>JAPQRN010000025.1:13318138-13330346 GCA_037367275.1 Coranthus polyacanthus | reverse complement strand
CTCCGCTCCTCTCCTCTCCTCTCCTCTCCTCTCCTCTCCTCTCCTCTCCTCTCCTCTCCTCTCCTCTCCTCTCTGGCATTAAAAATTGATTTAGGAAAATGACTGGCATGTCTAAAATTAGAGCACTGTCTGGTCCCTGCCTCTTTGGTGATGATACCTCTAAAAGTACATGACCTTTTTGGTAATCCGCTTGGCAACAGGGCGAATCGAGTGTATTTAGGCGATGATTGCACATGGGCACATGGTAGAGTTTTTGTCATTGTTTGTAATTTTTTGGACCTGAGAAAGAAAGTTGTGTGAAAGTTGTTTGCTATCCTTATAAAAGAAGATAATTATGATGATATGCTTGAGCGTTACTGCCTCGCTGCTCGTGCTCAATGGAGGTGCATGAAGCACAGAGTAAAAAAGACCTTTGGTATGATGGAGAGGAGGTGTTGTGAACTCATATAGTCTCATCTAAGGCTGCTTTCTTTTTGTTCAGAAAACAATTTCACGCTTCATTCCAGAATACGACGTTAACACGGAACAACAACTGACTCAAAAATCAACGTCTATTAGTCCTAACTATTCAGATTTTCATTGTCATGACGATATCAACATGGACGATAAACACATTGTAAAAAAACTGCCTGAAACCAGTGGAATAAAAAACACATTTTATTTACATAGGCCCTGCAGTCTCACTGAGAATGTGAACATTTGACCAATAAGATGAGGCCAGTAGCCTCAGATTAAAGCAGCAAGACACAGGACCCGTATTGCTAATATGCACTACAATTACATTTTTTGTGTAGCCCAAGTTATATCATCATTGAGTAGTTGAACAACGTTATTGCAGGTTTTGCCTCATATCATGCCGGCCTTGTATGTACATGGCTGTGCTTTAAAGTATCCCATTTATGGCTGCAGAGGCATGATGGAAAACCCTGTGCTGTAGCATAATAACTACCCAGAGATGTTGAGGGAAGGGATGCCATGAGGACGTTTATTTCTGATTAATAACCACACAACAGTGAGTAAGTCATTAATGGCTTATGACCAAAATTAAAAGAAAAAAAAAAAAGGTTGAGGTATTATGAATACTTGTCCCTCCATTATTACCTCAGCTGAGGTGCCCTTAAGGACGGTCGTTAAACTTTAAACTCCGCACCCAGCAAATGAGGCTGTGGTTTTAAGTGTAATTGTATAACTTGATGAACTGATGAATATGATGAGGGGAAAGCTTGATGTCTGGAACATAAACAGCAACGCTCTCAGTGACATTACCCAAGGCAAATAAAGAAAAAAGGGTTAAAAGGGTTTATCAAGTCATAAATATAGAGGTGGGTCAGCAATTTTCTTCTAAAACTTCATTCATGTTAATATAATTAGTCACATTGTTCAATATGTGCAGAAATCAAATCAGATGATTTGAAATGCTGAGTGTTTTACTTCTGTTTCCGTAAGGCGTATTTGTCAGGGAATACCTAAAGAACCTTGAGAGAGGGCAGAAGTGAAGATGTGAAATGGAAACAGTCAGAATGGAGACAAATGGAGCAACGCCAGTCGGTTTTATATGGACAAGACATTTCTTAGCATTTCTCCATCTAATCCACTTGGCTCTAAATTTAGAGAGAAGGAAGGAGGGCGAACAGAAAACGTTCAATCTGTTGCTGTTTATTACTCGGTAGGATCACAGAGTTCTGCTGGGAGAGTCTAAGAGATGCACAGAGGACACACACGGAACAAACTCATTCATTAAAACATTCAAGTTGTGCTCACTAGTGAAACCTGACATCTGTTTCATTCTGATGATTGAATGTACTGATTTAATCTGAATTATCCTTTCCAGATCCTACAGATTACCCATTTTAAAGACAGATAAACAAACAAGGAGTGATACTAGGTCCCGTATTGGGAATCTTGGGACCAAAGCGTTTTTAGAACTGATGTTTTGTTTAATAGTGTGCCATGATGATATAATGATAGGTAACCAAAAGAAAATTTAAAGAAACATGTTATTGTCGGGGTCTTTTCTTCCCGAAATTGAGTTATTTTGTTTTTAGTTTGGTGTGTTTTATTAGTACGTTTTTCACCTTGGAAACAACTGTGATGCTTTTAAAATTACAATATTTTTAAAATTAAAAGATGTTATTTGGATTTTGCAGACATAAGATTCTCATGGCAACAACAGCAATAATTAAGACAACAACAGACAATATAAATAAGAGCCCTATCTGTGTTAATGTGTAAGTCTGGGCTGAGATGAACAGATTAAGGAAGCAGGGTTAAAAGTTCACATGACTGAGATGAGAGTATCCAGTTACACGCTACGACACGCAAGATATACCCTGAAAAATTCTCCATACGCACATTAACACACACAAACTGAACTAATCCCATAAGTGAGGGTTTACACGGTAAGTACAGCGTATATCTCTAATACCTTAAACCCTCTCTCAAGTGTGAGCTAGTCTGATAAATCGTGGAAGTGATATAAAAACCATTTCTTAACTAAATAAATGACAGTTTTGTTAACGGTCAAGAAGAGCGATAAAACCTTGGAAACACTGTTCTTAGGCCTTCATAGAGTGGATCTAAAAACCAGCAGGTATTTTTTCTTTAGAATCTCAAGAAGAAGAAATGATCTATCTGCACATCTGTTGTTTGTTTTATAACTCGACTGAACTGAGGTGTCTGTTTTATGTCTATTAGTTCTCATCCTTAAACATAACACAGTATGTTAAGCATGCCTCAAGCAGGCACAATGTCACATTCTTAGCCTTAAAAAGTAATCCTTATTTCGGCAGAGCAGAAAGAGGACGCTTGTGGGTACATTTCCATCCATTTAGAAAAATATGTGTGACTGAGCAGCTTATATATATTTTTATCTGCTTGATAAAACACTGGTTCGTCGCTAAACTGCTTTAGCAGACTCCATCTGTGAAAGATGAGAGTGTTGTGAGTTTCATCATCTTTCAGTTTATTGCATGCAAAGCTGAAGCTCCTCCTCCAGATCCAAGATTCATGGGAGATGTAGTCGATGCTGACCCAGGACGTGTTTAAACTCAAAGTTCAAAGATCAGTCGTCACAAACTGTTGTCTAAAAATAACGTTTTACACAAATGATTTTAAAACAGCAAACATTACTTTTAAGAACCATAATGATGATTATGATGACTTTATTTATGCAGCGTCCATAACACACAAAACAGCTCAAAGTGCTTTACTTTATGAGTAATCACAGTGCTCTGACCCCTAATAAATAATCTATACAAAGTTCCAGCACCTGCAGGGCTTGGTCTGCTAATAAAGCCTACTTATCGCCATGACAACGACAACAATTTCAGTACTGACGTCGTGAAACGTGCGTCCTTTCTGCTTTTCATGCTAATTAGACAACACCACATTTGGTCTGAATATCGTAAGTGTGAAGACTTAGTTCAGCACGAGTATTGTTTCGTTGAATGAAATACTTAGAGATTTGAATTCACATTGTGTTTTGTTTAGAGGGCCATTCAAATCTAGAGTTTTTCCTGTATTGTGTGTGTGTGTGTGTGTGTGTGTGTGTGTGTGTGTGTGAGTGTAGCAAAGACCGACAATCAGATTTTATCACTAGACACAGTTAATTATAGATGACAACGTACGAGACACACGCACGCGCACACACACCGTTCGCCGAAAGGAGGGAGGCCCCGGCTTTAACAGAAATAAACTCTGTGCCAGTTCTTTCCTGAGCGTCACAAAAACTCTCTCCATCCTACGCCTATTGTGCCCTCCTCTGTCTGTCTTCTCACTTGCTCCCCATATCTCTCACTCCGTTGTGGAACTTTCCATCAAAGCCTCTCGTTAATGAGTACTCTCATGCATCTTTAAGCGCTTGACAGGGATATTCCACTGTGCAGTTTAAGCTCTTTGATCACACAAACTCACACATAAAAGTAAACAACGCGTTTCAGATCATTTGCAAAGTAATAAACGGGTTAAAGTACCAAATAGGTTTACTTGAACTAAGTTGATAAAAACAGACCGAATATACAGAAGAATCCAGCATTGGCTCAAATCTGTGTTTATATAATGTGAGAATGTAATAAAGTGTTTAAGTGTGTGGGCCTTTGGAAGCTCAACATGTTTAATGTTATGTTATCCCAGCAGATTCACTTCAGACACTGCATGCAAAAGATAACACTCCTACTGTCACCTACACAAACAGGATCATGAGTGTTTGAGCTAAAAAAAAAAAAAAAAGCGTCTTCCTGAGCCAGTTGCGTTATATATACATATACTCGACGAAACGTTAGTTGCTGCGCCTTATTAAAGACTCTCACAATTACCATGTGCTCCAGATATCGTCCTTTCAGAGCCAGTCACACAACAGTTTAACACCTGTGCCAGTGTAGGACCCTGATGGATGCTGCGCTCAATCTCATTATGTGTTGAAATTTCCTTGAGATGTGTGGGAGCATTACATGCATATAGCACAGTAGTGTGTGCACATATATATATATATATATATACACCCTGAATTTGTGTAACAGACAAACCAACACACACACACACACACACACACACACACTCACCCCCCCCAAATGAAAAAAGTACAATGCTTCCTGTATCACCAACTATTACTGCGGTAAATTTAGTAAATTACTTTGGGAAGAGGTTTTAAGTATAATTAAAAAGTCTTCATGTAAGGGCGAACCAGCCGTGAGTTATTTCTAGAGTTTTTTTATTTGATTCATATATATTCCATATATTATTTTATATGTATTTTTTGAATATTTTTTATACAGAAAATAAGGAAAGTAATCTGGAACTATCTATTATTAAATTTGGGTAATCCCTGGATTACATTACTGATTACAATTTTGATGAGGTATCTAGTGACTGTAATGGAATACAATTTTAGTGACCTACCCAACCCTGCCAAGGATGCAATCGGATTGACTGGCTGTGGGTTAAACCCCACTGTTCCATGAACACACCCACGTGCACAAAAGCCGTTTTAGTCCTGGGTGATATGACATTTTGATTCAGCATTTCAAATGTGAAACAACAAAGCTCAGCATTATTTGTTTTAAAAATACAGCTGTTATTGTAAGCTTAGAAACCTGGACTGTCATCAAACAAAGATCCTATCTTGGATAATACTTTCCTAATCTGTTGAATTGTGTTAGTAAATTACTTTAACGGCTGTTTTGGATCACTGGCTAACGCGGTGTAAAGCAATATGCCTTTCAAAATCAACCTATTGAAAAATTGAATAGCATGATTTTTTAATGAACATATTTTGTTGTTGTAGTATATGGTGCGGGCTAAAAGGAAAGTATGTTGTGACATCCTAGCATCAGAGCTCTGTTCCATTACTTACAAAGCAGCTATTAAAATGTAATGCGGAGTGAGTGCCGTGTGAACATTCATTTTAGACTGTCAGGCTCAAAAATGGAACAAGTGTCTTGATCGAAAAAAAAACAAACACTTTTCCTTTTAAATTTTACATTTAACAGTGCAACATAAAAATACTGTAACGAGCCATTTTCTTTTACTTTGAATTACACAAATGACATGACTTGTGTTTGAGTTTGTGTCTGTGTTTGTGTGTGTGAGGTACCAACAAATTTGTATTTGTGACAAGGATCTATTTCACTTGCAACCTATTTCCGCACCTGCTTGTAACGTATATATGTGGCCGACAGCCCATTATCTGCAACTAGGTAGCGTGTGAACTGCCCGCTCTCGTCTCCTCCCAAGTGTCATTCATCCCTCCTTTCTCTCTTTTCATTGGCAGCTCCGTTTTCACTCTTTGACCTTGAACGTCCCTGTAATTTCCTACGGCCGTGTAGTAATATTGCGGGTCATAACACCCCTTTCGAGGTTCCAGGTTTTCATGGAGAACTGGGGCACTTTAAAGCCTAAAACGTTGCACACATTGCGTTATTGTCTCTAGTCTTGTGTAACAGCACCACAGTTGTGAAATGACACAGAATACAATTCAGAAGCTGTGTGTGAGTACATCTACCAATCAGCATTGCTAATTAGACATTTCTCGCGACTCAAAATTTGTTCTTATTATTCATACTGTACTATGATAAAACACACGCCTACAAATCCAACATACTGGACACCCATTAAAGTCTGTCTGGGTTCAGAGAATTAACAACACTTCTTACGCCTCAGGAACACGTGGGTAAATATTTGTGTTAATGTTTATTAAGATGTTTATTAATTATGCTATTCTGAAACACAGATATTTATTGTAAGCAATTCTTTGATGTTGTCAAATACAATGTACGTTTACTGACATTACTTACTGTACTGCATCTGCCGGTATTTTAAAATAAAGCTTTAAAGATATCATGGTTGTTCATAATGAGCATTATGTCAAAATCAATATTACTAAGCATATAAACTTGCAATAATAGTAATAATAATATCTACTCCATTTCTTCTCAGAACCAAATGCTATACTTTTATTATTATTTTGTTCTATTCTTTTTATTCCACTACATTTGTCTGACAGCTTTAGTCGCTTTCCAGATTACGATTATTCATACCCTTGTATGGGTTGAGAAAATTCTCCTCCTTCTTAAGCCAAATGAACTCTTTAAAACCATCTTGGTTTCGCTGACTTGGTTTCGTGACTTTTTATAGATACATGGTTCCCACATGACAGTAACGCTACAAACGTATGATGATTTTATAGAATATGATGCATTGCTGTAGATTGAACTACCAACATTATATAAAATAGTTCAAATGAGCTCAACCTTAAACATCTACGGTAGTAAAATACAACGTACACATTAATGCAGCAGGCCACTGACAGGGACCATTTTACACACAATGCTGATAATACTTTGTATTTAAGTAAGGTTTTGGATACAGTACTTTCATAATGTGGCATTAGGTATCTGAATACTTCCTCCACCATTGTATGACATTTTATTTTCCCGTTTCCCTAATAAAAATATGCATGACACATTATTGGTATCAAGAGAGCAGACGCACTTTTGAAGCAATAAGGTCTCTATTCACACTGGGCCAAATTCCTATCCTAGTATATGTTTTTCTTACTGTAAGGTATTGCTTTACGTGATAAATAACTGTGAACTGTGGAGTTTTGCTTTCTTCATACAACATTTTTACTGTATCTTTCATTTAACGATCCACAGCAAGAGATAAGGTGTTGAAATGAGTCCAGAGAGAGGTATCAGATGAAGCTAGCTAGAAGTAATGGCTAGCAGTCTGCTCCATGTTAACCAGAGACAGGCATCCTGTCTGGAAGACTTCCAGTGATACGGTCACTCCACTGTCCCACATGCCTTTTTGATGTGACCCCTATCTTTGTGTGGGACACTAACATTACAGTGAAAGCAGAGACAGGTCACCGAAAGTAATGGCGAAATCTTATATAACATGGAGGATTTTCTTCCTCGAAGAGGAACACCGCGACTGATAAGTATGAGAGGCTACACACACACTCTCTCTTTCTCTCACACACGGTCACGCTCATGTGCACACCTCTAAACACATCAGAGCAACAAAAACACGACAGGACAGGACATTTAAAATCATTTGATTTAAAATCAAACTGTATTGCATCTACATTACAGTAAATCTTATACTGAAATGTTATCATACATACATATACAAATACAGTGTAAAGGTCTGTTGATGCAATAACCCCGGCCTTCGGTAGCCATGACAACCAAGGTTATCGCTTCAGTCCAGTGGCTTTTAGTACGAACATACCTGTAACAGATGATGGACTGATCATGAAATATATTATACGCTGACATCATGTTGTATAATCACCATAATCATTACCATGACGCTGATTGTCAGACAGAAAACAGAAACACATTTGATCATATGTTCAGACAAACCTCAAGCAGATCTAATGTATTACAGATCTATTGTGAGCCTTTCTTGGATCCAAATGGCCACATCCCCAGAGATTTCTTTGACAGGAAAACGTGTTTTTAAAGAAATACTACAGTAATAAATCTGTTACCAGTACTAGAGGACAGTACTGATACGGTATAGTTTATAATCACCCCTGCAAAATAAGACAGATGATGAACTGTACAAGGTTCCCTGCTGTAGTTCCCTTTACTCTCTACTTTTCACTCTCTTTTTTTAACTTTCTTAATATCCAAATTTTTCGTGAAAGATTTGATGAATAGTAAATTCTAAAGGATACCATGAAATTGACAAAATGATAAAGCACAGGCGACGGGAATTCACTATATTTTGGATGTATTAAATGGTATTTCAGGTTAAGATGTTTTTCTTGGAGAGCGTTTTGGAAGAGTACATTGTTAAATTTTGTCGTAGAAAAATATGATGCGTGCAGAGTAACATGCTCACAAAAATGAAGAATGGAAAAGATACAACTTCTATATTTTCACTGAAATCAAAAATACTGAGTGTATTATGCACAATAAACATACAGGTATCGAGGTTATGTATGGCAAATTCATCCCAACATAATAAGGCACTCCATTAAAATACATACTGTGGAGTCAGTCATACTGCTGGATTTATACATTCTACTTATCAAAGAAAATAAATAAATTAATACAATAGAAACATGATACATTTTAAATAAATAAATAAATACAGGACTATATGATAAAGCTACAGTTAACCATTCACATCACTAACAGGGAAAAGGTGTTTTTCTTTGTTTTGTTTTGTACAACATTGGTCTTTTTTGCTGCCAGCCATCATCTCCTTGTGTTGACTTAACTGCCTGCAGAGACTGATGCAGATGCACCATCTTTCTGGGGCCACAAAACACCTCAGACCATGTTTTAGGGACTTAGAAATGGGAGGCCTATCCAAAATGTCACATTTCAGTCCCAAAACGACCTGGTTAAAACTTTAAAACTTTGAAATACGGTATGTATGGATCTCACCTTTCCATAACGTACACATGATAAGTCCAATCCTTATTTTTTTAGCTACAGAAAAGGCCATTACTGTTAAGCTAAGCCAGAACATACTGTAGCTCTTTCGTGCAATTTTACTTTTGCAATCATATAAACATTTTAGTTTACTTTTCCATTAATTTTGATTTGTTTAAATCTGTCTGAGACTCATGTTTTGGCCCTATGGCATGTGCTGTGTAAAGCTGTGTTAAAAATCCCTGTGAAGCGAAGCGAAGTGAGTTTTATGTTATTGTAGGCATCAGGATTAATGGCCAAAACAATGAAAAGAAGATCAATGTCATATTTAAATCATAAATCCATTCATATGCATCTAAAAAGTAGTAGTCTTGCTGTCAATATTCATACTAATTTCAGTGGGCTATTTTCATTGGAGGTAAGAATGGTACGGTGCAGTATGTCATAATTTAACATTTTCTTCTTAGCTAAACACATCCCATTGACCCATTTCAGCACTGCTTTAAGTTTAATATTTTCATTTCCCTTCAATGTTATTTCTTTCTGTCATTCTGCCAGATCCCATTGGCTTTATTGAGTGAAGTATTGCTACCCTGTTTGGTACCTGCATCAGTCTTCATTGCTTGCTCAACAGCATCTGAAAAAGGCGTCTTGTCCTCTGCTTCTGTTTCTCTGTGGTAAAAGTAGTTGAAGTTGGAGACGATGACAGGAACAGGCAAAGCAATGGTGAGCACACCTGCTATGGCGCACAAGGTGCCCACCATTTTACCCCCCATAGTTATAGGACACATGTCCCCATAACCTACAGTGGTCATGGTAACAACCGCCCACCAGAAGCCATCAGGTATGCTGACAAACTGTGTGCTAGGTTCATCTACCTCAGCAAAGTAGATAGCGCTGGAGAAGAGGATAACTCCGATGAAGAGGAAGAAGATAAGCAAGCCAAGCTCACGCATGCTGGCTTTCAGAGTCTGTCCCAGGATCTGCAGTCCTTTGGAGTGACGAGAGAGTTTGAATATACGAAACACTCTGACCAGACGAATGATTCGTAGAATGGCCAAAGACATATTCTGTCCTGAACTTTCTTCTGGCGTTGTGGCCAGTTCTGTTATCACAGTAACAAAATAGGGAATGATGGATATAATGTCAATGATGTTCATTAGGTTGTGGAAAAATTCCCTTTTGCTGGGGCAGACCACAAATCGTACACATAGCTCAAAGAAGAACCAAGAAATGCAGGCAGTCTCAATGAAAAAGAAAGGATCAGAAAAAGTTGCCTTTACTCCAGGTGGAGCCACAGAACTGTAACCTCTGGTTAGGTTGAAAGGCTGCACTGCTGTGGGCACAACCGGGTCAGTTTCATCTCTGAATTCTGGTAGTGTTTCCATACAGAAAATAATGATGGAAATTACAATAACAAAAACAGACACTAGTGCTACACCCCGGGCTGCATTGGAACTTTCTGGATACTCAAATAATAGCCAAAATTGCCTATATACATCATTATTAGGCAGAGGGATCTCAACGTCCTTTATGAAACCCTCATCTTCTCGGAACTGCTCCATAGCCTCACTTCCAAGCTCATAGAACACAATTTCATCTGCAAACACGTCCAGGGGAACATTAGCTGGGCGTCTGATTTTGCCCCCTGACTGGTAGTAATACAAGATCCCATCAAAGCTGGGTCGGTTTCGATCAAAGAAGTATTCATTCCTCATTGGATCAAAGTAGTCCATTCTCTTTTGAGGGTCTCCTAGGAGTGTCTCAGGAAATTGGTCTAATGTTTTGAGCTGTGTCTCAAAACGAAGACCTGCAATGTTGATGATGACTTTCTGATCTCCGTCATTGAGCCCTCGTTTATCTACAAACAGATCCTCGCAGCATTCCCTAGCGAGCCGGCTGAAGATTCTCTCACTCTCTTTAGTACCCTCACTGCTTAGCAGCAATTTCCAGTTGGAGATCATGCTGGCACAGCTACTGCGCCCTTGTCTACTCGGTGTTGGCATTTGTGGAGACTGGGGCACACTTAGTGTCTGTGTCTGGGGACACAAAGGCGAGGTGGAATCCCAAATGCAGGAGGGCCGACGACTGTGGGATGGCGTAGAGGTAAGTTGAGAAGCTCGACGGAGGTAGTTACTGGCTTGGCTGCTGTGCTCCGGGGGCATGTCCACAGTAAGAGCAGTGGTCTCGTCTGCAAAGGTGTCCACTTCATCCTCAAGGCTGCCGTCAATGTCATCAAGGCTCTCAAAGTCTACCAGGGCCACCTCCATGGCTCTAGTTCAGCCACTGCAAAGCCTAGAGACCCCAGGATAAGACAGTCTAACACACAGACAGATGGACCGATGGAAGGCTCAGTCACCAGAATCAGAGTACTGGAGCATCCAGTCTTCAGCAGGACTTACAGGACAAATGGACTGTGTCTTTTATTCTTTCTTCCTCCAACACCTGAAGAGTGAGATACAAAGAGAGAAAGGTAGTCAGCATATTCCTGTCCTTTGATAAGGGTTTGTTTTGTCTTCATTTTCAACAGGGGATAAAAAATATTATGTCTAAAAGCATATGTTCAATGATGACAACAGTTTAGGTCATGCACACAAGTTTTCATTTATTTTTGATTTTCATGAATCAGCACAGGGTAAAGATTGTACATGCAGTGTCAAGAATGTACACACAGGAGGCTGAATATTTTAATGTCCCTAGCAAGTCACACCTTGACCAGAAGCCGCCAACAGTCTTCTGACGGAATTCTGGTTGGATATTTGATCACTCTTCTTGGAAGAATTGAGTTCAATTTACATTTTTGGAATGTACCTCATTTTTAAGCACAACCCACATATTTTTTGAGGAGGTCAGGACTTTGAGAAGACTATTCCAAAAGTTTAACATTAACCTGTTTTATCCATTGCACAGCCAGCGTTGATGAATGTTAGTGTCCTGTTGGAACATCCAATTGCGTCCAGGTTTCAACCTTCTAGTAGGAGGTTTGAGGTTATATCAAAGACCTTACACTGCCAAGAACTGAAAGTCAATATATTATTCCACTGCAACAGAATTGCTCAGCAACAGAGCCATTATGGCCTGAAAGCGGTTCTCAAAAGCTCCACAGTTTCGTCTTTTCCTTCTTATATCAGTGTCTATACTCTTTGCTACTGTCAAACAACTTATATTGATAAGAAGTGAAACTTATTTTTAGTTAAATGCCAACATCCCTGCATAGCAGCAGAGCTACAATTCTGCCATTTTGGACTGAAAGCTGTTGCCAAAAAAAGCACCGCTTTGCTTCTATACACTTTGGTTACACTGAAGAATTTTAACCCTTG
>JAPQRN010000025.1:13290657-13306104 GCA_037367275.1 Coranthus polyacanthus | reverse complement strand
TATATTACTTGTTCAGACTTTCCATTTGAGGTTTTGCTTCAGGGAACATGCTGCTAATTATAAACTCTGCATAGTTTGACACCTGCACTTTTCAAATGTGGTTGATGGGTTGGATTTAACCAATTATTGTAGGAATAAAGAGAAAATTACAATTATTTAACTAATTTAGTTTCAATCTTAGACACATAATATCAGAAGCCTATAACTCAGTTCACCAGTGTTTCATAAAGAAGGGCACTAAATGTTTTACAGTTTTTCTGAATCGTTAAAACATTAAACCACATTCCCTGAACCAGCTACTCAGTAGCGTAAACCCATTTACCAAATCAATCACTCTTTTGGCACAGCCTTAAACTGGTTCACATAGTTAGCCACAATTTTCAAATCTGTAGCAGACTTTTTGCAAACCTCTACACACATTCTCACTGCGATGCACATGAGCTGCAAAATGGTGAACGCAGGCTGCAAATGTTAAACACAAAGACTGAAAATTGAACACACCTGTTTCAAATGATGCGATCAAACCAACTGCACATAATATAAGCCTGTTCAAAATGCACAGACACCAACAATGGATGGAAACAATCTGAGAGGCAGAGGAGGAAGAGTCCGTGTCAGAGGTGGTGGTGGAGGAGGAGGAGGAGGAGAAGAAAGAGGAAGAACAAGAAATGTCATTTCTGATGAAATTCCAGCAACTGATCATGTTCTTGTTCATGGAGGAGGATCATGTTCTTGATCAGGAGGGAGGCAGGACAAAGAGTACAACCCAATTATGAAATGCTAAATGTACTCACAATATGTAATAAACATTGTGTTTTGCATGCGCTGGATGCAGTGTTTTCCATTTTGGTGTGTAGTGTGTAATGACCGCTCTGTCTACATGTTGACTGGCTGTGGGTGCGATCTGAGAGCGTTGTTTGCTTTTGAGTGCCGGTAAAATGGTTTTTGAGGCAATTGTTTGATGTTGCCAGTTTTGAGAAAAGGGTTGTGTGTTTTCAAAAAATGTGTCTTAGCAATTGTGAAAAACTGTAAAATAAGTAATCCATAAGAGGGAATTACACTGCTCCCTATTGGACACTAGGGGGCAGATAAAGTAACAGTTAGGGTTTGATTGAAACTGAGATATTAGTTAAGGGTATGTGATTTAGTTACTTAATCGTTCAAGTGGTCCAGAAAGATACAAAATAAACTCCGTCCCTCCGTCCTCTGCTCTCAGTCTTTCTTTCAGTCCAAACTACTGTGAAATCGCTACATGTGTGTGTGCTCACTGTGACGCATGATCATTATTGACAGAAGGCTCAATCCCATCCCTTTAATGCATTCATGAAAGCAGCACTGTTTTCTGACATCGTGCTGTTTGTTATTCTGTTTTCTTTCAGCTATCTGAGTGTCTGCATATTACAGTTTTTTTTTTTATTATCAGGTCAGTTTAGTTGTAGCATAATGCTGGTAACCCTTTTTTATGCAGCATCGTTTAAGCCAAAAAAACAGGCAGCGCTTTTTTTACTCAACATTTGTCACACGCCTTTGCTTCCTTGCGTTTAATTTTGTTAGTGGTTAAAAAAATAAACTGAGAAGGAAAGATAACACACGGCATGCTTTATGCTTTACTTGCAGATCCCTTTACCGGATCAACAGCTACAACGGCATGAAGATAGTCTGCAGCATCTGTCATAAATTACAATGTCTTTGGATGTAATGTAGGTAGTAGCTGTTTTTTCATCCTGATTTTATGAGTCACTTTACGGTGTACATCTTATGAGACCAAGGTGCTTCGTATCAAAACATCAATTCCTTATATCAATTTTAACACCTAAGACCATATGAAAGATCTTTGCAGTGTTGTGGTTCTAAGTACATGTAGTATATGACAGACAGTGACATGCAGAATGTAGGCCAATCCCATAAATCTATTGCGCTCATTAAACACATTGACAGACTGGAGCTCCCCAGTGGCATCCTTCTTTTCTCATACATCATCCTCCTGCTCTCTAAAATGTAACCCTGCTCCTACTCCAGCCCCTCCATCGTTCACACCCTCTTTAAACATCCATGCCTCTAATTTTTGTTTTCCTCACAAAAAAAAAAAAATGGTCGTGTTGCAATTCACATTTTTCAATAAATATATATTTTTTTTATGTCCTTCTTGGGTTTTAACAATTCTGCTTCAACAAAAAAAAAAACAAAAAAAAAACCTCCACATCTCTATCCTGTTCTATATACGTCACTTCAAAACCAGAGGGAGGCAATCCCTGTAAACAGAAAGGAAACCCGCAGCATGTGCTATATATAGAGCAGGTAGGGGGCTTCCACCAACAGGAATGATGAAAACAAGAGCTTCCCTTCCTCCACAGACATATGTGCACATGTTCACAGTGCAGGCACAGGTTTCCCCTATGGAACCCGGTCTGCTATAAAGAAAAGCTCCAGCTGACAGGCCATTAACTGGGATGTGTATTAGGTTATAAATCAGACCGACTGGAATGGGCAAATGTTCGAAACATGTGAGGTATTCACTTAGTCTATCGGGTATTGCTTCGTACAACATACAAATACAAGTGCACTGTGTCCATCAAAATGACAAGGCTCGGGAGAAAAAATGGGTGAGTGAATCTTAACTGTAGATGTAGGCTATTCGTTTTCTTATGACAACATTAAATCAAACTCTGAAAGCTTAACTATAAAAGCCAGGGCGAGAGACGTGAACAACCCACATGTAAGACGGACCTTGTAGACAGGATAAACAAAAGATTTGTAAAATAAGGGGCTTACTTCCTGTCTGGATGGCTTCAAGTGAACATGTGCAAAGCTCCCTTAATACATAGCTAATCAAACAGCAATCAGTAGATCAATACCCATCAGTTATTTGGAAGGCTGCCTGGACACTGTCTTTAGATGGCATACGGGAATCTAGTCAACTGAGACGGCCGGGGGGAGCATTACACTCTCCGAATCAGATCATCCACTGTGCATTACTGCAATGGTACTTAGAGCTGCCGGAGAGGCGGAGATAGACAGAGATGGATCCAAGAGAAAATGTGTGGGAATTGAAATGTGAGAAGGGCAAATAATTGAGGAAGAAAGTGAGAACAGGTTAAAGTGGCAGGAGCGAGAACAGTAGTGAAAGATGGTGAGAGGAGTGACAAACATTTCCAGCGACTGGGAAGTGTCAGACACCACAAACTAGCACTGATGTTGAAAATGTTTGTACTTGTCCCACTCCATCTTGAACTGGGAGTCAAGAGTGTTTTGTTTTGCTTTCCTCTCTCTCTCTCCCTAACTCTGCCAGCCTCACTTTCGTTCCCGATGGTTTTATAAATAGACCACTTTGCTTTCTCAGTAAACCACAGAGAGTATAAGATTCACTTAGGACGAGAAGCGAGACACAGAACCACTGAAGAGGTGAAGGTTGACAGTGGATTCAAATATACCTTCTGTAATGGACGTGAGAGCAGCCAACAGGAGATGGCTACCACACTGGTACTTTACTCAATTTATACTGTACGTATATAGAACTTGCAGGTATTTTTTGCCTTTATTTACTTTGCTTCGAGAGCACCAAGAATGGAATATGTTCCATCGTATATGCTCGAGTGACTTTGCTATGATTTAACAGATGGGATACAGTATGTTAGGGGGGGTTTATGTGAACGTAGACCAGTGCTCTAAAATTTGAGACATAATTGTCTTAAAACCTGCCATTTTAACCTGTGAAAAAAAAACATTTTTGTGCTTACATAATGTAGGCATTAATATGAAAAGGATCTAAAACCTCTAATAGAAATGCATTCCTTTTGTTTCTTACAAAGACAATATTACGTCACACAAGAAAGACACAACTTGAAGGTTGTCATAACGATATTATTATTGGCATTATCATCAAGAGCATTTTTATTCACAATTATTCTGAATGATGAAAGTGTCTCTCAACAGATGTTCTCTATTTTATCAGTATACTATCATAGAAATCCTAATGAAGGATATGACAAACTGTCAGGTCAATATCTCACTTGTGTGTAGAAATGGATTGCTGCTTCTTTCCCACACAATAAAAAAAGACAGCAGGTTTGTACAGACATACTGAGTATAGACCACCATGAATACAGACAGGAACACAGAAGCTGAGGATGATCTAAAGCACATACATGCACATTTTGAAGGGTAAGTGGAGGTTGTTGGCTAGAGGTAAATACTGTATATATCAAGACAGTACAAACAGAAGGTATTTGAGCAAGGTTGGTGTGTGTGAATTAGTCAAACCTCAGCCCCTGCACTGTGTGGCTCAATGGCGAGCCAATAATGACATACAAATAATAAAACAGAAAGGAAAAGCAAAACTGAATAATTATACAGTGTTTGATGAGACAAATAAGTTATTGTTTTCATAGAAAGTATATATATCCTTGTAAATTATTTACTATATTTCCATCCTCTGTCCCCACAACATACCAAACATAGGCAATAATTCACATACAATACAACTTTGAGTCTTGGGTTAATTCAACAAGCATACACTTTGATTCCCTGCTACAAAGGAACCTGTACATGGCAGAAGCTATTTTTAAAGCTGAAGCTTTAGGCATTTTAAGACATCATTAAAAGCAGCTGTAATTGTTACATACATTGTTTACATGGCTACATGTTTTCACCACCAGCAGTGGGTTTAAGTCCGCTCACTCCGTGGCTCTGAAACATGGTAGAACCTCAGAG
Organism: Coranthus polyacanthus; assembly: GCA_037367275.1. Taxonomy (NCBI): domain Eukaryota; kingdom Metazoa; phylum Chordata; class Actinopteri; order Kurtiformes; family Apogonidae; genus Coranthus; species Coranthus polyacanthus. The sequence goes on along the minus strand of JAPQRN010000025.1, from coordinate 13,301,394 downwards.
CGTCTGTCCTGATATTGTTTTCTGGTCACAGGCAGTGTGTTTACATGTCATAAGGTACTAAACGTTGGGTATGTTTCTATGTATGTATCAAAGTGTCCTCTGCGCTGTGTAGTGATGTACAGCAAAAATGTGTTTTCCTTGGGTCAGATATCCTTATGTGCTGTTGTGTTGGTTTATCCAAGAGAATATTTGTCTTGGCAGATAGCATCACGTCAAATGTGTGCTTAATAACAAGCGTGGAAAAGACGGCAGTCCAGACGAAGATTTCAGGGCACATAAAATCACGTACTGTACAGTAGGTGTTTCGGCACATAGTCGCTCTGAGAAAAGCACATCAGAGTAAAAAGCAAAGGGTGTGGGCAGTGTTTATCTAAATTGTATCATTACACTTTCCTTGCAAACCTTCCCTAACCCTATTTGTTCCATTTCCTCTTTTAAATTCCCAGTACGGGTCCCTGGCTCATACTGTAGGTTATTTCTGCAATGCTGTGTCGTCACATAAATCAGCACCTGACCTACTAATGGAGCCCGTCCCTAGTTAACAGAGCAGGACACTCCTTTCAGCAGAAACGCTTACTTTGCTTAGATATACAATATACTAAACACAGGTTGTAAACAGTGTATTAAGATGGAACTGAATGCAAAGAGCACCATAGTCATTTTGGCCCAAAGTTGAAAAGAGCAGTGTGTTACTAACAAGCTGTCTATAAGAGCTACACACTCAGCTTGTGTGTCTCTAAAAGCTCTCTATTTCTCCCACAATCTCTTTGTGTCTCTCTCCCTTTCACTCACATTCACACACACAGATAATGCATGCGAAATACCGCACACTGAGCGTGATGGACCTATATATCAGAGATAGGAGCACTCAGACTGTTCCCAGGAGGAGTATGATGCACTTGACTGAGCAAAAAGTCCGACTGACCAACTGTCTGACTGTTTAAATCCACGTGCATTCACCGTAATACCACCAAATAGTAGCTGTTGTTGTGCTTTCAAGAGAGACACAGTTACTGCTATGTGATTGTACCTGACTACAGTGACTGTAAAGTGGAAAGGAGCATGACCCTAGTTAAAATCTGTACTTCACTGGAGTCACCTCACTTGTGTTTTTTTTTCATATGTCATTTGTCCTTTAACCTGTTCTTACTCTCAACTCTCCTTATATTAGAGATGGGGAAACAGCTCTTGAGGACACACAACCTTCTCTGGGTCAAAGCTTCATACTTCACATTACTTCAAGTACTGGCAAGAAGACGTATATGCTAAACATCACACTTGTCTTTCGTATATTGCACTTGGTGCCAGTAACTATGGAAATATAAGAATATGTAAGTCACTGTTCTTCATTCGAAGCATCATTCGTTTGGTTACATGCTACAATGAATACTTACAGGACATGCAGCTCTACTACACTAGAATAGCATTAGCTTGATAAAAAGCCGATGAAGGACATATACTGTAGGTCCCACCACATTTTGTCCTGCATTAGATAGAAATGCACAAAAGGAATGATTCATCAAACAGCATCTGAACAAATTACTGTACATGTCAAGGGAAAAACCTTAAGACACCTTAAGATATGCAGGTGGCAGTGTATTTGTCTTTGGTGACCCAATGACTGAGCTAGCAGTACACAACACTGTAAAATCAAACAGTTCCTTTGTTGTTTTTAGCTTGTTCTACTTGTTACTAATTTTGATGTTTTAAATTTAGAGCAGAAACATTTAGGAGGGCTGATTTACGTTGCCTTTTACCAATTGGTATTGCTGGTATGACAACAGATTTCGTTCTGATTCTGTGCCTTTTTAATTACAAGATGTAAAAGCCTTCATCAGTTGTCTGTCAAGCTATGTTATTTCCTTGCCATAAATACTAAATTTAATTAGAGTTGGAATTAAAAAACTAATATCTGACTCTAGTTTGCTTCTTAATCTCAATTAGTTGACCTCTACAAACATGGAATGCTTTGAAGTGGAAAACGGCAACATTTATGCTGGGCAGCGGTGTTAAATTAACAGTGACTGGACATTTGTTACAGTTTTGTGGTGGCCAAAGAGACACTTAAAGGACTGAGAGAAATAGGCACTGACTCGAAAACTGCAGAGATCATTTTCACAATCCTTACTCCTAAATGCATGTTTGAACCATAAAAATGTACAATACGTGTTCTACTTTCCCTGTGAAAGTTGAAAAGCACGCATATATCTTATTACTACAGTAGCATACAGGAATAACAGCAAATACAGTGTACACTTACCAGTACCTAAACAACAACATTCACTCTGCTCAGAGAGATATTTCTGTGGTTTTTCATTCATGTGCTAGCCTTTCGGGCTGGAAGGAAAAAAGGCAGGGTCTTGGCTAGTGTGGTATACTGTAAATCCACTTGACCTTCTTCAAGAAAACATGGCAGGAAAAAGTAGGTGGTGTGCTATAGTGGTCCAAGATTACAGCACAGTGGTGTCTGGTCTCTACAGAGCCCACAGGCTTGTCCTAGACTGATAATACTGAGTGAGGACCACAGGACCAACGCTTGTTCACTTAGGTCCTTTGAATGAGGCTTTTTCTCTAACAGAGAATACAACAAATGACCATTTGGCCAAAAGCTCACTGGCAGCTCTGTCTCTTTCTGTTGCTCGATTCAGTTTTCTCCTGACAAAACGGCTGTAATCTGGTTGGTTTTAATCTGTTTTTCTCTGAGTCAGAACCCTGGCAGTTACAGCAGCAGAGTAAAGCTTTTCATGAATGCTGATAATATGGCCTATTTTTAATCTCTAACGAGTTAAGATACATTTAAAAAGTAAGTTACACTGATTTAAGTTATTGTTATTAAGCAACTTCTAAGGGCAGTTTGAGCAGGAAGGCAGAAACTAGTGGTCCCATTATGTTTTGTTAGTATTGGTTATTACTCATTAGGCTACTATTTGGCTACTGTTGCGAGCAGGATGACTACAATTACATAGGTAAGAGTAACTCCATGCAGACACTAACAATGTCTTAAATAAGACGGATGGCAGTTCTATGGTATGCACTGATTAGTCCATAGGATTCAGAAGAACTGAAGGTCTCTATTGACCTAACAGTATCTCCTGGTTAACCTCACTTGTTTACTCGGGACTCCCAACTTGACCTATGTAGGTCAATACAGGGGGTCACGCCTTTGTCTTCTCGTTGGTTCCTATAGACCCAAACTGATGTTAACAACCTTAAGTAGCTTACATTATACATCTGTACGCATCTTAGTGATGTTTACATAGTTAGTATTGGCCAGGGTGCAGTTTCCTGTTTTCATGCCCTCTGGTCTGAAGTCCTCAGTGCTATGGTTCACAGCCTCCTGGATCTCCACATAGTCAGATTTACTTAGAGTGGATCCACTGCCACTACGACCACTCTTCTTCAGATCCTCAGCTGAGCTGGCTTTAGGCATACTTGGAATATTTAGATATTGTGCCTGTTCTTCACCCTCGGTCTCTCTGTGGTAGAAGTAGTTGAAGTTTGATACGATAACAGGTACAGGCAGAGCAATTGTCAGCACACCAGCAATTGCGCAGAGAGACCCCACAATCTTTCCTCCAATGGTGGTCGGGACCATGTCTCCATAGCCAACAGTGGTCATGGAAACCACAGCCCACCAAAAGGCCTCAGGAATGCTGCTGAACTGAGAATGTGGCTCGTCTGCTTCTGCAAAGTAGACAGCACTGGAGAAGAGGATCACACCAATAAACAGAAAAAAGATGAGGAGGCCCAGCTCACGCATACTAGCCTTCAGAGTCTGGCCCAAGATCTGGAGTCCCTTGGAATGACGTGAGAGTTTGAAGATACGAAACACTCTGACTAGACGAATGACACGGAGAATTGCCAAAGACATAGCCTGCTGACCTGCCTGGCTGTCCTCCGGTCTCTCTGCTAGCTCTGTGCCCAAGGTGATGAAGTAGGGGATAATTGCCACAATATCAATAATGTTCATGATGTTGCCAAAAAATCCAGCTTTGCTGGGACAGGCAAAGAACCTGACTAGGAATTCAAAAGAAAACCAGATGATGCAGAGGGTCTCTACTATGAAAAATGGATCTGTAAAATATGTAGAGCTGTCAGAAGTAGAGGTGGAGTTGGACATAGATGGGAAGAAATTGTACATCTCCTCTTCTTCATTTCGAAAAACTGGCAGTGTTTCCAGACAGAAGCTTACAATAGAGATAAGAATCACCATGACTGAAATGATGGCAATGATACGAGCAGGACCTGAGCTCTCTGGGTACTCAAACAGCAGCCACACTTGTCTCTGAAACTCATTCTCTGGCAGAGGCCGCTCTTCTTCTTTTATGAAACCTTCATCCTCTCTGAAGATCTCCATAGCCTCCTCACCCAGTTCATAAAACCGTATCTCCTCAGAAAAAATGTCCAGGGTGACATTAACGGGCCGGCGTAGCCTCCCTCCTGACTGGTAATAATATAGGATTGCATCAAAACTCGGTCGATTCCGATCAAAAAAATACTCATTCCGGAGAGGATCAAAATACCTCATCCTTTTTTTGGGATCCCCAAGCAGCGTCTCTGGAAACTGGGAGAGGGTCTTGAGCTGCGTCTCAAAGCGCAAGCCTGAGATGTTAATCACGACCCTCTCGCAGCACTCATGATCTGGCTCTGGGTCATACTGGTCATGAGGCTGACCTGGATGTGCAGCTGCTTCATCTGCAGGGTCGCTGGTAGCAACCGTCATGCTGGAGGAAGATGGAACCTGCAGCTTTCAAACTGGGTGGGGCCACTTTGGGCCAGGAAGAGATGAAGGTCCACAAACCTGTGGGTTCGGGTACAGGCAGGTTTCTGCCTGCAAAGAGCTACAAGAAACAACAGAAAGCAATCAAAATCTGCAATTGTTTTATGTCAGTAGTATGCACATGAAAATGTATACTTTGAATTTAATCAGTTTTAAGCATGCATATTGGACAGACTGCAGTCACTGGCATATATTTCTCACCCATAACTTTTACAAATTGGACTCAATTTAGTAGTTATGTTGTTCAGCGAATCATTTTCACTGTCTATTTTTCATATCCCATGCCCCGTAATGAACTGTAATTCCTGGAAAAACGGCACTATTTCAAGACCCTCCTGCAAACCGCCACAGCAGAGCAGGGGTTGAACCATTTGAGTGCATTGGCTCCATTGTGTCTATGTGTATTAGGTTATGAGTTCTCTCTCATATGAGTACAATGTAGGATCAATATGCTACCCAGTAATACTGTATCAGCTCTCACAGGGTGCAATTACTACCGACAAATCTGATTATATGCTGAGTGCTCCATACAATCTCTGAGATGAATTTCCTCTTTCTGTATGCGTGACGTGACCAACATTCTTTCTTAAACCCAAGAAATACCTGTGAATAATGGCTTAATCAAATCACAGGCCACATTAGTAGATGACATTATGGCATATTTGTCGTTATGAGTGTTGTTGTTGAAAAAGTAGCACAGACAACATGGAATTCAAACTTTACAGGCCATTGCAGAAAAGTTGACTCTTGTTGTTGATATGTAAGTCTATGAATCAGTCACAGTAGACTATTTTACTTTGCCAAATTTGTGCAGCAATATCAGACTGAAAAATATTTTTTTTTAAAAAGTCCTACCTATTTACACTGACACTTGAATGGCTTGTTTACAGTCTGCCCTCACATCACAGGCCCATCAGCAGTGTCCGGTCCAAAGTCAGCCCCTACGGTCAAATCAGCTCCTTCCTGCCAGCAAATATACCCGGAGCTCCGGTTCTGCAGCAACGCAGCATTGGGAGTGGGAGGGGTGGGGGGGGGACAAGGGGTGAGGATGCAGGAGTTACCTCCCAAGCCTCGGTGACCGGCAGATACATGTTGTGGTGCAACTAGACTACAGACTGAAGCTGGTGAGCGGGCGATCATGTTGTGGTGGCAACACTGGTTTTGCTATGGCAAATGTTAACAGTGCTGGCATCAGCGAATTATGACGCCCGCACTTCAGAACAACATGCCGCCGCCTGCAACAACAGCAAAGGTAATCCTCTAGACTGATATCTGCAGAGACTTAAGGAAGGGAGGTTGCGGGAAGCACTGATGTCAGTATTTCAATTCGGAAGCAGCCATGCTTCGGCAGAGTTCTTCAAAGGCGAAATCACCTGTTTGATCCCCAAACAGGTCCGTATTCCGCCCGAAGATTTTGCCAGTGTTTTAGTTCGTGAAAATATTATTTCCTAAATTATCTCCATGTAGTATATTCAACCATCTTTTTTTTTTTTTTTTTTTTTTCCTGATGGGGAATATCCATATGAAGACACCAATGATGCGCATTAGTAACAAACGAAGGCTTATGTTCACAACCCATTCCATGGAATAACGCAGTCTTGATGGCGTTACTTATGGGTGAAATATATATAGCATATGTTTAATAAATTTGAGACAAAGCAGCCAACTTCATGCACTTCGATATTCAGACATTAACGGTATTGTTTGTCAATTGAGTTAGTTTGGAGTGGCAGGTGCCAGACATGCTCAAGCCATTTGCAGCCCTCTCCCGTGTGGAGACTCCATGCACTAAACAAAGCAGCATAACATTAGCTGTAAGACTACAGCTTAATTTCAGATAATGGCATGCAGGAATTCACCCTGTTTCTCTTGGTACGTAGACGCATGTGATTTTATCCACTTTGTCTCCTCTTAAAAGGTGCCTCGAGGTTGTGAGTCCATTCCTTCATATCGCCTTCTTCCCTTTTTTGACTAGTCTATACAGCGGCTGTGTCATCTCATCACGACCAGCTGTTTTTGAGCTGCCGGCTCTTCCCATGTCTCTCATATTTCACCATATTCATCATAGTTGATATGCGTGGGCTGCAGTTGGACATCGCAGCGCATACTAAAAGCTTCTTGCGCGCCTCGCCCCATCCCACTGCCCCCCCCCCCCTTCCGACACTCCTGTCCTCAGCGCTCCACATTAAAGGGAAAGCATCGCCCACCACAGGGTGGAAATGGTTTTCAACAAAGCATGCGCCTCTCCTTAGAGAGCAAAGGATAAAACAACATTTAGAGATAGAAAATATGAAAAGCCACGGAATTGCGAGAGTGATTTTGAAAATGTTTTTATGACATTTTTTTTTTTTTTTTTGCATCTTTACACGAGCCAAAAACAAAAAGGTTAGGGTTCGTTGGTTAGGGTTAAATGTTCTGTTTTCGTTATCCCCTGTGTTCTTTTCATTATAATTTGCTTCTTCTCAGCAGTCGGCTGCATTTGTGAAGGTTTGAACATGTGCATTGCAAGAGAATGTTTGCCCATGTCTGTTTTTCTGTACAAATATGACAATGTGCGCACAAACACATTGTTCCACCTGTGGGGTCCATGCAGAACGAAGAGCAAGGCAGATTGTAATTTACCGAGTTATTCAATGTGCTCTGCTCATTTACAGGCCTGTGTACTGTATCAGAGTCCAGTAATTACTGCCCAGACCTATTAAGCACATGCAGACACACAGACTGATGCTTCTGCGTGCTCTTATTGCTAACTAGATTAAACGCTTTCTGTAGACTCCAGCCATTGTATTGTGAAATTAACTGGAGCAACTGAAGTTTTCCTGTTGTTTCCTTGCCTTATTTTCTTCACTGCTTGAAAGTGGGCCAGGTGAAAACCCAGATCTGTCTCCAGACAGAGAATTACACATGAAAGAAAAAGAGACTCCAACTCTCTAGAGAAAACACGAGGAGTACCTCAGGCCCAGATCCTCCATTCATTCACCTTGCCCAAGGACAGGTTCAACATTATACATACATAATGATACTCCTCCAATCAAAGTGCCATGCTACCATACCATACTGCCACTCAGGTTGAAGGTCTCAATGAGGAGGTATTGACACTTTGACATAAGCAGGCTGATTGATGGCCAGGGGCTCTTAAATCCTCATCATCCATGAATGTAAATGAGGACAGTCCAGTATTAAATGGAGGGCAGCTGAGAGCCCAGCTCTGTCAGCTGATTCATCATCCATCGCCACATCCACAATAATTATCCATAACACTTAGAAAATGGGGGAATGTTCTCATAGTGGAGTTTGTTGGGATTGGGAAAGGGGGTCAGTGATGTCCTCTGTTAATTGCAGTGTTTCATTTTTCGATTTTCGATTTTATTATGTGCTTCTAATATTTGCATTATTTGGCGGTGTTCATCCAAACCAAACTTTGCCTTAAATCAAATGGTTTTAGTTGCATCTTATACAACCATACTGTAACCACAACAGTTCCTTAACCTTGCCATAGCTGAACCACAGCCATTCCTAGAAACAGCAAAGTTAATACAGTGACAGTGTTACATGTAATATAAATGTTTCCCAAAAATACTAGGTAGTAGTGCTTTCTGGACTCTGGATGGGTTGCATAGAAATCCAAAAAAACAAGGCACTCTCTTTTGAACAAGTCTCCATCAGGGGCTTGATGTTGAAACATGTTGGAGTTTGTTGAATGGATGTAAAATTACTATACCATGTTAATATAGGTATTTTTACTTGTTTAAAAGAGAGTGCCTTTCTTCTATTTTTACATTATAAATGTTTTGCCTATATTAGCTCAGGATGCGTTATCTTTTGCACATAAAACAAAAGGCCGATATGTGACCCACAGTTTTGAGGTCCATTAACCCTCCAACCATTTTAGATCAGTTCTGTCTCCAGTTCCCCCTCACCTTCAGGCCGTGCCAAGTCTGAGCAGAATGGGACCATTGATTCTGTTTTGTGTTCAGTCGGGCAGACCAGATGGAACCTCAAAGAGAAACTTAAGAATGCTTTCCAACTAATGACCCTGCATGACTTCAATAACCGCGTCTGGTGCAGTTGCAGAGTTGTTGTTTTCTCCTCGTGTAAATGGAACTGAATATATCTTGGAGATTATTCACTCCTTGTGCCTGTGGAGCCAAAAGAGTCTAGAGAAATGATCGGATGATATTCCATTAAGCACGTACAAAAAAATTACTCAGTTAAAACAAAAAAAACCCCAACAAATTCTGGTCATTTGCGTTCAGACATTTTGCTGAAACCCAGAACCAGACGTATGCAACTACCTGAGCTGAAATACGCGCGGAGACGATCAGCTTATTTGCACTTTGTGTATCACTGTTGTGAGTCAGCAGATCTGTTGCACACCTAAAATCTCCACCCTTCTCTATGCAGTGGAACATGAGGAAAAGTGAGAGGGAGGAGGGGAGAGAGAAAGGGACAGAGTGAAGGAGAAAGAAGGGCGTTGATCCAACTTATGACAGCAGACTGCAGGGGAGGAGCTTTTTCCTAGATGACCTCCACTGGTGCTGCAGCAGGTGATCACTCACTTTCAAGCGGCAATACAGATGTTATAACAGATTTTATAAGATGTGCATTAACACTACATCAGTACACGTACGCACAATGGCAAACGTAAACTTACTGTGCATGTTTTTGTACATCTCTGAATGCTAAAATGCATGCGTGATTCTTGTTAGATTCTTATTTTATACCTCTAAATATGACTTTTCACTTCACTGAAAATGAATAATTGTTTTAACAATTTATTGTGTTTTATTTGTGATTTATTGCTATATTCTATGACAATGGAAACCTGTTAAATTACACATACTCTTACCTTGACTCTTGCCTCTCTTTTTTTGCCCATTTCCACCCCTATATTACCCTGCATGTCTCCTCTTGTGTTGTTTCTTTAGTTAGAGATTGACCTTGTAGGTTCTGCTAAGCGCAGCCAGGGTCACTGGCTTCATGATGTGATATGTGTATAAACACGTGCTGCATGTATACATGGACTAATGGAGTGCTGTACGTGAATTACGTAATATCCCTAGAATTTTATTTAATTTAATTTACACCTCTAAATGTCATTTTTCACTTTAATGGAAAAGTATAAAATTCCTCTTTTTGCTCGAAACAATTTTTTGTTTACAAATTGTACTCTGTAGCAATGGAAACCCTTTTCTCTATAACCACTAGCCAGGCAACTTAAATTCCACCTATCCTTACCTTGACCCTTGTCTCGCTCTCTTTTGCCCACTTTCACGCCTATGTCTCCTTTCATGTCTCCCCTTGGGCTCTCTCTACATTTACAGATTGACCTTGTAAGTTCTCTACTTTCCTGTTGAGAGCAGCCAGGTTTAATGATGATCGCTGCTTTCGTGATGAGATATGTCCTTATCTTCACAGTGGAGTACTCTACTATTGATTCTGGTGGTTTCACTTTCTGTTGTTTTCGCAGGCATAGAAAACAAGGAAAAATCAATAGCCAAACTGCTCTGGAGGTGTGGCTTGTGGCTAAGGGAGGAAACTTGGGAGCGCACTAATAATATTAATGCCGCATGATATGTATGCACAGCAGAATTCATATGTTAAATGCACAGATCTACTTTAGCACGACTCTCTCCACGGCTTGACTGTCTGACTTTGAAGCATCCACTGAATGTGCAGTGACACTATAAGAAAATCTCTCCCAGCAAATATTATATACCCACACTACAGGCAGCAGTTACGTGCTGTCTGGTCAGTTCAATCAAATCAGCAGGTAATGTATGCGAGCCACAGTCTGGCAGCCACAAGCATCAGAAGCCATTCTGCCTTTATTGTGTTGTCTGTGTGTGTGTGTTGTGTGGCAGTGACTTGTCACAGCACTTGGTACCACTGTCAAATCCAGTAAATATTCCTTGGCAAAATACAACATGTGATTCCCGAACAGTGATGACGAGGGG
>JAPQRN010000025.1:13280173-13290557 GCA_037367275.1 Coranthus polyacanthus | reverse complement strand
GGGGGGATAAGAGGAAACGGAGGAAACGGTTAAAATGATGATGTGGAAAACAAGTAAGTGTTACAGAGAAGAAGGGGAGTAGAAGAGGAAGTGAGAAGAGTGCTAAATCGGTGATAAATGAAGTTGGAGGAATGCAGAAATGAAAATAAGGGGAGTGATGGAGGAGGGATAGAGGTGGAGAGGGTAGTAGATAAAGGTCACAGTGACAAAGTGATGAGTCATCCAGTAGAGCACAGCAGCATCTCTCTATCTGCTTTACACTATTACCCTCTCCACCATCTGTCTGCTTGTTTTGACAGCGCAAACCGAGATGACTGGCAGCAGATCACACCCTCGACTGGAAAAATATCTGGGCATGAATATGCTGCAGATAATACTTTGAATGTGAGGTTGTGTGTCTGCATCTGTGAATGCAAGCACGTAAGAGAACGTGTAGCTAAAATTCGTACACAGTCCTGTTGCTTTTCAAGATAGAACATAATGTATAGATGAGGAGTCCCACCTTGGCTGCAGCGCGTGAAGTGGTCAGCCAATCAGCGTACTGAAATAATCCAATTTTTGTTGGAGCAGTAGCAACAGCATCATCCTCCTTAGCAACCACCCTCCCCTGTGCTGTCAGTGTTGTGGCTGCACTGGTGGACTGAGAAATGTCACTCGGCTGAAAAGTTACCCGGAAAAATTAACAATTTAATAAGCATGTGTAAAGATGGCATCTGAGTTGTAAAATCTCTGAACAGATGTAAGCATAAGAGATAACTCAACTCATTTCACATCTGTCTGTTTGAACTTGCACGTGCAGTAGCAGCAGCAGCGCAAAGAATGTTAAAACCATCTTCAAAAGCTAGTCATATGTAACTATGGATTATTTCACCGTACCTAGAGAGGATCAGATGTGATTGTTTGTAAAGTTATTGTTGACATTTACTCCTGTACACAATCTGGTGTTTGTATATACATGGGTAGTGCTGGAACTGTCTTAACCCCACTTAGCCAAGCTGTCCAAGTGGAGTCCCCGCACGGTGAGACCCAATCTGCCTGTGTGGTAATTCACTGATCCTTTGCCAGAGACACACACACGCACACACAAATACCCATAAACACAAAGTATGACATGATGTTGCCAACCCCGTTTCAGAAGCTGTGTACGCATAAATAATAACAGCTTAAGAAGTGATCCCTCCAGCACCTGCTGAAGGTGCTCTGTGTAACCGTGGTGTATAGTTATTGCCATTCTCTTTATCTAACCGACCACCCTCCCTTGTTGCTATGGAGATTTCCTATTGTGGCTCCATGGCTGGTGGTGAGCTATGATGACATCATGGGTATTTTAATGATCTCAACATGAGAGCTATACCTTTCACTACCATGTTGAGAAACAAAAGCTTCAGAGAGAGGAAGGCAATAAAAGGGAGGTAGACGCACACACAGAGAAAGGCTTTTCTGTCATTCGTTGTACTGGTAAACACTAAGTATTAACTACATTGCCACATTTCTAATATCAGAAATCTGGCGGTTTGATGCTCTTGACAACACAATAGCAAAGAGACATGCCAGAGTCATTGGTAAGCTGGTGGGGTCGCTGGAGCAATAAAGCACCCTTTCTCATACACAGCGTGACAGTGGGATGGCTGTAAACCTCTGTTAGAATGTTAATATTTACCTCATTGGCAGTGTGGTGATATGAAGTTTTCCACTGGACTCGTACACAGTTCAGAACTTTTTAAGCCCCAGCCAAGCAGTTCAGGGAACAAAATGCCAAATGGACAGAAGCACGTTCTTATTGATTTAAATCGAGAATGACTATTCCCAAAGCCGCTGATGTTTTTTACTTGCCGGACAAAAAGTCTTTTGTTTGAATACTTTTCTCCTATTTTTTTTTCTTGCTCTTTACAGTAGATACAGTGTGTTCTTTCACCCTGTCACTGAGAGGACAGCTTGCTCTGTCTGTTCAGCAGGACTACAGTGAAACATCTGATGAATGGCTCTTTTTTGTCTGCGGCCATCTAAAGGGTGCCAGTCAGATGCTTCTGAAACACTGTCGTTTTGTAATCTTCTGCATGAGAACCACATTTCCAGTTAAAATATGCCATTGTTTTCCTGACTCACAATTCTTGTAACCCTATAAAGTGGCCGACTGTAAAGTACTCGATTCTCGGGTGGCATTTAATTGTTTTTCTGTTTTTTGATGAAATCCAAATCAATCATGCCTGTGCGCAACCATGCATAGCCAGGGGGTTATCCTGTTTCAAACATCTGTAGTTTTAACATACCTGAAATATATTACATACATACAGAGCTGTAGGTGGTAAGGTTTATAATTGGGACCTAGATGTTTTACCAGACATGAATACATTTGAGTAAAAAACAGGCTGCAGCCCCTCTCAAATAAAGATAGCACAACTCATGTTCTCTTTATACGGGTCATGTTTAAGACAGCACAGAATAACACAGAACAAATACTGACATACACAACCTTCCCCTGACAACATTCTGCCCCATCCCAAAATCACACCAGTGCACTCTGGGATAAAAGTAAGCCATCTATAGGCTGCGTATACATGTGTGTGCATGTTTGTGTGTCCGTTCGTGTACATGTATGTCTTTGTATTGTTCTCCATGTGTAGGTCAGGGGAATAGCAGCAACCGACACACGTACGTGTGTGTGTTTCACATATTACTGTAGCAATACAGAGCACACAGATCTAACAAAGGCATATGGCTAACAGTCTTTGATTTGTATCACAGTTTCGTATCAGCAAATGGTTGGCCTCAGTTTTTGCCACGTTTGACTTGAAGCAAAAGCTGTTTGGTAGTTATTGTTCGAGAATGAAAATCAGTCCCCACAAACCTGAATACAGAATGTAGAAATCCTTGTAAATTCAAGAAATAAAATGTGCTTTGCAAAATCGCTGGCTGTTTCCTGAATCTGTCCATTTGAATTTTATGAAGAAAGCTGTATGGAGAAATGTCAGAGTCTGTAATAAGAGTTCCTGTTGAATTATTTTTCTGTCTGAATCGTGTTTGATTCTGCGCTGGTTCCACTCACAGTGTGCTAACTCCAGAACAGAAGTAGGCATAAAACTGTAGCTACAAAACTAGTGGAATATGTTGTATGTCTGTTTTTCATTCGTGGGATTGCATTTTGCATTTTGTTGCATTTTCCGTTGCATGGTGATCCACTGGAGGGGAAGAACTGCGAGGCACCACTTGTTTGAGGTTTTAGGACACCAGTCATGAGGAGAAGGGCAGGAGAAGAGAAATCAATCAGAGTTCTGTCTCATTTTGGAACTTTGGTCCGTCTGGTCCATCATGAAGACCAGAGTCATTGCATACCTAAAGAGAGAAAGGCAGACTGAAGGTTAACTTGTAATCTAACATTGACGAAACCTTTCACATCAATTATCAGTATAGTGTTATTTAACCCATTCCATATTGACTGTCATTATCCAAAACAGCCTATTTACCCAAATGGGAGCCAGTGTAATTGGGGTCATCAGGGGTTTCAGGAGGTCTGTGCATAAAATGGAACAGCTTACTCCTAAAAGGCAGAGAGGGGAAAAAGGAAAAAGAAAATAGTTAGAGCCACACAGTGTAGCCAGACTCGTCGCACAGCTTGGCGCTCTTATTACCAATGCAGTGCTGCTCCTGTCCTCCCCGCTGGCTCATTACCAATCATGCAAACATTGAATCTTAAACACCGTCAAGAGGAGAGGAGAGAATCAGGTAACTTCAGAAGACTGTCCTGTAACGAGAGGCTGAAAATGTCCCTACAACTCCTCATCAACAGCAGCATTATTACAAAAACTTAAACCAACAAAAACAAAAACAAAACATCAATACAATTAGGCAGAGAGTTTGAAAGAAAGGGTTGCTAGAGTCTGTTAAAGAAACAAACATATTTTCTTGACTAAGCTGTAGAGATGCACATGTCCAGACCTGGACAGAATAAGTCTCGGCCCATAATTGTGTTGCTGTGTTTTTGCAAGTCTATCCAACCAATTCAATTTCACTTTTATTTAAACTCGGAAGCTTCGGAAATAATTATTAGACAACTGTGATTTTCTATAGAAATTATGTGACTTGTTATTGAGAATTCAATTTAATGTAAATACAGCTTATTTCTTCGTAGAATTTTGTAAAGCAATAACGTGTGTTTTGCCAGATTTTTGACTCACATTTGCACACAAGAAAAACCCTGATGGCTTTACAAGTCACATTTATGACAAATGTTGACTTTTCATTATGTTACAGTGGTCTAATAATTATTTCCAAAGCTAGATGTAAAAGTGAAGGGCTTACTTTTAATATAGCCAAGTACAATCACACTGAAAAACACAATAAAAAGTAATAAATAGTAAAAATAATAACACTTTGAGCATAAATCAAAGTAATTAAAATGCAAATAAAATAATCAGCTTAAACAAAATGAGCAAGAAGTGATAGAATTAAGAATCTGAAGGATAAAAATGAAATACGTTTTAGATCTGTCTGAGAACCAACACCCAAGGTACTGGCTTTGAGACTGATCAATCCTGTCAGATGATTCTGATTTCTTGAAAGATACATCTCTTTCTTTCTCTTTCTTTCTTGGTCAATGCTGTCTTTCTTCTCTATGAGGCTTTTTTTCCAATGTGAAAAATTAGCTGACTGTATAACTGATGACTCATATTGAGCTTTTCGCTGATAAAATATGGAGTCAAGGTCAAGGGTCAAAATGGAAAGTAATGGCTAAAGAGGAAATCGTTTTGTGGCGCCTCCCACTTTGCCGAGGGCAAGTCGGCTAACGACAATGCCCTAATTATCAGGCAACCATGACTAGGGAGGTATGTATAATATTACTACCGCACGCGGACGCACACATAAGCACAAGAGAGCGCAAACCTAGCCACACTAAACATGATTAGATTCTGTACATGGTTGATTAATAGATTTCCCTCTCAGCCACTCCTCTGTTTCAATTAAAGTAATGGGCAAATGGTCAGGAGGGACACAGGAACATACATCTTGACATAATTCTGCAGGGATGGTGCTACAGCTGGTTAAAACACAATAATGCAGCACGAAAAGGTAAGATAACTGTATAAAGAGGCAATCATTTTGGAGTCCAATGTATTATAAAATGAGAAATATGAAGTATTTAGATGCATTTTGTGGCATTCACATTTCCAGATTTTGCCAGATCGACGCACAATTCCAAAACCCTCTGCACAAGAGCATTTGTCATTTTCACTGCCAGTGTTGGCTGGTGTAATAAACGTTTAGAGGTAATTCATCGTATACCACACGGCTTCCTTGTATGTTCTTTTGACCGCTGCGTGTCTGTGATATATCAAAGGCAGAGGTCACAGAGCCACCTGCTTTCTTAGCAGGAGATGTGGCCACGCGGGGGCAGCAGTGAGACACGCAGGGTGGGCATGTCTGTGTGGTGCCCTTAATCATTTTATAGACAAAGTCAGCTGAAGGTGAAAGACAACCTGAAAACACTGCAGGAGGGATAACGCCCATTACAAAAACACGAAGCCTACACACACATTCAAGCAGGCCGGGGGACACAAATGCAGTACACTAGTGGCCAGCTGCAGTGGGTTTGTAACTTGTCATTAAAACGAAAGCTGCGTTATTAAGTATAAATCAAATGTTTGAAGTAACTGCTAAGATATGCACCTACTGAGGTCATGTGATTTTTAATATGGTGCCATTCCCTTGAGAGTCACTCTCCTGACTGGAAATCAAGGCAGCAACCTACCTGCATTTACAATACTACAGAAAACACTTGCGTAAATATACAAACTGGTTTTACGACTAAAGGATAACGATAAAACAGCGAGACAGGAGCATGACAGTTCTCACAACTTACCAATTTTATCAGTGGGAGAACAGCAACCTCTGCTGAGCGCCCGCAGTAGCGCACTCAGGACAGCCAGACACGTTGTGCTCCTCGTCCATTCATAATTCCTCACGCTCTGCCTCTCCTTTCGCTCGTCGCTCTTGTACGTTGTGCCTGGTTCGGTTTTAGGGGCAGTTCGTCGTGGTAATTTGAAAACAGACCTCCTTGCTCCAATTTGTTTTTGTGTAGATATTTTGGTCACTACTTGAAGAGCTTGTAGATTGTGAAGCTGGGGATGCTCGGGCTTGTATTTTACGCACACAACGCGTGATGACAAAACAGTCTTTTTAGACACTCAAGACAAGCTATTTAGATGATAATCTTCAATATAGCTTCCAAGCCATCTGGGAGGTTACTGTGGAAACAAGGGTGCCATGGCAACGGTGATTGGGGTTACCGAGGAAACGACCGTTGCCATGGAGACTGCATCACAGCGGGCTATATTTGAGGCATCCAAAGACAAGCACACTCCATCTTTGATCGGTGTATGTGTGCGTGAAAGAGCTCTGTGTGTTTCTCCTCTCTCACGTGTGTCTTGCACAGTTAATGAGACACTGACAGTCGGCTGGCCTCTGTGTTTACATGATGCCTTTTACGCATTAAAGAACCTACCAGGACAGTTCATATCTAGGAATTATAGGGGGTTATTTGTTTAACGACAGTAGCATTTGGACTAGACTTTAACGCACAATAAAGGCATAGCACAGAACGGTCTAATTGAGATAATATATGCTGAACTGTGTTTCAGACATTACATGTGTTTGAACACACACACATAATTAAATGATTCTGAATATTATACACAGGCTATGACTGACGAATCACGACTCATAACGCATGTTAATACAATGTGAGTGTCCTTCGACTACTATACATTTTAAGTCTTTCACAGTTAAAAAGCTTCTATGTCTGCCTGTTGTGATAGTATGATAACTGTTGCACAATGCACAACAGGTCAATCTCCTCACTCAGATAAGAAAAATAGGCCTATTACTTTAAGGAGCTCTTTCTCTCCAAGCGCGAATGGAACCAAACAGAATTATGAATTCAGATCACTTAAGTGAAAAATCCTGATTCTTTGAATGGAGCACAAAGCAGCATCTCTGAACAGACAGGGTTTGCTCTTACTTTCTCTTTTTTTATATTGTTTTCCTTACTCATCTGATCGTCCGCTGCTTCCACAATCTGGTGCGTAACGACAGAACCAGCTGTGTGTTGACACATCACCCCTTCCTGTGTTCAGGGCCATGACTCTAAAAGTTGCTACACGTCGGTGAAGATCTTTTTGTTTATATTCACACAATTCTGCGAGTTGTTTTGCGTGGTGGTGGGGAAGTTAGGCTGCTGTTTGAATGCGCTGTTAATCCCGTGCTCCTCTATAACCATATACTCGCTCTTACTGAGCGAGGAAGAGGAGCGAGTCTTTCTCAGCTCCTCTGTGTCTGCTAGTGGCTGACAGCTGCCCACGTGCAGGTATTGTGCTTGCTCCTCGCCCTCCGTCTCCCTGTGGTAGAAGTAGTTGAAATTGGAAACGATGACAGGTACGGGCAGGGCAATGGTCAGCACACCAGCGATGGCGCACAAAGACCCCACAATTTTACCCCCGATTGTCACAGGGTGCATGTCCCCATAGCCCACTGTGGTCATAGTGACAACAGCCCACCAGAATGCGTCCGGAATGCTGTTAAAACCCGAATCTGGGTCGTCTGCTTCAGCAAAGTAGACAGCACTGGAGAAGAGGATGACACCAATGAATAGGAAGAAGATAAGCAAACCCAGTTCACGCATACTGGCCTTTAGAGTCTGTCCTAAAATCTGGAGCCCCTTAGAATGACGCGAGAGTTTAAAGATGCGAAATACTCGGACAAGCCTAATTACGCGCAGAATGGCTAATGACATGGCCTGCTGTCCATTTCCTTGTCTCTCTGCCAGTTCTGTCCCCAAGGTGATGAAGTATGGAATGATGGCCACAATGTCAATAATGTTCATAATGTTTTTTGAGAACGTGGCTTTACTCGGGCATGCAAAGAAGCGCACCAGCAGCTCAAATGAGAACCAGATAATACACAACGTCTCCACCACAAAGAACGGGTCTGAGAAGGGGCTGACAAGATATGGGAGTGTGCCGTTTATCACAGGCGCAATGGTGATTGGATCCCTGTTCTCGTCCCTGAACTCCGGCAATGTCTCTAAGCAGAAGATGACAATGGAGATGAGAATGACCAGGACAGACACTATGGCTATACCCCGAGCAGGACCCGAGCTCTCTGGGTATTCAAAAAGCAGCCACACCTGTCTTTGAAATTCATTCTCTGGCAACGGGCGCTCCTCCTCCTTTATGAAGCCCTCATCCTCCCTGAACTTCTCCATAGCCTCTTCACCCAGCTCGTAGAACCGGATCTCCTCAGAAAAAATATCAATGGGCACGTTAACAGGTCTTCTGATGCGTCCGCCAGATTGGTAGTAATACAGAATGGCATCAAAACTGGGCCGGTTACGATCGAAAAAGTATTCGTTCCTGAGAGGATCAAAGTACCTCATCCTCTTCTTGGGGTCCCCCAGCAGCGTCTCGGGAAACTGGGAGAGGGTCTTGAGTTGTGTCTCAAAGCGTAACCCTGAGATATTGATGACCACCCTCTCGCAGCATTCGTGATCCGGTTCATATCGGTCCAGAGAGTGGTGGCCCGGGAGAGCCGCCGACTCTTCTAGCATGTTGTCACACGCCACAACCGTCATCACGTCGGTCTCTGTCTCGGTGTATCCGTGGTTCACCAGGTTGTCGCCCCGGGTTTTGGTTGCGCTCGGTGGAGGTGATTGCAGGAGGCTGAGGTGGTCATCCATGCGCGGATTAAGACGCATACAGGGGCGGCCGCCTCGCCCCCTCCGCGAACCCCGGTCAACCACCGCCGCCGCCACAGCCTCGTCTCCACCGTCTACCTCACTCTTTTCTTGCACTTCACTTTCACTCCCTACTGTTGCTGTTCCCGCCCACAGGGAAAGATCTGGGTTTATAAACAGACCTTCCACCCGCCCACTGCGCGCCAGCGCTGGGTACCTTTCTCTGTCCTCCTCCAATCGCAGAACGCACCGATAAACAGAAGAAGCAACAGACGGGCGTCATTCAACACCATGGTTTGGGCGTGCCCGCCTCCCTCTGCCCTTCTCTCCGTCTTGTAGACACGCGCTCAGGCGAGAGCAATTAGTCTCCTTTTTAAACAAGGTCATCGCCCATAGATAGGACATTTTCAAATAGGGTACTCATAAATATATAAGAGCCTAATTTTTCCAGTACGCATTGCCATGTTACCTTTTGTTAAGCTTTTCATCCAAGAAATCATCTGGGTGTGCCATGGAAAAACTACTTCGAATATGGAATATTATACATCAACCAGTTGTCGTAAGCGTCTTAATTACGCTCAAAGAGACGGTATTTGGAATGTTTGGCATCCGAAAATTGTGATTTATAATTGATGCCGGTGTGCGTCCTGGGGAAAGGCCAAGCTACGTGCCAAAGTGAAGAAGAGCAGTCACAGAGGGTGGCGAATGAGAGGAGAGACAATGAACAGGTCAAAGAGAAAATAAATAATGCTGTCTAAAAATAATAGATTTTTTTTAAAAATGACACTACACAAATTTCACAAAAATACTACAAATATTTCCTTAATCACCGTGACACGCACAAAGTCACGCATCCAGTCCCCGGCGCACTGAATATTAAAACCCTAACATCTAAAGAAGAGTGAATGTCAAAAGAGATATTTCAATGAGTCCTATATATTCTAGGCCTATATAATCCCATATAATCACTCGGATATTCACAGACAGAAAGCGAACGAGAGGGAGGGAGGAAGAGAAAGAGAGAAATCTCTCTTTCTCACCTGAAACGTGACGAGATTTTACTCTGTGGGATTACCAACTGCGCTCTGCTCACCACAGCCAGCTTTACAACTGTTGGGCTGAATATCAAATATTCGGCCATAAGGTACAAAGTAAGTTCATGACAAAGAGTCCAATTAGTATAGTATGGTACAATACACGAACAAAGAAGACAGAAAATTAACCATTTCATTAAAGCAACATAAAAACATGTATGCGCTGTAAACTGACGCATCAAATTCATTTACGCACTGATCACCTTGGGGCTGCTGTCCAAGGTGCTGAAAACCCCCCAGATATTTAGCAAAGAGTTTTTCAAACAACCTACACTAAAGCAGTATACAAAAGTCAGGAGGAAATCATAGAGAGGGAAGCCACTTTTATGAAGATGAGTACTGTATAGCTGCCAGCTACAATCTGTAACATTGTTATCTAAAAAGCTAGTTTGCTGATTCGCTGGTTTATATTAGACATACTAGTCAATAAACAATATATCAAGTAACAAGAGTTACAAGAGATACACCATGCAAAGCACACAGCTCATAAAAACCTTGTAAGTTTTTTGTTAAATCAGATCGCTTGTTTTCCCAAGGAAGTTTTGCTCACAAAAGCAGTTATTAT
>JAPQRN010000025.1:13236552-13248913 GCA_037367275.1 Coranthus polyacanthus | reverse complement strand
ATGTTACATTGTTTTAATCTATTGTTTGATGTCACTCTTGACCCTCTGTCATGTGACCACCTTCAAACCCCTTGTTTACGATGTTATTCATAACATTCTAAACATCAAACACTTTCTCACACTATACGTCTGCACCTGAACATCAAAGAGATCAATACCTCTACGTCACAGTACACAATCTAACACCGTCAGTACGACCCGTTGAAGACCCGAGGTCGACCAGAGGATCTCAAAAGTAAAGACGACACGAGGGTTAAAGGAAAACTTGCCCAATTCATATTTTCTATGAAAATCTACAGGAGTCTACAGGAGAGTTTGTTGTCAGTGAACAAGTAAAAGTAAAAATTAAAAAAAAAAAAAATTAAAAATTGAATGCAGCTTCAGTCCCCTACAAAATCACCCCAGTCATTCCAGAATAATTAATTGTTTGGCTATAATATTGTGCAGCTCTAACATAAAATACTTATATTGGTTGTTGTTTCTCGTTGTTTACAGGTGTTTTTGTGCATGTTGTATCTGAAGTCCATCAGTAGAAAATGTCAAATGGCCAATCACAGTATTATTTTTCTCTGTCTTGCCCGGTTTCCTCCTGTGTCTTTTATCCTCGAGCTTTGCAAGTTTCAACCTCAGTATTTTGTCATCGCATGCGTAAAGAGTTTTTAAAGAAAGTCTTGAGTCAGAGCAAGGTCAGGTTGGACGTGTTATAAGCGTGGACCCTTGGGGCCAAATGTGCTCTGTAGCAATGGTAGGAATTTTTACGGTTTAAACATAGGCCCAATCACCTTTTGAGCAGGTGGAATTTCTGCCAGCGGAAGCGGTTGTTTTGCACTCGGGCTTTATGAATTTCAAAGTACTACCTTGGCTCTGATCGGAGAGGCAAGGCAATAATCTAAAGTGCTGGCTTCATCAGTCAGGCATGTAAACAGATGATTAACACTTGTTTCTTCAGACAAATGGTGTGCAATGTCACGACGTATACAGCATGTTATTCTTTACTGTAGTAACCTACAGTGACTTACATTTTTTTGGCACCCACCTACATGTTTGAGTCACACAAGGTGAAGCCTTGATATTGTAGGTAAATAATCGAAAGTGAATAAAAGTGTTTCTGCTGGACACTAACGAAGTGTTTATCTCACACACTCCATCAAATTAATCACCATCTCCACCCAATTCCTAAATCATAAACATAGCAAAACTTGACATTTCCTGCCTTATAAAGCAATGGTGAAAGCTGGTCACTTAGTGCAATGTTCAAGGCCAGTCCACTCTCGCATAGCTTACTGTTCTAATAAACTATGACCTAAATGGTCTTTTAAGGACTGAAAGATTATCCTAAAAGGATCACAAAGCAGTCATAAATCTCTTAAAGTCCTTGATTTATGCTTTCATTTCCAGTAATCTGTGCTACACGTAAAAAAAGAAAAAGACCTCTAATGCCTCCACATGCCTTTAAAGCCTCTAATGAATATTTAGATTGAGACATCAGAAGACAGAAAGTATATTATATATGTGTCTTATGTCTGTGTATAGAACCATAAAAGCCTTCACCCATCGTGAGAGTGGTGAGTTTGAATTTTGGTCCAACTGTGTAAAGAGATCTTGAGCATCAGTGGTATGATTCCTCTACACTCTTAAATCACCCATACATCCATAAAAGGCTGGACTGCAAACAATTGGAAACCTGTGATGCAACATCCTGTGTGCATGCGTGTGTAAAAGTTAAATCATGTCGGGTCAGACCTAAAGGTGTCTCTGGGGCACACTGCACTGCTATGTCACAGTGTCGGAGACGCCAAATATGCACCTGTGTCGGAGTTTTGCCTGTAATCTACAAGGAGCCGTGGCGTCAGAAAAGTCTTATTCCTGAGCAAAGAACGATAAAAGTCTAAGTGATGGTCAGTATGCAGAAAACACATACTTAGTTCTGAACTTTTCTGCAGCGTTAATGTTAACAGTGCTGATGTACAGAACAGAGGGTAGCTTTACACAAGTATTAATGCATTAAAACTGCTTAAATGCCACATGTTAAAACAGTTAGAAAAGCAGTTTATATACACTGCATGTAAAGATCCACGGTGGTCTGTTTCCTTTTCTTTTACAAGGTGAATTCATGGCACACACAGAAGTCATTACGTGAGACCTTACGGCATGGATTTTGTCAGCAGCATTTTGTACAGTGCACATTATGCATGCTCATGAATACAGACAACCACACAGCACACATTTCTCGCATGTCTTCCTGAAAGGTTGAGTCATTATCTGTGAGTAAGCAGTAAGAAAGTTAACACAATTGTGTTACCTCAATTAACCTGCAAGCCATTAAAATATTACTGCATTAGCATGGTAGTCATTTACATTGTGTCCATGTGTTCTGGTTTTAGCACAGGGTCCACACACAGAATTTCCATATGTAGAAGCCACAAAGCTGTGGAGTCCTATGCAGTTCTGCTTGTTTAGCTAAATAGGACTTCTCATTAGTACTAGCCTAGCATAGCCTGATAATGGCATTACTGTGGCTAAGCAAGAAAATGCCTTCGTTTTACAAGATCCCTTCTGTGTCATTAGCATTATAGTGTACTTTATCACCTCTACCCGTGCCTGAAAGCCTTTTAGTGAGAGTGTGACGGCCTTTGCATTTACTGCAGCAGTGTTAAAACCATTTAGACTGAGTAAGGGATAATAAAAGTATCAGCAAAAAAGGACAAACAGATCTGTCTCTCTTTGGGGTTTTATGGTGCTGCATAATCATGCCTTATAAACAGTTTACTTATCCAATTAAATGGAACGAGCCACACTGAACAAATAGAAAGGTGTGGCTGCTTTTCCAAAACCAATTTGTCATTATGGACCACGTTTAAATTCACTGTAGCTTGCGAGCTGTCATCATCTCCCCTCATATCCAGCCACATTCCTCCAGATGGGACAGGGTGTGTTGCAGTCTGCGATCCAAGTTCTTGAGTAAGTTCAGACCATCACCTGGCATATCAAAAGCTATGATTTTTCTTGTGTTATCATGCATGCGTGTGTCAAACAGGATTTCTGCGTAAACAATGCTGTCGCTGGCAGAAAAATCAGCAGCGACAAAAATCCATGTGATTTAGATTAGCGGGGGAAAAGAGTAACTCCCCCCTCAGCGCCGACCTGTGTTATGGTTTCCAAATTGAAACTCAAGCCCACAGAATGTCATAGAGCAGTACAATGCAGCATGCTTCTCATGCTGTGCTCAGCATATGTGGGCAGGATTGGTTTACCATGGTCCGATGTTTTATTTAGCATGTGTCAAAGTGGTTGTGTGTTAGCGTGTGCACCCATGTCTGTCATGAGGGCATGTATCCGTGGGCTTAAAGGAACATCAAGGAACACTGATCAACAGTCTATTGCAAACGTGATTGACAAACTTTGACATGGGGCAAAAACTTGGAAAGGCCCTGTGTTTTGTATGTGTCACTTCGTGCAAATGCATGTCTGCGTATATGTGGACGATATTTTATTAAGCAGATGTCACTGCCCCTGGTCACACTCATCTGAACACGAAGACACACAGATGCAACCTAAAACCCAGGGCTTGGATGGCTCTCTTGTAATAACCCTGACATCATTAAAAATAAAGGGGGGAACATGACAATTACCACCTATTAAAGTCTGTCTTGCTCAGTCACACACGGTCTTCATTGAATATTTAGTCATGGCACATGGTTAAGGGGTTCTTCTTTTCAGAATAATTTATTTGCCACTGCTGCTCCCTGTTTTGAGATGAAAAAAAAAAAAAAATATGGAGGTTTTGAAGATCACCTGAAAGCTTTTATGTTTGATTCTCCCTTTTTGCAAGGACATAAATAAAACCAATTCAAGACGCAACTTGGCCATAAATGTGTTTTATACGCACATTTTTCACCATCATGCTGAGGAGCATGTTCAGTTCATCCTCCAGTGACTGACTTGAGAGAAGGGAGGAAGTCATTTGGTCTGAAAGCTGCGCACTCTGGCCAAAACACTACTCAGAGATGAATCTCTGGGTTACATTAACTCTGATCTTTGTTTATCTCACTGTCCACTTCAAAAATGTCACTGATGGATTCCTTTGCATATATACCTCACTGGGTGTGGGTGTCTGTGATGCTGTGATTTTGTCTTCAGTGGTCTTTTTCTCTAACTTCACCCTCTTCTTCTGCTCTCATTGCGATAACGTATTAGTATTAGCTGTATTCTTTCACGATCTGTCTATGCACAAACTGACGGTTTTTCCAGCCAGACTATGTAATTGACAGTAAAAAGCCATCAACGCAGGTTTTCTACTAGTTCTAAGTAAACGTTTCCTACTTTTCATGTCTAAACATTTTACATGGGTACAAGTTTATTTACACACACCTGACACAACGTAAACCAAAGCCAAGTGGTCTTTCTAGCAACATAGTTCCACTGAAAAGGTTAGTAACGTTGGTTTGTAATCAAAAGGAGACACATCTCCTGGTTTTGATGGTGTTTTAACAGAGTCAGATATGCTGAA
Organism: Coranthus polyacanthus; assembly: GCA_037367275.1. Classification (NCBI taxonomy): domain Eukaryota; kingdom Metazoa; phylum Chordata; class Actinopteri; order Kurtiformes; family Apogonidae; genus Coranthus; species Coranthus polyacanthus. Next base: position 13,244,403 of record JAPQRN010000025.1, on the reverse strand, counting down.
TTGCTTCTCATGATGTCACGATGTCTTGGATTCTGTCATAAATATTACCATTACTAAAGCGAAATTGTAACCAAAGGCTCCAGTTTCGTCTCTGGTGTAGACATAATATAAATCACAGGAAAGGAAATGTGCACACTCCACCATCTCATCTACTATAAATGCATGGATACACCTTTGCCTCTTTGTGGAGATTGATTTTATTGTGCTCAAGATGGGAAAAATATGGCCACATCTGTGTCTACGTATTAATAGCGAGTGACTGGTAATATAACATTCTTGATTACAGTATTGCTACCCACTTAAGACGTATGACAGCACTTATTAGGTTTTGTTTAATTGATCATCTCTGAGAACACTGTGGCAGTGATTTTCCATGGCTGCTGACCCAACCGCAGACGAGCTTCCATAGTTGTGTGAGTGTGAGACAGAGCTATAAACACATGTTAATGGCCATGGACACCTGTGAATACTTCACTGTAGGGCCCCTTTTTCTCTCCCTCTCTCACACACACATTCATATATCTCGCCTCTAAACTCCCCAAGTCACATCTGTGTCTGTCAGAGTGGGTGTACATAGTGAAAGCCGGTGGTTTTCCATGTGATTACTCTTTGTGAATTATTCTTTGTGAGTCGTCTCCACAAGCTCATAGGCGCACACACAATCCCTCCTGCAGGCCGTCGATGGAGACCACCTGGTCATAATCAGTTAGGGCCAGGGGTTAAAATCATTGTGTCTTTAGTGTGGTGGAAAAAGCTCATGGAGGAATTGGCAAAGCAGGAAGGAGGACTGAGTCTGACTTCACAAACCTGAACCTGAACACCTTCAAAAATGCAATTATCTGTCTGTCAAACCTACCCCGGGCAGTCGGCCATGAAGGATGTGGTTGCTGCATCATGCTATGTCAAATTGGGAGAATTTCTTTAAAACCAACATTCTCAAAGGCACAAGTCCACTTAGAGGGCTGCGAGGAAATTGTTAGTCAAAGGTTGTGATCAAAAATGAGATTTTGATGATTTAAAAAAACACACATCTGTGCTTCCTGTGAGAAATTAGGCTCACCAAGCTGTCTCTAATACATCATTTTACAACCTCTGACATATTACATGAGACCTTTAACTCAGGAAGTAACGCTAATGTCACAGCCTATGGTATCTGCCGCCATGATACACTGTTGATCCCAGGTAATCATCCACAGCTGTCCTCAAACAGACAGAGAGAGAGAGAGAGAGAGAGAGAGAGAGAGAGAGAGAGAGAGAGAGAGAGAGAGAGAGAGAGAGAGAGAGAGAGAGGGGAGTGCTTGGGATTCTTTAGGGATTTTTTTTGTCACACTGTTTTAAAAGCAAGCCAACAGATTGACACTCACAAGAGCAGCCAGTGGAACAAAAGATGGCAACTATGGGGTTGATCCAAACAAAGCCAACAATTTCCTGCCACCTCTGGCCTGTTACTGAAGCCCAGCCCTCCCCTCTAGACTGCAACTTGTCAGTCTCCAGATAAAAGCTGGAGCTAGTCAAACGCAAAGAAAAACAAAGACGCTCTTGAGTAACATGTTTTCTTTTCGCTGCACTATTATACTTTAAGTGCGTGTAAGGAAGGACCAGTGCCAAAGGAGTCCATAAGGTTTTCTGCAGAGCATGGAATGTATTTGACAGTACCTGTCTACCACCATTCATCTCTGTCTTCGCACCAAAGCAGTACTGATTGCTTGTGTTGTTGGGATCTTGATTGTGTGTGACTTTATGCTGGTATGTGTCCACCACTGTGTATCTGTGGACCCTTAAGTGTAATTGTGCTATTTAAACAATTTGACAGTGCAGACCCATCACTCTGTTTTTGTTTGCCCACTTCCCTTCAGCACTAGGTAGAGGTACAGAAGTAGCTGGAAGTCGTCGGTTTAAAATAGGATGAAATCAGCCCCTGTGTTTTGTCCCGCGCTTACATACTCCCCTCTGCCAGACGACTCCGAGACTCAGTGCCATCTCTGATGTGGTGAAATCAATCAATGGGATCGTCAGCTGGTTTTAATGGCCGCCTTGTCTCTGTGCCATGTCATTCTTTGCTAAAGTGTTTTGTTCTCTTTGTCTGTCTTCTGTCTCTCACTCTCACTCTTTCTCTGCTTTTATTTCCTCCTCTCTCTGTCAGCTGCTTTTTTTCCGTTAAGAAGCTAACCAGAGCTGGCCCCAACACCAACGCACAAGAGGATGTTGTTGCTACAATAAACATCTTTTAACAAATAAAGAAATAAAACGTGTGAAGGCCACGGCTGTTCACTGTATGTCCCGACATGTGGTTGACAATCTGCAGACCCTCGACGTGGCAGCGGCAACACGTGACATCATCAAGGAGTCGCAGGACATAATGCAAACAGGACATTTGTCATTCAGACACTGTTGATATGGAATGGACGTCATTCTTTCTTTTGCTGCTACTCAGTTTTTTCTTCAAAACGCTTGTCTTCTTGTTATGAGGTTTTAATTCAGATGAAATGTTTATATTGTGCTAAAATAGACTGCTCACGTCTATTAAGAGGCCAGAGGTGAACTAAAACTGACAGTGACAGACAACTCTCTGGTTTTGCTTTTCATCTTGAGTTAGGTTTTATATGTTTTGCATGGATTGTCATAAATGTACGGTTATTTTCTTGTGTCATTTTCATTCTGAGAATTTATTTGCATGCAAGACTGCCTGCAAAAGGAATATCCCAACTGAATCTTTTTGGAGTGTGTAAGATAAACACTTCAGTGGTTTGAGACCACAGTTTAAGTGCCGTGAAGCTCATCTGATTCCATCACTCCAGAGGAGGTTCTGAGTTTGACTCCTAGATTTGGCAAACAAAACAGGCATTGAGCAAAACACAATGATTCACTAGCACCCGGGGTTGCTGGCCCTGTAGTTTGATCACCTCAGCGAGAAAAAGAAATAATGACAAATGAATTGATCCACATGGGTTTCACCAATATGTGGCATGGGTAACGCATTAATTAAAACCACCAGGCTCTGAAAAGGGGTCTTTAGTTTCTTATCCAACAGAAATTTGATTGTCTTATCCCTGCTGATATTAAACACGTGGGTCATATGGAAAAGTAGGTCAAGAAACATTTCTGCCTCGTCCACGTCTCTATTGTACACCAGGCTACTGGTGCTGATGATGTCATATAAATACATGACTCACACCCCTTCGTAATCACTGATCATCCATTCTTTCTACTTCCATCCCTCTCTTTCACATGCAAACACACACATGAATACACACGTTCATCTCCAAGAAATGTCTTACAGTCATACAGTCATTCGAAAGACATTCAGTGCTGCATGCTTGTCAAGATTATTAAGATGATAAGCACAGGAAGTTGGTAAGGAATTGTAAATTTTGCCCACAGGCAAGAAGGCTTTTGTCTCTGGACTAATATGATACAGACACAGATTGCTCTTCATGTCTTGTCCTCTTACGGAAACAGAAACTCTAGCTAACTGGAGAGTCAGGTTGCAAACTAGTCTTCAGACATCTGAAACATCGCAAAAATGTCCATTCACATATACAAATTGTTGAGGTCAGATTCATGGCAAAGCATACCTGTTGCTATTTCTGTGTAAACGTCTTCTGTTTCTGAAGGTCCAAAGACTGTCCACGGAAGATTAATATGCGGTAAAGTTGGTGATGCTAAGCTTTGGCCCTTGTGGTGAAATACTGGTGAAGGCTAGTTGTATTTTGACACAGTGTGTTGTGGTCACACGGTGATTGAGAAGTGGTCTTGTGTGGTCCCGCTGGGTTAGAAGTGAGTTAGTAAGAGGTTTATGAACGGAATAGAAGAGACATCTTTATGTCTCCGGGGTCCTCGCTCACCACTGAACACCAGGAGAGCTTGGTTCAGCAGACCGCTGTTAGCCCCAGAACATGATGTGAATAAATGATTATGTTTGTGAACGTTGTCTTGTAGCTTCCATCTTCCCTCTATACTAAAAGATGAACACATTTTGATGGGGTGTTGAGTTGAGTTTCCACATAGTCTCTTTCTAGAAACTCACACATCAAAGTGATGAAGTAAATGCAATAGTGTATCACAGAAAATCAAGCATAGGATTTGGTCTTCTAATAGGAATGTTTTGTATGGCAAAGAGTGGATGGAAAAACACAGCGGCAATTACTGTGAAAGTTAAGCTTGGCCATAAACACGGGCTGGGAATGCTTACTGCAACGTTGAGTGTAACACGGTAAGCAGCTCCACCTTCACTGTGCAGGCACAGGATATTGAAATGTTTTTGGTCTCCATAATGAAATGATTACGCAAGAGTCCCCATCTCATATTGTGCCGAATGCAGGGTGAAACCATGACATCTTTTCCCAGTTAAAGAGGCTTAGAAAGCAGCCATCTAATTCCAGTGACCTGCGTTGATTAGAGAAGTGTCTGGCAAGGAGGCAGGGTGTGTCTGCCAAGGTCTAACCACCCAAGAACAGTATTACACACACTCACACTCACATTCACAAACACACACATACAATGAGATTAAAAGAGAACACGATCATTTTTTTATTTTTTTTTTTTAAAAAAAAGGACAAAAAATGCTGACTTCCTGAAAACATAGCTACTCCCCCTAATTTTGGGAACTCATACCTAAAATGGCAACCACAGATCAGGGAGAGTTTGAGTTCCACATCATTTCCAGTCATTCAGGATTACTTAGGTGTTTCGTTCCAATTTCGATGACGGTTCCTTTGCTGTGAATAGAATTTGATGAGGTGTGGCCTCTACACTGGACTTTAAACTAAAAGATGACAATTGTGTCTAAAATATATCCATGTCAGCCCTTTTCCCCAAACCACAGAGCTGGGATAATTGCTAAGGGGTCTCTCTTTTCTTTTCTTTTCTTTTCTTTTCTATGACTGTTTTTATTCTTTGTTTCACCATTGCAGTATTTTCTGCCACCCCTCCCCTCATATTATTCATTGTATAGAAACCTCATGGGTGTTTGACCATGCCTCTCCCTCCCTAGAAGAACTGCATTAAATACCTTTAAACAAAAAAACAGACAGATGTTTGAAGGGAACATCTGTCCAGAGCTTTCCCCGTGTCAAATGAGGTGTCAAGTACAATGAAACTCAAAGATTTGAAGTTTTTCTCAGAGGATTGAAAAATAGAAAAAAAAAATCTTTTCAAGTTATTGCTTGGCTTTATGTACACGATGCTGTCTCAGTGGACAATTAAATACCATTTTCCTCTCAAAAGGCTAAGTTTCCTGCTCTTTGACTCCACATACTTTAAATGCAGCAGAAGTTGCTCTGGACGCTTTTTTTGGCTCAATTTGCAAATATTATCTCCAGGCATGTTAAGGCCAGAAGGTGAGAGATTTTTTGGAATAAAAAGAATTGAGGTATTCAGTATTATTTTGAATAGCACACTGGGTTTAGCGTTGAACGTTAGCTCAGGGGGGAAAATATTTCAACGTTTTATTCAAAGGCTAGCCTTTAGATGTTACTACGATTTGACAAAAAAACATCCAAACGCTGTTCCACTTGAAAACAGCTGGCTTTAAAAGGTCCTGGTAGTCTGTATTATTAGTTGTTTTCATATGTTTGGCCATCATTTCCACGTTATCTGAAAACCACACCGGTTGTAAACTAGTCAACCATTGAGATAGATTATGTATCAGATAGGATTTAATGGTACTAAAAAAAAAACCCCAAAGAACACACACACAGACTTTTGCACACTTCTGCACATCTTGGCCTGGTACCGACCTTGTGCGTCAGTGGAATAGTGCGTTGTCACCATTGGTAGGACTGTGTTCACATCATCTGCGCCCTTCACTTCCTGTCACGTCTCCGCTGTCTTTAAACTAAAGGTGGTTAAACAATGAGACTGTACCAGAAGAGTATTTTAATTACAGTTAAAGTGCTTATGACTAACCAAATACCAGACTAGTAGATCACTTCTGATGTAATGTCTGCGTCCAATTAAACCTCTTTCTAGTTTGGTCAGTAAAGCAAAAAAATAAAATAAAATAAACCGAGGCTGCCTGTCCCTGTTAAAAATGTAATGACTATTTTAAATAACCCATCATATTACATACGGTTAATTTCTGATGACTTCTCTGACAAATATTTTAAACTGGGAAATAAACCTGAAATAAAGTGCACAGTAATGATTTCAGGATGAAAATATTGTTGAATTTCCAGCACTGAAAAGGTGTTCTTGTCTGACGATATGGCCTCAGTCAATGTAACAGATCGCATTTATTTTGTAAAAATGACTCCATTACATGTAACTAGTTATTCCCTGACACCAGCCATACGTCTGTTCATACACACGCTCTGTTTTCGTTATGTATAGTCTGGCGGTTTCACTTTCTTCACTGGTCTTTTTCCTCATCGCTCCCTCACGCCAGACTTCTTTGTCTTTCCTTTTCACCTCTTCTCTTTCTGATCAGCCTTCACCGTGAAGCTCTAATGTCTTTAGCAGATGCTGTTTTGAAGTAGCAGATAGTAGCTACTGTGTGGCAGCAGATGTGACCTGTGTCCTGGGTTTTTGTTTATGGCTGTAACTAAGCCCTGCAGGCCAGTACCAGCCCTGCTGTCTGTCAGAACGGTTGCCACACACAGTGGACTCGAGGTAGACTGAACTTTATTCCTGCAGAAGCACTTCTCATGGAAGCCAAGCCCAGTTCCGGTAGGTAGTGACAGAAGATGAAAAGAAAACAACGACAAGAATGACAAAAAAGGTTTATTATAGTGACAAAAGACAGACCTCATACTGATATCTCTATTTCTAGAACAAGTTGGTATAACAACTGAACGCAACATCTTTTTGTAAAATTCAGGAGAAGAATACGTTGTTGCCTGTTCTTGCTTATTCTTCTGTTTGTTTGGAAACAGTCAAGAGATCTGAAGTGCATGTTTCAAAAGCAGAAGGGACAAATGGATCTGAAGAGTTCAGAAGAATTCATAACATTATTTATTCCACTGTCTATAATTCGTTATGTCAGAGGCCTTTCCAGTAAACTCTGTGCTTTGTTTAGATCTAAACAAATGGTCTTGAAGACTTGTACGTGTGCGCTGGTGTGAATTATTTCTCACGACATTCAACTCATCCCACTCCCTTAGTGACTTTGAGAGGGAATCGGCAAACTCATTCCTACTCCGTGTTGTGCGATATTTTGGTATTTCTTGCTGTTTAAGCCCAGGACCAGAGAACGAGCCTACAAGCTCATAAAACCTTCAGGTTAAACGTGCTGTTCATTTTCATTGTTTGTGTGAGTGACGAAAACCATTCTGGTTTTTCATGTTTAACTCGTGTCCAGTGACATCCCTTACATCCTCATCACTCAGTTCATTATATACACTAATATCATTACTTTTTCTTAGTAACAACTAGTCTAACGTATTACAGTTAATTATATTGCAATTACTAATCTTTGTGACACTTCATTACTTTGATATTATTTATCATTTGTTTGCTATTTTACAAGGAATTAGGAATTAGTTTCACCTTTCTTCAGATGGTAGTTGGGTCCAGTACTTGTTAGCGTTTCCAACATTTTTTAAAAGATTCATGTTATGTTCTTGATGTTTTTAATGCTTCGTGTAAATCACTTCAGTGCAATGTGCCGTACATATAAACGTGTCTTGCTTTAGCTTAGTGTACGTTTACTCTGCATTTCACTGACTGTTGAACCACATCAGGTCATTTTCTATGTTTCTATGTGTTTGAGCGTAAGATGTGTTGGTGTCAGAACTGTACAACAGCACTTTTGACAGAGTTACAAGTACTGAAACGAAAGTAACTTGCCCAGCATTGTGTTTTATGAGTTGACGTATATATTATTCTGAAATTAAGCTGAATAAAAGTCTCAAT
>JAPQRN010000025.1:13207043-13221176 GCA_037367275.1 Coranthus polyacanthus | reverse complement strand
TGTGTGTGTGTGTGTGTGTGTGTGTGTGTGTGTGTGTGTGTGTGTGTGTGTGTGTGAGAGAGAGAGAGAGAGAGAGACAGAGAGAGAGAGAGAGAGAGAGAGCTAAATTACCTTATTAAAAATTGTTACCATACTCAGACCACAGAGCATGTTAACGTTCCCATCAATACATTTTAGTGTGTTAGGGTTTTTTGTTACATATTATAATCTTAGACATGTTGCATAATGTTATACAATACAGTTATTAAAAGCTGTAATATCAAATAATATTTTTCATCAGTACCTTGTCTCGGTAAAAAAAAAAAAAAATCTTGAGAAAATGTGAAAGTCCATACACTTTACGTTTCCATTTCCCTTTTCTACCGGTAATGTGTGTTTTTTTTGTTTTTTTCACAGGCAATAACATGAACAGCATCTTCTTCCGCTTGTTTTTCTTTTCTTCCTCGTTATTATATATTCTTTGTCGCGCAAATACAAATGATTGAATTACAGAGACTGGGCTTGTGCACACACATTTCTTTTAGGATTTTGCCAGGCCGCCATTGTAAGTAAGAATTCGCTCTCAGCAAATTGCCTGGTTAAAGTAAAATTTATTTTGATTGTACTGTTATTTTTTCAGAGTGGAAGTCTTAAATAATGGCACCAACGCATCAGCTATGCAAAGGTATAAAATCTTCTTGTAACTCAGTCAACGACAGGAAGAGGATCCACCCTTTAAACACATAAAGGATGGAATGATGTGAGCTGTACAAACTGCAGAGTGTTGTATAGGACACCTGGGCAGAGGCAGAGGGGGGAGAGGCAGCAGCAGCACACCTGGACCGTCACATAGCCAATTGTAGCAGCCATTAAAATTCAAACTGCCTGTGTTAACGAGGCCTTGACCAAAAATGTTGCTTTCTGCTTTTGTAGTCCTGCTTGACCAACTCAAATACACCGTAAGCACCGAAGAACATCAAGAAAACCAGGAACGATGACGTTTATTGCAGCATTATTCCAGCAAGTTCGATGATTCTGCATTATACTGTACACTTTAACACCATTATTGAGTGCCAGTGTCACATGGGATATCATCGTATTTTCGCTAATGTGGTGTCCTTGGGTTAAATGTCATTTCCGTGTATTGATGTAGCATAAAACATCATGATTATGCGTCAGCGGCTGGCTTAATTTAACCCTAGTACCAGTGAAAGCTACTAGAAAAGCTGAGAGAGTTCCAGCTGTCAACAAGAGGCAAATTCCGAGATTTTTACAACGTTTCTTATCAGACCACAAAAGCTCGCTCACTCCTGTCAGAAGGCTTCAAACTTTTGACCCCCTATTCCCAAATTGCAAATGCAAAAACTACACTGCAGTGCATCCCGTCAATGCTCATCATGTCTTGGTCTTATGTTGAGTAGAGTGAGAAGTAAAATGAAGCATTGCTCAGAAATGTCCTCCACTGTCATATTATTTTGTAGTAAAAATAATAAATTACAAATAACCCCCTTTATTTATGCATTTGACAAGAGAGTTAACAGAAAACAGCAAGTGCAAAATATATTATTAAGTGAGCCAAAGAATGTCTCTCTGTCTCTGTGACAAATATGCGATGTCCACACATCTCGAACAAAGCTTCCCTGTTTGGGAAAAATGAGGAGATGATAATTCATGGGTCAAAACTTACACCCAGACTCTGCTTTGGTTATCTTTGGGTTCACTTGAGCTGCAGTTTGGCACAGGTCAATGCGTGGAATAGAGTAAGAACATCTGGTTTAAAGTGAACCAGCTGTAGTGTTCAGTCTGGAATCAGTGTGAGGTAAAAGGTCAGAGCTCAGGCTCAGGGTTACGTCTGTGTTTGTGGAGGAAAACGGGGATATAGAGGTCACCGCAGGTCAGGATTGTGAACCATGTGGCACAGAAGCAGAGAGCATCGGACAGAATCTAAAATAGAGAAACATGAAGTCAGTCCTTTTTTTGCAGTAATTCTTGTTGACGTTTCCTTTACAAACAACTTCTCACAGTGTTTGGAACTAAATTATTTAATAGAAATAACAGCTAACATTGTTTGACATTTGTAACCTGCTGGGTTTGGACATAATTCTTGTCGGGCATGAGGAGAATTCGATTGTCCCAGCCCTTTTGCTCCATATGGATGTGGTTTTCAGCTCCTTTTGCCCTGCACAGTATCAAGAATACAATCCTGTGTTTGGAGTATTCCTTATACTGAAAACCGAATCCGGGGCCATTAATGCAAGTCAGTCTTTGTGTGTGACTGTTGAAGATTTGATTTTGACAGGTGCTCCATCAAAGGGTTGTGTTTGCCTGCGTCTGCACACATGTGCGTGTGTTCACTGTATATATGCTTCAAAAAATGACAACTAAATGTGCAGACATGCCTGCCCATTCCACATTAAATGCCTCTATGACTTTCAGCTATGGTGTGTTTTCTTCTCTTGCATGTGCACGCAGCGCAAACCCACAGTAGCTGATAAATCGCCAAATTACTGGGGATGTTCTTACAACAGTGTTGTGGGCTTAATCTGTTGATATAGTAATCTTCTAGTGTTTTGAATTGTTTCACCGCAACCCCTTTTTTTTTTTTATGTGTGTGTGTTTACATTTGGATTGATGTGATGACACCGTCTCACTCTCACTTTCTTACCCATTTGTAACCAAATGGTAGGTTGACTTTAGCTTGTCTGGGCATGAAATGCTCCATCACTGAAATCTACAGAAGCGGTTTTGAAAATATACAGACAAAATAAGACGATTATTGTGTGTTTGTAGCCAGACAACCAAATGACATTTAAATCTTTCACACATTTACAGTGGAAGTGGAAGCTCAAATGAAGAGATTGCACAGAAGAATTAGATACATAAACCTCAGCAACACAGGAGGAATGTGGTTTGTACTTGTCTACAGTATGAGCAATGCACATGTGTCCCTGTGTATATACGTGTTTGTGTTGGATACGCATCAAACACTTACACGCCTTAGCCCCAAGGATACGAGTAAGGCCATTTATTGTGCACTTATTTGGGTTAAGTCAATTTGGAAATGCACAGCATGCAGGAGGATGAGCAACTGACTAGTTGTAACAGACTGGTCTCCTACACAACAAGCCAGACAGGATCCCAAGTCGCTTAAAGGCATGACCGACTTTATGAGCACTTTCTTTATTTCTGTTTTGAAATAATTTGTTTAATCTGTCATTAAGTTTTTGGTTTAGTTAAACCTGGTGTATTAATGTCATGAGGAGTTTTGTGGCGACTCTGCAGGCGGCCATTTCTCTCAGCTGGCTTCTCCGTTAAACCTCCGAATCGAGCTAAACAGTAAATATTAACTCATCTGCAGGTCACGTAGTCGCACAAAACACACATGCAGACAATTGGGAAAGAAGCCATTCTATCTCTTTCACCATGCTTCTGCTCACAAGCCGAACATGGCATGCCGCTAACAGACAGAGGATGGGCCTGGGAGGTCCCACGCAGACAGGTGGTTGACATCAGCTGGAGGGGGGAACGGAGGAGGGAGCGGAGAGAGATCGAGAGGCTGAGAGACACAGAAGCAGAGAGAGACAGATGACACAACGATGTGGAGACCACACAGGATAGAAAATGGCGGGTCAAGTCTTTAGTGAGAGGGGTGAGAATGTAATCGAACAAATGCTGGGTTTGACGACAACACTAATATTTTGTGCAGTCTAGAGAATTCAGTAAAGGTTTGACAAGGCCATTCACAGTGGTACAATAAAGTGTACGGAAAGGCTTCACTTTGAATGATTAAACAGGAAACACAACTAAATACACAAAATAATTTCAATAAGGTTCATGCATTACTTTCTATTGTAACCTGACTGGTACATTGGCCAATGCTAATAATTTAATCTAATCTAATCTAATAAATCTAATAATCCAGAGTATATGTTGGTATATGTGAAATAAACAGGAAGCGCAGTTCAGGAATGCTAAATACAGTGCGAGATCATTCAAAACAATATATAATACATATGTATATACACATAAGATAGGTTGTCCCATAGTTTTAAAAATTATTAAAAATGGTTTTATTGCTAATAGATTATTGCCTGATTTTTAAATCTAAAAAAACACTGATGTTCAATTTAACAATGAACAATGAATCCTTCAGGACATTGAGCCAAACTCAATATTTTTTTTTGTGTTAGATCATGACAAGAATCAGACTGAGCAAGAAAAATAGATTTGAGGTTGTTGTAATGTTGGTGTTACTGTAATTATGTGTGATGGCTCTTTAATTGCACATGTCTGGAGGACATCTTCGCATTAGTGGGGTCATTACGTACGTTGCTCCAGTATTTTGAAGTAAAGATACTTAATCCCTTCTTGCCTCAGAGGTGGCACGCTGGCTGCTTGAACCTTAACTTTAAACCCCCGGGAGGAAAGAAAATTGAATTAAGTTTATTGGATTAAATTTATGTTACACCAGTTTGAAGCGGAAAGCATAGCTTAACGCTATCTTAAGGCCTGAGCACTTCTACTGTATACAACCTTCTAAACGCGGTCTATGCTTAGAGGTTAAATTTGCTTAACATATTATCATAACATGCATCAAGAGCTGCCCTAACCGGAGAACAGTTTCTTCTCTTCTTTGATATTTCTTCTGCCTCGCTCTGTGTTCACGTGGCGCGTACCTAACAGCGAATTTGAATATTGTTGTAATGACAATGTTCAAAAGAATACCCTACATGCATATCTCAATGTATGACGCAGTATATAACCAATTTATGCATGTCAGCCCACACCCATGCTCGCGGCATCAGATGAGAGCGGCGTGGGGTCTAATGGAAAACTTAGGTGTCTGTCAAAACGCCTACGTAATTTTCTGTAAAAAAATTCACCGGGGTGACTCATTCATGATCGCTCCTTCGCAGGTTTTAGGCAAACACATATGCTTGATTTCATTCAGGTCGCGAAGCTGTGAAAGAAGAATTCAGGCACTAGTATACAAGATGAGTCAAAACAAAGTCAGCCTGATGAACCAAATGACTCATACGAACATTACTCACTCATCTTTGTCAGAAATGATAAAGAGTATATGAGTATATCATTTCTGTCACATTAATGCTGACATTCACGGATGTTCCAAAATTCAGAATTCTGAATTTGACAGTATTTTGAATTTGACGGGGGGGTCATAAACAGCTTATTAGGAAGATTGTCTTTTTCTGAATGAGGGCAAAAAAAAATCTAATATTAGCGAGCACGTAAATGTATAGTCACTGTCATTAGTATTTGTGAATCTGTGGTTGGATGACAGACATGTTTCTCTGTCTCTGCTCTGGTCAGCGCCCTTAGTGGAGATAAACAACATGAGCTGCAACAGCTATGGGACATTTGGTTTGCTCTGTGCTGAAAAGGAGTTTGGAGAAATGTTGTTTCTGTTAAAACTATTGTGAGGAAAGATGTGTCCCTCACTCCTCAATGCTTTGTAACTCCCAGCAGCCTTTATTCCCTCATGCCTCCCCTTTCCTTGACCTCTTCTTTGTCGGTCTTTTTGCTACAACCTTTTCTGTCCTCACTCTCCTACTTTCTATCATTTTGCTGCTTTATTTGTTCAGCTCATTGCACGTCTGTAACTTGCCTTTCATTACGTTTTGCCGCTCCCCATCCCTTGAAGTCTTTAGTTCCATTTTCTTCATCCCTCTGTCTACATCTCTCTCCATGGCCAGTCAGGCATCCTTCCCACTGGCCCTCCACTCACTGCTCCACTGTGGGATCTTAGATTCTCACCAGGACAGGGGAGTTATTACTCCAGCCATGCCAAAAGATTAACCACTTGTCATGAGAAGATTGTTGAATGTCAAGGTCATAAAAACTAGGGTTCTGGAAAACATGTTAATCATTGTGTTCATCCTGCCTTCAAGGCCTGGAGGACGGGCCTCCCACGTCTGCTGGTCCAGAGCAAGGAGAGGGTGGAGTTTAAGGAAGAGAACACGTGGACAGAGGGGGGTGAGGGCCTACCACTAATACAGCTATGTTGATCTGGCTGTGGTTTTGCCTCATTGCCAGACAAGCTTTTACCCGCAAGCGATTCTGGGTCAAAACAGCAGTCGAGAGTTCATTATCTGAACACAAAGCCGTTGTACCACGAAAATGCTCTCCATGAAAATGCTTTTGAACAATGAAAGCATCATATCAGCAGGGCACAAAGAGCGTTGGCTTGTATCTTTCCCAGTTTCTGGTCTACATTAAATTCAATTTTATTAAAGGCTACAAAAGTCAAATTCAGAAAACCGTTGTTATTAATAGTTGAGTTATTAAGTGACCTGCAGTCAGCATCCTGTTGCTCACATTTGCGCCTGTGCTTCTTTTGCTTTTGTGAGTTTGTGTTGTTTGGACTAATGGTAGCTGGTGCTACACTGTTGTCACTGTAGAGGAGGAGGAGAGAGGAGTGGAGGCACTCAGGAATGAGCATAAATGTCACATCTTTGGATCTTCCAAAAATCCAACCCACGACCTTTGCATAGAAATCAGTCTACAGGCTGTTGTCATGGACGTAGGCATCCGAGAAAGTCAGGAACACGCATTCACACCTTGGAAATAAAAGAGCAATTAATACATGTAAATAATTAAACAATAAACCAAACTGCATATAAATTAGGACTGGAAAGCTTTTCCATATGCAAGTATATAGTATGACATTTTTATATGTATTATAAAAACTAAAAAAATAAAAACATGGTTCAAACCATTATTAAATGATTTGGTCCGCTTTTTTATTGCAACAAGGAGAAGTGCTACAAACCACATTATTACACAAAAAAGAAAAAACTCTAATCCTCATGTACAAAGAACTGCATTGTTTCAGTTTGTAGTTTCAATTTGCTACTCATCCCTTTCTTCCAAATGTAATTACAGCTGAGTCTCACTGTCAGCTAAAAGGTTGTTTATTTTGGATTCTTTTGGCAAAATACACAAGGATTTTCTGTAATGAACCATTGTTCGATTTACTGTAGGACAACGTGTGACAATAGGGGGAAGACTGAGGTTACGCTGTAGTCACGTCTCTGCTTTGTCTCAGGATTGCCATTGCAAACACAAAATGACTATGGAACAAAAGTTGCGCCAAGAACTGACTTAAAAAGTTCTTTTTAACCACATGTAACATTAGCTTTCGCTGAAGATGTGTGAAATCTCAGCTCAAGTAGAGATAAAAAGAGCTTCTTCAGGACACAAGATACAATAGACACCAAACTTAAGGTCTGCGGTTCCTGTGTTTCAGTATCTTGGACGGGAATGAAAGTCCTGACACTTCTGACGTGCGTTTGAGCAAAAGAGAGACATTTAAACTCTACTGACTGAAATATAGATTTATTCACACATGCATGTAATTAGAGGTATATGGTATTGCAGGCATGTGGAATAACTTTACACAGTAGGTTTTTGCATTCAGCTAAAATGAGTTGGCACATTTTTTGTTTCTTAACCTAAAACTTTGACATCGATTTTTATTGGAATATTTGTATTTGTGAACTAGTAAAAGTGGAGCCATACGCAGACACAAGTCTAAGTGTTTGAATTCGACCAATTCCAAGACATATTGGTTCCACTGGGATTTCTAATTGAGATCCTTTTGTCTGCAGATTTGGCATGTCTTTAGAGAAATCACTTTACAGCCTCTGAAGCAGTAGCCAATTATTTGTAGCCAACAACACACAAAACAAACATACACGCATTTGTCTTGGTTTGGACCTGCCAAAATGGGAAAGAGACGGGGGATCAGATCTCTGTGGATACAGACAAACACAAACACGAGGAAATGATAGCGATAGCGAGGATGTGACCCATAAGAGTAATACTGCACCTGCAAACATGTGGTGGAAATCTGGTATTGTTTTAAGACGCAGAAAGTGCAGCGTATCCAGGAAGCTTCCACTGGATTTCAACCATGACAGAAAAGATAACCATGAGGTCAGATTCTTGGAGCAAAAAGAAACCGGACAAATGAGATTCAGACAGACAGAGGAAAACAGAGATAGAGAAAGGAACGAAACAGCAGGATAAAATCACTGGCTGAACGCCAAAGCCCGTTTCTTTTAGCTTCCACACCTTGGCTCCCTTCTTCCTTCATATTCTCAAGATACCCTGGACACATAGGTCAATTCCCTAAATCTTCCTTAAAAAAAGCTTTCATTTCACCACTGTTAGTGAAGAGAAACACCTGCGTAAAATGTCAATTTCTGAAAAATAAAACCCTGCAGGCGCCACAACATGCATAACCTAAACAAGGTCGTCAAAAGAAGAAATGATCTTCAAACACAGATTTCGTGATATTCTGTTTCCCGCTGCAGGGCACCATAGTTTTATGATAAAAGCTACATTTGTTTGAAATGGTTCGCTCATAAAACCTGACTCCACAGATATGTTTCTGAGGTCTTGTTAGTAGCATGAGTCTGAGCTGGGAAAGACTCGGTGGATGTGTGAAGTACCAGCCTCTGTACAGCTGCCAGCATCAGTCAGCAAAGTTGAATTAAAGGCCAGTCTCTTGAAAATGACTTTTTTTTTTTCTTGCGAAATACATTTAAAAGTTGGAAATACATTTGTATGTTGAACAGGCATTTTTATAGCTGCACCCAGTAAATCCATCACTTTAATACAAGCTGATGTCAAGTACTGGACATACAATACGGTCTTTGGTCCACGTTCTAGCAGATGGTCATTTTACCATATATTACTTTGTGCAGTTGTATTGTAAATGTTCTTTTTTTTTTTCCAGTATATCTTACATCATTTGTCATCACACGTAGGAGTCAAGTGCTTTTACAGGTTCAGTTTGATGCTGCCTGTCTCTTTCTTCCTGTGTCCTGAGGCCACAGCAGTGTAGTTCGCTGTTTGAAGTATCCTTGATGCACAACAGGCGCCTTACTTCTCACAGTAAATATCTTTAAAACATGAAGACTAGAGCTAGGTACAGGACAGAGGCTGATCTCCTTCCTCTCTGCTACTCGCATTACAACTGCCATGTGTCACTAAAGTTTGAGTGCACTGTAGTTCGCTATTTTTCCCTGCTATATTTTAATTAGGGGCAGAAAAGCACCACAAATATGCTGCTCAACATGTAACTGCAATATGTTTTGAAGTTAGAAGAAGGAACATTAAGTAGAGTTTTTTTCCTGAATTTATGTAAATATCAAAATATTGAAATTGCACTTTTAAAAAAGCTCCAGAATGAACTGAGACTGAAATGCAGTTTAGAATTGTGCTGAAATGTTGATAAAAGACGGAAATGTGGAGAGTCAAGAGTTATATTAAATCCTACCTGAATAAACCTCTAAACCCATTGTGTAACATCAAATCAAGCAGAATCATAAGCATTGCATTGCAGCACTTTGTCACTTATCAAACATATATATTTCTGTGTTAGTGTCTCTGACTACACTGTGTATCCCATATATCACACTTTTGAAGTGTTTCCAAGAATAGCCTACAACTCTCTCTGACAACCTCTCAAGAACATTTGGAGAACTTAATTGTGCTTTTAAGAGACACTGCATGACATCATTTTGCGTGACAAAAACTTGATTCATGGTGGTATCTTGGCTGTGGTAATACTTTCACATGGCAGGTTGTCTAAACCGTGACAAGCAGAGTATCTTTCCATTGATGACAAGCATCTATTACGATCACGAGTGAAACGGTGAGTTGAAGAAGTGAAGCAATATTTGAACTTTCAAGTGTTAAGGCTGTGGAAGTGAAAAAGACATGAAATGTGATGCACGTATAAATAAGCGTTTGCAAGCCTCCATATTTACTGAATGACTTTTTTTTTTGACAAGCGTGAATTAGTTGCCGTTTGTTTAAAGTAAACAAGTTGAACATTTGGGTGTCTGTAAAAGTGAAAGACAACGAGTTGACTCGGAGGTCAATCCCTCTCAATAATTATTTCCAGTAGATGACAGCAGGGGGGAACTGCACTGCACCGAATCGATGAGAGACAGAAAAAAAACTGTTTACCTTTCTCGCCTTTTTTCCTGCTCGCCTCTCCCTCTCTCTCCGTTCTCTCTTCCTCTCTCTCTTTCTGCAGCTGTCAGTCTCTCTTTATCACTCCCTCATAACCTGATGCGTGTATCATCGCTTTCAAAGACAGGTGTTTGTTTGTTTGACAGAACCGCTGACATGCTGCTCCGACTCATCTTTTATCAACGACTTGTAACTAATGACTAACGTATCCCACACATAGGAAGATGCGCTCGCTAACTGTAAACTAACCTCGGTTTGATGGCAGGCAATGCTTTCCTTTACTGCTTTTTTTTTTGTTGTTGTCATTGCATCGCATTCAACACACTTTACTGTAGCCGCTTGCAGTCATATGGCAGTGTGTCTGATCGACTGGCAGACTAAATGAAAATGTATTACTAGATAAGCAGTCATTGTCAGTAAATGTGTGTTTGGACTCCACTGCCTTGGGCTAAGTAATTAGTCTGTCTGAAGTGTTTTCCCCCTTCTGCTGCATAATGATTGGTTTTCCAGGTCACAACCTAGCAGCTGTGTGACTTATGTCTTCTTTACACATGCTTTCGTCAGCTTTGGCAATTTTGTTTAACCAGGTAGAACCGTGTGGTGAACTGAACAATGCCACCGTAGCATTTGGAAGTGAAGAACGACTCAATAGAAATGGTCTTAATTTACAGCTTGGCAAATCTAGACAGTCGGCCTATTGTGAATAAGGAATCCTCCTTAGGACAGGGGATGCTAAGCTACACCAGGCTGTTTTCATAAACATGATCCTTGCTGCAAACTTGACAACTGTACAAGGAATGAATCATAAAAGAATATAGAAGCACTGCTTTGTTTGTAACATTGTGTATTATTACAGTATGTTGTGTGTCTGGAAATATGAACCATGCAGCTCCAGTCATTTGTGTGGCATTCGCTGAAATGGTTTTGGAATACCTTTGTCATGATTTGGCTCGTACATAAGTGGGACTGTCTCCTATACTGGCTTTCCTATTCTTCAGGGCATCTCCCATGTGTGTCTGTGAATTCTTCTGTCTGGATACTAAAGAGGAAAGCAGCTCGCTGTCCTGCGCACATCAAACTGCAAAGAGCCTCACACACGACTTCCTGCGTTATCAGTACCATATGTACCGCCTGGCCTCCGCAGTTTGATATAGGATATACAGTATGTTAGTATGTGACATCCACTGGACCATTTGACTTCTTCTTTTCAGGCCCAGTCAGCACCCTACAAGTGCGACTGAAATATAGAACTTTACAGTGTAAGTAGTACACAAATTTCTAAAGCAGAACGTGGTTTTGTTTCTGCCAAACCATAAAACAAACAAACGGCACTAGAAGCACATCCGAATCCCTGTCCACTGAAATACAGGAAAACCGCAGGAGCATCTCGCGAGGCCGTATAGCAGTGCATGAGTGTTTATCATGTTGGATGCAGTATTTGTGTGTGTGAGGTTTGGAGGCACATTCAGACAGATTCTGATGCAGCGCTGAAGTAATCCTATAAGTCAGAGGTGCTTTCTAAACAGCTCTGACCCCTGCGCTCCTGCACTGCAGTGTTTACGCTGGCTCCACTGGCATTAAACACAAGCCACATATTTTTAACATTAGGATCCTCCCGGCTCACCCTGGGCCATGTAAATAGTGAACTGCCCGTCAGCCCAGATCAATCAACTCGCTGCCTGTTTGGACCAGCTCCATATGTGTCTGAGTGTGTATGTGATTGTGTTTATTGAAGCTAAAATATATCTCCAGTAGGTCAGTACCTATGAAATCACCAAAAGACAGCTTTTTATGTCTCGAAAGATTACTTGATTGGTTTGTAGATGCAGCGCCAAACAGACCCTGTGTCAGAAGTATTCAGAACTTTTAATACTCCATAAGAAGTAAATACTGCTTTAAAAGACAGTTAAAAGAAATAAAACAAGGATCAAATTATGGATAAAAGAGACATAAAGAGATAAAAAAAAAACGTACCAGATAACATAATTAAGAAAATTAAGCAAAGGCAGGTCTTAAGAGATGATTTAAAAGAGGGCAGTGAATTCAAGTTGTATCTTGTTGAATTTGAGCTAATTTTGACTGATTTATTTTTTGCCAGAGCATCGTCTTATATTTAAAAATCAGCCTTTATGTTTTTATGAACCAATCTTTTGATGTTTTATTGATTACACAATATAACAATGGAATAAATCACATTTAAAAATGAAAATAATATTCTTAAGTTTGTTAGAATACAGAGCAATTGTACAAATGAGTTACCATATGAAAATCTGAATCTGGCTTTAAGTATTCATAAAAACCAGTTTGAACTGTGACAGTTTTACTTCCGTTCATCTCTTATATTTGTTGGAACAGAAATAGAATTAAAGTAATTAAACAAAGTACAAGTCGTTCGAGTTCTGGAGACTTGAATTTAAATACATTACTTGAGTAAATGTTGATGTAAGTAAATGTAAATGTTTTGCAAATGTACTTTCCACCACTGTGTCCTGTGGAGGAAGTGGTAAAAGAGCAGATATCTTGCGGACATGATCGTCCTTAGTCTGTGGGAAAATACCTGAGAAATGATTTAACATACTAAATTTCCCTCTGTGCAGCTCTATTTCCAACAGGGCCTGTGATATTTTGATATTTCTCAGCTGCTTTAGGCAGTTTTTGAATTCCAGTCAATGCAGGAGGCGCAGGCAACACTGACCTCTACTGGTTATTGTGGGCAAAACTGGGACGATTTCAATGCAAATCGATTTTCTAGAAGAACTTAGTGCCATGAAAGATTAAAATAAACAGACTAATATTTTATCTTTGCAAAGATCACTGTGCACCACTAATCGTTTCATACGTGTTTTTAGATCCAGCAAAAAGGGTGAACTTCTGACAGCAAGGTAGTAAAATTAAACATGTCGAGGTAAACATTTACAACTCTAATAAACTTTGTGGTATTCCAACACCATACCGGCAAGATGTGTTTTACTGTGCATTGCAAATACGTCAAGAATACTGACACTCCAGTTTCAACTCACCTCAGTGACCTTCGGAGTGTTTGAGTGTGGGGTCGGGCGGTGTATTCATGCACATCACGGCGTCTTAGCACGCCAACTATTCATAGAAACAGCCCAACATGCACGCCTCCATCTGCATGCGTACCATGCTTGTTCAAATAAGACGTGTTACAGAGACTGCGTGCACGCATCTCCTCACATCCTCCGTTACTGATGCATGATGACTGAACTTTACATTCAGTATGTACCTAACATCTAATGAGGTGTGAAATGCCACACATTCCATTGTGCGGCAAGTTTAGGCATTAAGAGTTAAACACGGTGAGTGTGTGTGTTCACTTTGTGTGAGATAAGCTCAGATAATGATAAATCGTGTATGTCTGTGATAGAAGTAAGGGTCACGAAGCGACGAGGGCCCAGAGTTCGAGCTCTGCTAAACGGTGCTTTTAGATTGAATGCACTTTATTAATGTTTTCAGCTTTAATTCTACCACTTGTTAGTGATAGTCCAAAGCACCATTTCAACGATAAAGAAAATGAATTAACTTTTGTTTTTCTATTGAGACAGGTTTTACCACGCACAAATATTAATTTAGCTTTTCAAAATCAAAAATGTATTAAGATAGCAAGAAACAAAGCAACAGAAACAGAAACAAAATGATAAAAGCCCTTTACTGAGCTAAAAAAAATATGCATTAGCAGAAAAAGAAAAATCCCTGTATTCCAGCATTATTACTGTAGGAAAACTAAGAAGAATTGTTTGAATAATTTGTTGATTCCTGTCTTTTACTCTATTGCATTAACTTTCCTTTGCAAAACAAAAGCAGACATGTGCGATACATTACCGTATTTCTTATTTGAAATAGTAAGTGGTCTCAGTAAAATACAGAACATGCAAGTAAGTGACGTTTCCTTATGTGTCTGTGTGTTACAGAGCTGTGGTTCAGGGGGTCCAGATGGCAGGCATGAGGGGCCCGGCCTGCACTGGAGTCTGGCTCTAGAGTCCACAGGGGCTCCCACTTCAACTGGACACATTCCACAGGTACACTTAAACACTCACCACTGTAAAACACTCGCGCGTTAAAGGGCCAAAGACGTTCCCTTCGTAAAAAGTGAGAATGGACGAAACATTTGTTACCCAATCACTGCAC
>JAPQRN010000025.1:13190559-13200750 GCA_037367275.1 Coranthus polyacanthus | reverse complement strand
CTATTTTGATCTGTGTGCTCTTTATTGTGCTGTCTGTGCTGTACACTGCTGGAACCACAATTTCCCTGAGGGAACCCTCCCAAGGGATTAATAAAGTTTCTATCTATCTATCTATCTATCTATCTATCTATCTATCTAATACAGCACTTTGAAAGGAGCCACTCCATTTACTTTTGAGACTCAAAGTACATTTTGATGCTAAAACTCATGTACTTGAATGCACGCACTTGCAATAGTGTGTTTCTACAACGTGGTACTTTTAAGTTCTTCCACCGCTGGTAATTAGCCTACATGCCGTAATCTTATGCTATACATTAAACCAGAACTATTTACAGCAAATAGCAATAAACCTTAAGACTACTGCAGGCCTACGCGTGCGACGAGAATAAACAGCCTACAACTCGGGCTATTTGGCGCACACAACTCACTGCTTGATATGTTAGCAATTTAGGAATATTAAAATCGCATCCGTGCAGAGTTTTCCGTTCGGCTGCGGCCTCTGTTTAGTTGGAGCGAACGGGAATCGTCGCCAGGCCATCGGTTGGTTGCACAGAACGACTTGCGTTCAAGGGAGACTCGCGCCGACGTTTGCCAAGTCCCCACCGTGTAGTCACGGCCCCCCCTTCCAGTCCCCCTTTTGCATTATTGAAAGGGGCGGTCTGGAAAGAGTCGAAGCGGATCCTGCGGTGTTTTGTGTGCGTGCGCGTGTGCGTGCGCGCGCGTCAGAGAGAGAGAGAGAGAGAGAGAGAGAGACACGGAGAGACAGACAGAGAGAGAGAGAGAGAGAGAGAGAGAGTTGTTCTTGATGCCCGAGTGTTGTGATCAGGGTGGACCGTTATTGTCACATTGTGCGGACGCGACACGACTGTCAGAGCATTTTGCGGCTCAAGAAAAGGCCAAAACACCTCGACGCATCCAGCCGAAATGGGGAAGGTGGAAGGAGGAATGAAATGCGTGAAATACCTTTTGTTCGTGTTCAACTTCATATTCTGGGTAAGTGCTGATACTCGCCGGCTGCGTGCTCGCGAAAGAGAAGCAAGTTGTGCGTAAATGAACGCGGAGCAAGTGCAGCGGCGGCGGCGGCGGCGGCGGAGTGCTCCGTCTGCACAGCTGACTTTCACGCCCATTTTTTTTTAGAGACAACGCTGAGGTTGTTCGAGAGTTTTTTGTCGCGTTCAACGTCGCCCGGGCTTTACTATTATAGCGAGTTGCCGTCTGGCGTGGGTTTACTGTGCGTGGCGCGGAAAGGGTGACAGCCGGAGGTTTTTTTTTTTTTTTTTTTTTTTAGTTTTGGCTCGCCGGGTTCAAATCACATTTTCCACAGAGGAAAAACCCGCCCCTTTTTCCCGGGGAATCGTGTTTTTGAAAGGAAGACTGAATGAAAAGACGGAGAGATTGAGAGACATCATGGAAAACGGAGTCGGCAGTCAGTTCCCTGCGGCCAGACTCGTTAACAAACACCGCAGAGCTGATTGATAAAAGTTAAAAAGGTCAAAAAAGTCAAAATCACATTAGAAACTCTCCAACTGCTTGCTCTTGTATTTTCACAGAGCAGCACTTGGAGGACTCGCTCCAGAGAGAGTCACTTTACTCCAGACTAAACTGTCAGGTGGATGTGAAAGGTGTGTGTTTGCGTGTGTCCTGCACACATGCTGTTTGCACATGGGCACTGTGTCTTCATAAACATCCTCCTTTATTCATGTAGTAGCATGAATATAAATGAGCACACACTGACATTTCAGGTCCCCATGGCTAAACTTTGTCTGTGTGCCACCACTCGTACTCCTCAGAGGGGAAGTTCTTTTGTATGCGTGTGAGTGTGTGTGTGTGTGTGTGTGTGTGTGTGTGTGTGTGTGTGTGTGTGTGTGTGTGAGAGCGAGCGAGATTTTCCAACAAGCATCTGTGGAGTGGATCAGGCCGAGTGCAGTGTGAATGGATCCATTGTGACAGCAGGACAATAGCATAACTTCAGTCTGCTACTCCTGCCTGGCTGAGCAGGAGACCCTGCTGAAGCCTTCAACGCCGCACAAGTCTCAACGTCAAATTGTTCAGTTTACGATTTAGTATAACCATAGATAGGTGCGGCTGTTGCTGAAATCCTTCGATACATCTGGTTGTGGGACAGACGTGGAGAAAGATCGTCGAAGATGAGACAGATGACAGGAAAGGGGGTGGGTGGTTTCCAAACAGACCAAGATGAAATGCTTAGTTTCGGGAAGACAAACAGAGAAAAGAAGACCAGTGTGATCGGGGATAAAAAGGTCACTGGGAGATTGAGAGGGATATTTATGTGCATGCGGGCGCGTTCACACAGAAAAAAAGAGGGACAGTTGGCATGAAGTTGACCCAGATAGAAAATAGATCAGTATGAGGATGCAGTTGGATATTCTGTGCATGTGTGTGTTACATATCAACGAGGGCCACGAAACAGATTCTTTGCGGTTTTTGGTGCTCCGTGTAGCATCAGAACAGAAAACCTGTGCATGGGTTCAGCACATTCCATGTAGTCTTTCAGCCCCGACTGAACAGTGACAAACCCTCCTCTAATAATCACAGCATCCCAATCCCCCCTGGGCTGCAGCCCCCTCTGTTGCTGGTGGAGGGGAGGGATGATCAGAAGAGAGTGCATATGATGAAAGGGAGTGGAGGAGGGGTGGACAGATATGATTGTCTTCAAAATCCCACCACGAGCGCTGTCAGTAGAGACGAGCCAGTGTACCTCTGACAGAGCTGTTAGACATAATGAGACACATCGCTCAAGTTTTTTTTTTTTTGTTCTTTTTTTTTTTCCCCCACCTTCATATTAGAGTGACAGTCCTTGTAAATACCCAACCCCAGATGACACACAACCACGTCATTCCGTACATACAAAGTTACTCTGTGTTTATAAATCTTTCTAGCTGCATGTCACACCATCGTGATGTAGTGAAATTCCTGCAGGGCCCCGCTGTTAAACTATGAGCTTCAAAAACAGCAGCTTTCCACGCAACATCAATACCTTCCCGGCTTGTCTGGTCTGTGTCTGTGTGTCAAGGTTCAGTGACTGTCCTATTTAGTCAAATATTAAGCCAGTGGATTGACAGTGGCCTTGTTTTTTTTTCCCCCCAGTGTTCTTCCTTAACAAGTCACTTTTGAAAAGACCCAAACATTATTTGTTGACTAGTACCAAAAGTACCACCGATAGAAAATGTGCAGTTCAGTTATGATATACGATATAAATAAAAAAAATACCAGCCCACAATTTAGTAGCGTCAGAACATAGTTGACATTTTAGCTTCGTACATGCTTGTATCAATGCTTGCACATGGTGTGTAATTTTTTTTTTTCTATTAAATTACCCCTGCCAGTCCCAATCTTATACTCAAACCATGTTTAAATGAAACGAAATAGGCATAAATTACTATTTCTATTCCATAACTGTAAAATTCATCAGTCTGAATCTTTATTTAACTTTATTACGTGACTCGGTGGACAGTCTTTCTTTTCCGAAGAAACCGTTTCCTTGTATTTTTCATTACTTTCCAGAGCCATTTTTTAAAAATCTTGTATCGTGTAATGAGTTCACAGCCTGACACTAAAACTAAATGTTGTGTCAGTATGTAAGGGTTCGAACACAATGTGTGGAAGAGCTTGATGTGTGTCACTACACTCCCCCACTTTCGCCCATGTAGCGGAGTACAATAGGATTTTCTCCACCCATAATTATCTCGCTCCTATTTACACTTTCCTTCTGCCCATCATTTTTAATGTGCCCTTGCATCTGTTTTCCCAAACACACTGCAGACAGAAGACTATTTTTGTCTAGCTTAAATCACCCCCAATTACGTCTGGATTAAAAGTGTAGTCTACAACTGTTTTGCTTTTCATATACCGCGTGTGCTTGAATTTACGGTATTGCCTTATTTTTTTTTCCTCAAAATAAAGTTTAACCAGGAAAGTAGTGAATGCCACAAACTGTCTCTGACCAAGACCACAGCCCTGTGTCAGCTTATCCCCCCTTCTCATGGAAATTCCCCCTCACAAAAACACTATTTAACTGCACTGTTAAAAAGTAGGCCTTAACCTATAAAAGAACCTCAATAAAGCTTCAACCCAGAGAAGTTCATCCCCATCTAGAAATATCCAGACAAATATCTTCTGAGCTGCTAGGAGGGAAACGGGACGCTTTGTCTGTGTTATTGGCTATACAGGTCCTGAACAGGATAAAAGTTAGAGTTTTGTCTGTTACTGAACATGATACTAGTGTAATGTGTGTCTGCAGGCACCGGAAAAAAAAAAAAGAAGAAGATGAGCCCTCCAACAACTTTGGTCTCTGATTCTCTCTTATCCGCTGTCCGCTCCCTGTTTCATTCACTCGTTCATTGTGTCTGTCAGGTTCCCTCCTATTGTGCACAAAAGCATATAGTCACAGGGTGACAGTGGGTCTTTGTCGTTTGGGTGGGGTGGGGGGGGGGCGAGATGAGGCGGGGCAGAGGAGGGGGAGACATGGAGATAAGTCTGGAAGGGGGCGGGTGGTAGATTTGGGAGGATGGGAGATGCGGGGTGAAGGGAGGGGTGTGTCTGCTGTCAGCCGCGGTAATGATGGCAGACAAAGTGGTGGGGGGTAAAGCTGGAGGGGGGGTGTAAGTACTGACGGGGTTAATGGGACCTCTGGGAGAGCCAGGTTGTGAGTGCCAGAGTTTAGAATGTACTTAGTATTTCAGCTACTGACTGGAGTAGTGGATGCCAGACCCTTTTTTTCTAATACGTGAGACTTTAAGGTGCCGCAGGCATCTGGGCATCTGGCTTTTAAACGTCGCCATAATAGTAATTGGGTTTGGCTGAGCTGTAAGCATTTAACAAATGTGAAACAACCACCTGCTCCTCTATACACCAACAACACATGCCATCTTGAGCTTATCCAGCAATTTGTACATATCTGCACAATTCAATGGGCAGCAGTCCTTCCTTCACACCTCCACCAACACTTCTTCTTTTATTTGTTATTTATTTACGCATGACTAGACTTTATATGTTCCTGGCTCATGGGTCGAGTACGTAGAGCTGGGCGATACGGCTAAAAATGTTATTGTGATAAACATTCTCATAATTTTCAAAATACATGTCAAATCATTATTATTTCCCAGTGTAAAGGTCCTGAGTGAAAGCTGAAGAAACCAGACTGGATTATTCGGAAATAGGCATAACAAGATGAAAATGGTGTGAAAGACAAAACGAGACAGAAATGATGTCAGAATATGAAACGCTGCCTTTCACGACATTAAATCAAAAATACCTGAAAGATGGTTATTTGTGGATTTAAAGTCTTCTTGATAGTCACAACATGAGAAACACTTAACAAATCGCAGAACATCTCAGAGATCTGGAACATTCAAAACAATTATAATGACAAAATGAGAAAATATAAACAAGAACATTTTGAAACATTTAGCAGTGTTTTAACTGAGAAGGCAAACAAAATAATTCATAAAGACAAAAGAAAAGTGTATATTGCAATACATATAATTATCATAATGAAGCCTTTTAATTTGACCATCATGGCTGGGTACTGAACTTCAGTACTTTTATGACACTGACGGAATCATGTGGGTAATTAATTGCTGAGCTATAAAGTCATAACAGTAAGTAAGAAGGGTTCACACACTTAATAGGCGTCTCCTCTCAGCAGAGCATTCTGTAACACTTAGCGATTACCGCTTGTCTCGCATAGCCAGACCACAGGTCTCCACACTTCGTTAGTGCTGTGCCGGTGCTGGATATACAGTAGGTCTGGCACTATCCATTATCATTCTGGAATAGGGGTAAAAGTTTCGCTGACTTGTTTTTCTTTCAAGGAATCACACTCGTCTTGGGCAGCACTGAGCGAAGGATGCGGTGACACTGCTTTTGCAAAATAGTGTTGTTTTGGTTGAGCTCGTGCGCAGGAGGGAACGTGCTGTGGTATTAAAATGTACTAAAGCCTTACAAAAGAAAACAACACCTAAAAAGATGCGTCTTTGTCAAAACATGCCGTTTTCAGCGTGTAGTTGCATCTTGGAGGTTGTTTTCTCACCTAGCAAGGGGGACTTTCTAAACAGTAACACGCAGATAGCGGAAGGGAGGAGAATGACAACTGCATCTGCTCCCTTTCAAACTGATTTCCACTGAGCCTGGATTGGGTAGAGCCAATCGCAGCCATTTATCTGATATGGGGTCAGACGTAGTTTGACAGGCTGCCACCCGTGCGGCAGTGGCTTTTGTCAGGTGACCTCTGCTCTGATTTGTTTGTAAGTCTATCCAATTGTGAGATTGAGTCATTTTGGTCTGAGCCTGTTGATTACACCCCTTGGAAATCAAAAATGAACTGAGATGGCCCAGAGTAATTCTTACATGAGAATTTCATAGTCTGGCCAGGCTACATCCAGACTGTGGACGAATGCAGCCAGTTTTTATAAGTCTACTGTACATATCCACAGCCTTCACTTGACCGCGCTTTATCACTTTAGATAATCCTGAAACTTCAGTAGTTCATCTGTTCCGTATATCAACATGCACGACACTAAATCATCCATTTGGGAAGAATCCAAATCCGCCACACCTGTCCCACGTCGTTTTCACAACTGAGCTACTGGCTTTTCTTCAGACCTGCCCCATAAAATACAAGCCGCGGAACTGGGGCAGAGATGTATAGAGAAGTGCAGACGATGAGAACGAGAATAAGACGCAAAGAAAAAGAAACATTTCCAAAAGAGCCAAGTAAATAAGAGGTCGCAATTTGAAATTTAGATATAGAGGAGCAGCAGTCTGTTTTGCTTGGAACTTAGCAACGGGGTTTGTTTTGCTGAATAAATTTGTTTTGGCAGTGCTTGATGACAGACACGAACAGCAGTCTACCAAAATGTAGAGATCTAGGACACAGGACCATGTGACAAGCACTTCTAAATACTCTCCATTTAGACAAATCATTTTATTTCCCTGTGCACACACACATAAAGAGTGTGTTGTTTTGAAACTCAGCTCAGAGGTTTTTAGACTGGATTATCCTCAGGGGGCATGGGTTGAGGGATCACTAAAACCTCTCAGTATTGATCTGTCAGTGGAGCACCCACCGCAATCTCTGCCCTTGAGAGAATCTCAGATCTCAGAAAAAAAAGTTTCTACTTCAAGCTTCTGACCACTTAGAGAAGAATAATGTCCTGGTCTGGCCACTTTTGCTCTGAAGCAAGAGCAAAACCCAGAGTATGATTTTGGTAGATGTATATTGATGGTGGTTTAGATGAAGGAAAATATGAGCAACATGTAACCACATTTCCAAACAAACAGGAGGGCCTGTTTAAGCTCAAGGTGCCATACTGCTGCCCACTGCCAAGAGGGTCATTTTCTCCCCAACTGAGAAGCCAGAGAGATGTTTGAAACTTTAAAGTTACTTTTTTTTTGGGAATATGTTGGTCAGAAAGCACTTGAATGCTGCACCGATGAGGTAAACAGATTTCCAGACCTATTGTTTCTATGCAAAATATTTATTTTTAAGTCTGACTAACTAACTTTTTGCCCTGGTTGGGGCCAGAGTGGAAACTCCACAGCGCCATTTGCTTTATTTATGTGGAAAATCGCATTTGGAAAGCGCAGAAGAACTCTCTGAAAGCCTGAAAAAAACATATCTTCCACTGTTGTGCTTTAGGTGAAAACATTGTTTTATTTGTGATGAATGCTGACACCACTATAATGTCTAATGTAAGCACTGTCATTAATTTACAAAATGTCCACAACAGAAAACTGATATCTTTATAGTCACTGGCTGAATTTCTCCAAATAAAGTTTGTCTGCAGTCATTTTAATGAATATTACATCTTGACAAAAGGGACATGAGAGAAGACTGGAGGATGCAGTTGGTATTTATTAGAGTTTAAAATTACAGCCTCCAGACAGCTGAGTCTCGACAGACTGCAAACCACTTTGTTTAAAGGGTGTTTTTCAGTGTAAAAATGTAAACTTAAGCTTATTTTGTGTTTGTCTGGCCTCTCTCCCCACAGCTGATGGGATCTTTTGTTCTGGCGGTGGGACTGTGGCTGCGCTTTGACCCAGAAACTGTGTCTCTGCTCAACGGGGATAAGGCTCCAGACACCTTCTTCATTGGTAAGTATCACACAGGACACACCTCGGCGACTTTTCACAGCCAGGACACACACTATGTAGGGAAATAACAATGTGATTTATCACGTTTTAGCTTCAGACATGAGGCTTGTCCATCATAGTGTATGTTAAACAACCCACCACATGTTTTTCATTTAAAAAAAAATGCTTCGGGCTGGGTTTCATATATATGAGAAAACGCTCTGTATAGGTTAAGGAAAGTTCAGATGTTTCATTCTGAATATTTTATTGTGAACATTTGAAGAAATTAAATTTTATGTGGAAAATACTTTGAATGGAAAAACCTATATTTTTTTGTTGTACTGCAGTTACAAAATAGCAGTAGCAATGATGTCAATTTGCCGTTTTGCAAGTTAATCCACAAAGCGAGGACAGCAAATTGCATTTGTTGGAGGCTGACACTTTTTTTGTAAGTATATATAAAAAAAAACAGATTTTAAAACCCACTGTCTCATTTATGTCACACCGTATCTGTCATTCTCACTCTGGAGAAAGGCCTCAAAACTGTTTATTGGCATGTTTCTATGTAACACCCGCTCCCTGTAACATTTATGTCTATGTAAAAGGGATATTCCTACCACAGCCATCAATCCACACAGAAATACACACTCCACTACCACATACAAATACCCACTTATGAACACTTATGAAGTGCCATAAATCAATGAGTGGCCCAATAAGCTAAAGCTATTTTCTGTCATACACAAATAACTTTTTTGATGTGCTGTGTAGGCATGTGTGTTCTACGTTCACCCTGGAGATGAGTGTCAATAACAGGAAATGACTCTTGTACAGTGTAAATGTATGAGGGAAACCACAGGGCTGCACACCACCTTTCAGTCAGTTGTCCCGACCAGACGGAAAGACACTGTAGACAGAGAGGAGGAGACATGGAGAGTGTGGACAGGAGGAGAACGGTCATAGGAAAACCTGGGGGGAAAAAGAGAGAGTTCAACAGAAATTTTAGCCCATAGTGTAAAAGGGTAAAGAGAGATATGGAACATCTACTCTCTTCACACAGTTGTTTTACAGGCTCCATATTAAACTCTTCTCTGCAGAGGTATTTTTGTTTGAAAATTGCTTCACTGTGTAGGACTGATAAAGTTGTGTAATGGCAGACAAGTGTTGCAGTAAACCTACAAAGGCAGGTTCTTGCTAAAACCTACATTTCATCACTTTCGTTCCGTAGGCCTTTGTGCGTGCATGTGCGCTGAGATTCAGCCGTCCGTGTGGTTTGAGGATGGGTGGCTTCTGTCAGGTCCTCTGAGAGCAGCGCTACACATGGCTTTGACAGTGAGAGCGCTGTATATACAGGCACAGCTGAGTGCACTTTACAGTTGCTATGCCTCCCTCCCATGCCAACACAAAACCTCTCTTTTTACTTTGAAACAACATATTCGAAAAAAGACACCATAGGTAAATTATTTCCTTTATTACCTTTAATCATCACCTATATAAAAACAGCTGAATGAAACTAATAGAACTATCATATTTCCATCGCTGAGATTCCCCCCTAGTCCCCCTTCATCTCGAGGCCCTTAACTTCTACTGGTACTTGTCATATCAGGAATGTCTTTGTATATTTAAGTAATTTATGTCAAATCTGACCTGTGCAGCTTTTGTTTCGTTTGTTCTGGTGTACTGTATGTGTGCAAATGAACTATTAATAAGCTTATACTAAAATAGTGGCATAAAATGAACAGAAAAAGACAATTAAATTAATTATTTGTATGACCGTTAATGATCAACTAAAATGCCGTTAATCTCGACAGACCTAAACATTGGTCAAGTATCACATCACTGGGTTTTTCTTTAGGTTTGTGGAGGCCTAAGGTGCTGTGATGGGTTTTTTATTGTTGTTATTTGATTAAAAACTAAGCATTTTTGCATAATTCTGGACAATATTAAGAAAATAGCGGTCATTGATGAATTTCAAATTTTACAAACAATAGCTTATTTCTAGAAGGAAACGCAGTCTATT
Source organism: Coranthus polyacanthus (assembly GCA_037367275.1). NCBI lineage: Eukaryota > Metazoa > Chordata > Actinopteri > Kurtiformes > Apogonidae > Coranthus > Coranthus polyacanthus. The sequence continues at coordinate 13,190,636 of JAPQRN010000025.1, read as the reverse complement.
CAGCCTGTACTTTACCTTTACTCTCCAGAAAGATAGAGAAAGTTTTTTCTGTTTCTTCAGCTGTGTAGAAACACTTA
>JAPQRN010000025.1:13166132-13180673 GCA_037367275.1 Coranthus polyacanthus | reverse complement strand
AAAGAAAACCGGCAGAGATCGCACGTGTATATCAACTGCTTTTATCTGGAAATGCAGCTACATGGAGTTTGGGCTATAGAGTCGTTGCAACCAAACAGAGTATTGAATCACTGCCCTTGGAAATCTGATCATCCAAATATAACTTGTCGACAGTGTAAATCAAAAAACATATGCACATTTGTGTATGATGCATTACACAACCTAAGGATTGCCAGCTCGTCAAGAATAAGGGATGGTAAACTAGAGCTGTTTTGACACAAAATTCAGTGCAATACAATTTTTAAAGTAAGCTCAATTCCATTTTTAAGAAGCCTACATAATCATACTTGAAGGTGTTTGTCTATTGCGGTAAAGGGGGGGAAAAAAAAAAAGCAATTTCATACCTAATTTGCTGTTGCTGGGCCATGGTTCTTGGTTGTTGTGAGTGCAAAAGTTGGTCAGCACAAATGAGGAGGCCGCCGAGGGAGAGGAGGCTGAGAGTCCCTGAGAGACACTGAGCAAGGCAAGAGTAGGAAGAAGCTTGGGTTATATATATAGGCGAGCCCAGCCCTGCAGATCCAAATTCAACATTACTCTCCACCCCCTGCAATGCCAGCCAAGAAACAAAGCCAGGGGTGATTATCACCCAACCCCAAATCATCCCACATGTCGCATTCACGTGACATGTGGGAATTAAAAAACAGGGTTCCCAAATTTAAAATAAAAGACGACTGTTGCCTTTGATGAAGCCAGATAAAGGATCGTCTGCCCAAAGTTTTATGACAGAGAAGGGTTTCGGTAACAGTGCTAAGACATTTTATGACAATACGTTGTTGCAGTGCATACAGAAGGACTGTATGCTGTAATGTTAGTTTGAAAAATGTTAAAAATAAATAAAGATTTATTTTTTTTTAAAAGCAACTCTGAAGCTCAGATGCTCCAAAACTCAAATAGAAATCTCATGACTTTTCTGTTCTAAACCTTCTAAAGTTTATACCATGGATTGAATGTGCAGGGCTTTCAAATGTTTTTCACTCTAAAAAGAACCAATGCTTCTATTTAACTGATTTACAGAAGCAGCTGTATTAAAAATGTTTATTATTAAAAATGTTTAATAATAAACATTTTTATATAAACATAAGCATTTAATTATACGCAAAGACAGATGGAAATAAATAGCAAATATGCAGATTTTTATACACCTGATAGTGTGTGCTGACACTTTGTGCACTAACTTGAAGAGCTTAAAACATGCGTGAAATCCAAGTGTAATGATGCTGTTGTTAGGAGTTTAACCGGAGACTTTATTTCCAAACAGCTGGAACAGGACTGAATTAATGAATGGAGGGGGGAGAATTATGCACGTAAGGGAGTTGATACTCTGGGCCATCTTAAGAAACTTAGGTGAGCGTGATGCAACATATCCTTGAGGTTGTTGAATGGAGTACACCTTTCTCAGAGACTTTTCCCACACACTCTGTGGCTCACAGAGAGTGTGGCTAATTAGGGCACATTCATTCATTTGCTGCATTTAACTTTGATGCTCCATTTCCAGCAGGGCTTTGGCATTACGCAGACTGTCTATTGCACTGATCACAGGCTGTATAAAAGAAAGCACTGACACAAACGCATTGAAGACAGACGTTATTAATGTTATTAGTTACACTTGTGTTATATGTGAGGAAATCACGCATCAGTTATGTGTGAGCGTGCTCACTGTGCATGCAAGCGCAACACACGGTGCATGACACCTCTACAGAATCGTTCAAATTCATTCAAACTCATTTCACTTTGAGATTGTGGTTTTATCCATGCATTTAATCAGGAAATAAAAGTCACAACGAACAGCACTTGCCTAAAAACTAGATATTTCAACAACAAAAACACTATTGCATTATCAGGTTTTCAGAGACAGACGGTTCCTATTCTTCAGTCTTCAAGCGTCGCCATGCATCGGTCATGAGAGTATCGCCCGGTGCGGACACAGCGGTTGATGCGCGTGTTGCAGCGGCTACATCTGCAGCTGTGGGCGGCAGGATAATAGAGCTGTGGGTCGACATCGTGGGGGCAGTTTGGCATACGGGCAGACCGGTACACCACAGACAGAGGCAGACAACTACGCTGGATGAGGAAGGTCCTACCAATCCGTCCTCTCAAATTGGTGTCCTGGTGGGGAGGAAACAATGTTTTAGAGGCTGCGCAGTGACCTTCAGCATGTGAAGGTCTTAGTGAATACAGCAAGCATAAAGGACGATAAAGTTTCATGTGTCCCCTTCAAAAGTGGTCAAAATGCAGTACATCATCCCAATATGTGAATAAAAATGCTGTGCAGTCTCATATAATCACCTGATGAATTTGAATTTAGTGAGACGTTATCACTCAGGAGTAGACCATACATCCTGGTTGACTATTCATCAGCTTGTGCCAAAATGCTCCTCCATATCTCTTTCACGGTGTATCAACCTAGATCCGACAATAACTTCCTTTCACACTGATTCCTCATCTGAGGATTTCTCCACTTACACAGCACTTATCATTCATTTTGGCCTACGTCCCCTTTTGCATCATATGCACAACGTCCAGAGGAGAGGTTTCCCTAAGAAGCGTGTGCATTTAAGGTTTGTCACCTGTGTGTAACAATAGCCGCTGCAGATGGTGGTGTTGATAGCCACGCACTGTCCACAGTCGTGTTTCTCAATCCATAAAGTATAATTCTTCAGCATACAGGCGCATACCATTCCACTCGTCAACGCATGGAGCAGCATGCATTTTAACACGAATGAAGACATGCTGAAAATGCAGACATAAGTGCATATATTCAGTGAGATCAATATACAACACAAAAAAGAAGGGTAAAAGTCATACAACAATACAACAATTTAACAATGTAAAGGAAAGGAAAAGCAAACCTCGACATACGACCTCTCTGTAGTTGAAGAGGTGTCAGTTCAAAATGTATATTAGGTGAAAAGAGCTTGTTAAACACGATTTAGGTGAAAAAAATGTATCCTCTGTCTTAAGCAAAACGATCCCCCCTCGATGTGTATCTTATCTGTGTTCTGTTTGTCTCCTCTATGAAAGTCTGAAAAGGCTGAAGTTGTCCAGTTGCTTTTATTGGAGGACCTAATCCACCCTAATCCACACCTGCTAGTTCGGACTCAGTCTATAACATCGTTCCTGAAATCACATGTCTGTCGACAGGGCTGAGAGTTGAGCACGATCGCAAAACACACAGGGATGGGGAGTGCATGTGTGGGTCTGTAATGGAGTGGGTCCTGATTTTTTTTTACACGTGTGTGGCTGACCCAGTGTGACTGATTGAACGTTATAGGACATGACACATCTTTACTGGCGTGGGGGTCTATTTGACCTGACCCCAAAGTTGTAATATGGCTTACAATGGTTGCATAGCAGCCAAATGTAATTTAAGTGGGTGATTAAAATTTTTAGAGAGAAAATTTGATTTGTTTTTTCATCTGGGTCAGCGCTCACATGTTTCTGTCCTTTTCAAGAAAAAATGTTATCCTCTCCTTAAGCCATTAACACTGGTTTTCCCATCGGCCTCTTAAGGGAAAACCCTTAAAGCCCTTAAATTATTTTTTCACAAAGTGTGTCAGTGAACATGGTCACCAAGTACAGGTAGTAATGTCCATAATTCTGCAAGCTTCTGGTGACCAGAGGCGATAAGTTGAAGAGATATTTCTTTCTTTCTTTTTCTTTCTTGTTTATTTTTGTACTTTTTATTTATTAATTGCAAATGTTGCGTATACAATATTTATTTATTGCTATTTATGAGAGATATTTAGTGATATTTGCTTTTGTTGCGGATGTTTCGTTGTGTTAAATTATAATTCCGCTGCCAAATTTCAAAATGCCAAAGCGTGAGAAGTGTCGAATCTCATTTGAATGTAGTCGTCCAAACACAAATGACGCAAAATTCACATTCAAAATGCAGATTTGACACCAAACTCTAAATCATTCCTAAATTACTTAAAATATAAGAAAATAGGTGGCAATTGCCGATCCTGGATGCAGTTTTGTTTACACCAGTAGTATTTGTAAAGATACACATTTAACAAAAGCCCAGACTTTTTCAGAAAGTATGTAAACATGTGACAAAATGTACTGGCAAATATTAAGTCATTGTAAGATGAAAATGAATTGTAAACAATTCTGTATGAGATGATATTTGACCATAATTTTTTGCATCTGACCCGACCTCACTTCTTTCATTTTCTCTTTGCTCTACATGTATCATATTAGGCTACAGTTATGCAACAAATCCATCAGATAATTACATTAAAAAGTGGGTCACCGACAGTTCACCACCTTATATCTGTCCTGACACGGATCCAGCCTCTTAGAGACTTGTGGTCTGACGGAGATTTTAGATAATAAGATGATAGCTGTATCCTGATCCAGAATATTTTACCAGGTGGTTTTGTCGTACTGCTGCTTGTTTACACGGACTGGTCCTTTGACCGCTCCTCTGTTGAAACGTCTTTATCTTCCTTGTCATCCTGACGTCTTTGTTTGTTTGTTTGGATGGCGTCTGGGGCTTTCATTCTGTTGCTCTGTGTTTCTGATCACACAAGTAACTCTACACGCTCCAAGAATAAGGCCTTAAACTGGGACAGACAGAAGCACAAACCCCTTTTGTTGTATGGAGGCCATGACCCAGCCGTGCCCTCGAATCAACAGGTCACACACTTCAGGCTATTTTTCAATCATTTGTGATTTTATGTTAACCGACTTCCTTTAATATCATTCCTCATTATAGAAAAATGAACAATGTAATCAAAAACGTAACTTTGAGCTACACTGCATTACAGCTAAGTGTATCTAGTAATCTGTAATCTTCATATTTATATTCAAATGTTTCAATATTGGCCCCTCTCATACTTCTCTGAAGATTTGTTTCATATAAACCTCTCAGCTTTTATAAGAGTCAATATTTTCTTTTGTCGTGTTAAAACGGCTCTGTGGTTGTTCCCCACAGTGACATTTTTAACCTGGTGTGGGTTGTGTTTTAAGGTTTTACTGTGTGAATACCCTTAAAGACTAAAAGGAAATAATGATTAAAGAACACATTAAAAACTGGGGAGTGAGTTGAACTACTAGATCGGTTATGGATTTTCTTTTCTTTCTTTATTACAGAGGTTCTGGCTCCATATTTTTCACCTGAAATTTCATTTGAAGCTCAACGCGCTACTTGTCTGGTTGGAAACTGTGAAAATGAAATGCGGGGAGAGTCGTCTGAATTGGGTTGTGGGGCTCTGCGCCCTCTCCTGCATCTGCCGGTGTACCTCTAACATGCACTATCTGGTTTCTCCTACATGAACCGTTCACTTTGACCCATGTTTTCTGTTTACTCGCTCACCTGTGTCAGGTGATGCCCCGTTAGGAGGGCGACTATTGACTCTTTTGTCAGACCTTCCCGCAGGTGAGAGAAAGGTGACGAGCACCTCGCTTGTGCAGGAGAGTTGCACTTGCAGTTTACGTTATATATTAATAGTGTCCTAAATGCACAGGAACCCTTTATGATGGTGCCAAAAAATATCACACCAAGCATTTTGGCAGTAACGACTATCGCAACACAAAATGTTGGAAGAGAGCAAAGTATAAATTCTCTTTGGTTCCTATAGGAAAACAGTAGGCAGCAAAGGGTGATTTGAAATATAACAAGCAACAGATAATAACCATTTTACCGTCATAACTGTAAAAACAGCAGTTCATTTTGGCAGAAAGGTGACTACACTTGAACTTGTACCTGGTGTGCCTTCATTTGACCAGTAGGTGGCAGACAAACACAATCTCAGACTAACTCCTCGGTTGTAAAGCGGTGCGTTCATGTCTCTTCCAAAGCCAGCTGTATACTGAACAGTATCTCACTCACCTGAATATTTTATACCACCCCATACAAACTCCGTTCGGATTTCATAAAAACACCCATGGTCACATATCAAAACTTGCGGTCGAAGAGCTTTTGTGCTTCGGAAAACGGAAAAAAGGGTTTATACTCCCATGTGAAGGAAGTACGCTGAATTGCCTTTTAAACTGCACAGCTTTGTGAACACTCACAGCTATGTAGGCGGTAGTGAACATCCTGTTTCCTTGGTCATATAATAAGTGGCCAAGGCAAGGTCCTCTTAACAAGACTGGGTACACAAAGAAAGAGTGGATGTACATCATATTTGGCAGGAAAAACTGTTGACTGGTGGAGTGTCTACTTTAACAATAAATGAAGTAAAGGAAATATCAAATGCAACAACCAAAAATATTTAAAACATCAAAAATATTTCAGGAAGTCTTAGTAGCAGACACATTTAACTACATGCTTATTTAGCTATATATTGAAGTGCTGTGAAATCATGTTGAAGTCTAATAATATGAAACAATTTATCAGGTTCTGTCAACCTGATGAAAACAAAGACAGGCTTTTTCAATTTGGGAGAGAGATCTTCCTGGGGCCATTTTTATCTCTTGGAATGACCTTGGGACACCTCAGGAGGAAGAGGAAATAGTTTGACCCAAATCATCGTTGCTCTCCTTGAAGAGACACTCTTATTAATAACCTCAGGAATTTGGAGACTACCTCTCTCTCTCCTCTCCACTCATTCCCTCCACTGTGATGTTCCCTGTCCTAACTTTTATTCCACCTCTTTTTTTGGTCTGTGTGCACCTTCATGTTCACTCTCGCAGACCCGCAAGGCCCCCACAGGTCCCTCAAAATCAATCTCACACATCTTAAAATAATCAACCTAATTGAGGAACAGGGCTTACCACTAACATTTACAGTAGCTCGTTTCTTCACTCCTTTCCCACGTTTCTTTGAGTGTGAGGACTGCCAGCCATCTCCTTGTGTTCCTGGTGTGTGAATTTCTTTCCTTATAATTCTCTTGCTTATTATTATTTTTCTGTCTGATTTTTAGTTATGTGCCGAGCAATTACGATATTTCATTGTAATACACTCGCTTATTTCATTCATGTTTCGTATGTTCATATAGCGGACAATGGCAATACAAATATATTTCTATAAACACACACACACACATACGCACAACTGTTCAGTCATTTGCACGTGTATCACAAAGGTGCAGTGAAAGCAAGCCGATTGATCTAAAGAGAAAGTGGAAACAACTGCTATTTATTGAAAAAGTGGAGGAAATAAAGGTTACTGGTTCTTCATAATTGGTGACCCTGTCTCAGTAAGCTGACCTCCAGACAACTGAAGAAATACCATCGATCACCCAGGATAAGAATAGAATCAGGAAGTTGGCCTATGGCCAGCGCTGAAGCTGCCTCCGCCTCTCTAGTTTGTGTAATTAGCGACAGCGTTCACAGTGATATATCCAGCTAAAGATCTTCAAACAATCCTAACTGTCGCCTGTTACAACCTTTAACTAATGAGTTCTCTTGCCATTTAAGCTGCAGGTATGCAGAAGAAATTGGGAAACGGTAGTATAACTCAGGTCTGTTCTAAAAGACACAAAACAGAAAAACAATCTCCTGGTGTCATGGTTCCTTCTTTTATGGGTCTTTCTTTTTTCATGCTAATTCCATTATGTCTGGCGAATTTTTAGGCAGCTATTGATTTTTAAAGGTATGCAAATTTCTCCCAACTCAGTGCTGAAGTCAAGGAGGCATTGCCCGCCCTACATTACAACTCAAATATAGCTGCACCAATTAAGGCCAACTCTCCTATGCTACATTAAGCATGTGGGAGAAATCATTCTGTATCACTGTATTACTTACAGTATCTCTCAGTGTTGGACTGTGTGGATACCTTGTCAGTGTATGAAATCAGCTGGAACACCAGTGAGGTGAAGCACACCTAATTGGATTCTGTGATTGTGGAGACTGCAGAACTGTATCTGAAAGATGTTCATTTTTGCCCTTAATTGGTAAAACAAAAAAACAGAAACATATCATTTGTTAAGGAATAAAATAGTTGTCTTTCTCTCTCGTTTTCCCCTGTTTTACCTCGCTTTCTCTCTATTCCTTCCTTCACTATAGCTGTCAGAGGAGGAGTGAAGTAATTACAACCTGCCTCCGACCCACAATGGCCAGCAGCCCAACAAGGAGGGCCAGTGGAGGGACACAAATACATGAAAAAGCAAAGGATAGAGATGGAGGGAGAGACAGATTGGGATAAAATGGGGAAATGGAATAAAATGTGATAACATAAGGATGGGGAAAAAAAACAGAGAAGAGAGATGCCAAGTGAGGGATGCTGCTGAGTGACAGAACCAGGGAGAAAAAGGCAGGCAAGATAAAAGGATGGGGGGCGAGTATGGCAGAGGGAGAAAGGGAGGGCAAGCTTCCGACAAAAGGAAGTGGGAGACATTCCAGTAAAACACATGGTGAGGGAGTGTGTGTGCGTGCGCGTGTTTGCACATATTTGAGCAATAACATGGCAAGAGGGTGCAAGCAGAAGATGGTCACAGCCCTAATAGCATTATATTACTTGATGCCAAATTTAAAATATACGCTACAAGGGTAGATTGCAGGCTGTTAGGGATTTAATTCTAAATTAAGCCTGTAAGGAGAAAATTTGCATGAAAATCCATGTACCAAACCATTAGTTTATGTATGCACAACAATTAGAAGCATTTAAACCAGAGTTAACATGGGTGAGTGGGTGCCAGGGTAGTAGGAGCACACATTCACACATAAAGAAATGCGCCTGAATCAGGACACACATGATAGTCATTGAAATACATCAACAGTTTTTTTTCTCTCCCTGGTATTCAAGCCTGTGTGTGTGTGTATGTAAGCTTATAAAAGCACAAATTCACTGGGTAAGGTCAAGTGTGACAGAAAGTGAGAGTAGAGAAAGCGCAGGAATGGAGATAAAACAATAAGAAAGGAGAAGTTGAATGTGAATGTGACAGAGTGAAGGAGAGCCACAGCTCTGAGCCCTCCTTCTAGATGGCTGCTGGCCTTGAAGCCTGCCAGCTCCGAATGGCACATTTGGCACAGAGACGTTTGCTTTGAGTTCTCAGAGCCACTGTGCAGTTTTACTTTTATTCCAACAGCTGTGCTTGTTGTTTTGCTCAGTGGTGACAATTTGGCTGACCTGTTCTCTCTGGCCAGCTAGCAAGCAAGCGTTGTCCAGCAGTGAAGGGTCTTTGACACTGAGTGTGTTTTTTAGCCTAGTTTTTATGCACTCGTGGAGGTTGAGGTCACCATTTATGATTGCAAAAACAATGAATCACAATGATGATTCATGATAAAACAAAATGGTTCTCTCGCACCTCTGTGCCGCACCAATCGTCCCTTGGTCACGCTCATCCTATCAGGTTGTTGTGAAGACCTTAAATGATGTGCATGTTATGTTTGGCATTAAAAAAAACCCTGCTCATGGAGAAGACGCAAAAGTAGACAACTGGCACAACTACCCAATACAAAAGCTGTAATCTTGTAGGCTAATTACAATTTGCCTAAATGTGCTCTGTGATAGTGGATGCAATCAGTGCAGAAACACCAATAACCATTTAGACTTTATGCTGTCATTTCTATTATTTGTAGTGTTTTGACCCTCTCACTCTTCCTCACACACGCAAACCTTTGTATGAATGTATTTTCAGCAAATGGAAGCAGCAGCAGACTCAAGGTCTCTTGTGAATGTCCGCGGGGAAAAGACTGTAAGCACTTGGACAAAAAAAGCAATAACTCTTGCATGTGTGTTTTTGTGTGTGAGGGAGGGAGGGAGATAGACAGAGTTTTTTGGTAAAAGGCTGGTAAAACAGGAATGATATCTGTTGCCTCTGCTTTAAGGCCAGTCTCTCTCCTTCTCCTTCTCTCGCTCACGCACAGGCTCCTTTTCCATATATTTAGTGGATCGGCTTACGTTCGTTTCATGGTGACCTGCTACCCCAATCTTAACCTAACCCTAACCTTAAAACAACTTTTAAAGCTACGGTAGGCAAGAATCGGGAAAGAAACACACCTGAATTGAAAATACACACCCTCGTCCTGCAGCTCTCTCCTCTCTTTTCTGCACTGTGTCATGCTGCTACGGAAAAAACGAAGCCAAAATATCACGGGTAGGAACGCTGCCATGTTGTTTCTGTGACAAGCAGCAGAGTCTGCACAGTAGAGATGTGGCTGAAGGCTTCTTGACAGTGTCTTGTCATTACAGCTGCTTTTTTCCCTTTCTCTGCAAAAACCCGTGATTGGCCACAATCTTCTGTCATGGGCTACATTTTCTAAAGCCTGAAAACAGAGTCAAGGTGAGGTAAAGAAGTCTTGTTTCCTCCCAGGAATATTTAAATTGTAATCTGCCGAATGGTTATTATGGAATTTTTGCTGTATAGCGCTAAAAACCATTACCTACTGTAGCTTTAACCCATAAATTTACGGATTTATCACGAAAGGTTAAGAGGACAAGTCCCTGCAAACGACCGTGTAAACAGATTTTTGTCCCACTAATGTAAGAAATGCATGGCCACACCAAACATTCACTTCTCCTGTCTTTCAGCCAAACAGATTGTATGCGCCAGCTCAAGCTCAAGTACACAGATGAAACAAAAAAGGTGAAAATTGAACTAATCATCTGTTTGAAAAGTAGAATTAGCAGTTGAAAAAACCCAAAACCAACAGTTGAAACAGGTGTTTCCAAAATGTATGGAATAAGCAAGTGTTAAATTGTGTTTTCACATACAAAAATAACTGTGTTAAGTCAACAAAACACATAAAAAAGGTGAATTTTGCTCAAGAATTGTAGGACAAATCATGTGAATAACTACCAAAAACAGTCTGTCATGAATCCTTTAATATTCTGGCCGCGCTTCCTCTCTCAGTAGAGTTCCTCCTTCTTGGCCACACCAAAGATGATCTAACTAAAGAAGGAAGATTGGCAATTTGACCAATATGCCATTGATAAAAACGTAATGTCGAACCTGCGACTAAACTTCCTGGTGGTGAGATTAGTGACACGTCTAAAAAGTTGGATTATTTTTAACTTTAGTTTTGATGATATGAAGAAGAAAAGGGACATAAAAGTACCCGCCTGTCGCAACACCTCAAGCTGTCACTTGTCCCACAAAACGATCATTTTGTTCACTTCACATCTTATCAGGTGGCATCATAATTTCCTATGGATAACATATTAAAAATCATCAAAGAGGTCGATTGTTAAGAAACCAACTGTTATCACAAAATAGGAGTTTGTTCAGTGAACTTCGGCCACTTCTCCCATAGGACTCCATTCAAACAGAACAGCCTCTGGTCTCCCGTAGAAGAACCGGCGGCTGTGGCATGTTTGCACCCAGAGATTGCAATCTTCAGTTAGATCATCTTTGGACACACTTCAACTCTCCTGCAGTCTCCAGTCAGTCAACACCGACATTCACCTGTTCCTTATTCAGCTATCGAAACACTACACTACTCACCTTCCCTTTGTCTTCTACCAGATTGGAATATATCTTTCCCTTGTTTTTTAATGTTCTGGTTTTCTGACTAAGTGTAAGTTTTGTTTTGCAACTAATAAAGTCATTGGCTGCCTGCCGGTATCTGAATCTGCATATGGATCCCTTCTTGCTTCCTCCACAACCGTAACGAAGATTTTCCACATGCATTTGTTTGCGCTGCATGTGGAAAATCTTTGTAAACACCTGTGAAATCTCAGTGAAAGGGATTGATAAACACATGTCCACGATGCGTAGAGAGTCCAACATACATAAAAAAAAAAAAAAAAGAGTGCAAAACTAGTACTCGACACGTGTAATTCACAGGTGTTCAGGCTTTTCACATCTGCTGGAAAGACGCTAGAAAAGGTGAATATGTCCTTTTGGGCTTTCCATGCAAAGCAAACATACCCACACGGTCCACTAACTAGCATGTGCACAGGCATGCAATCTAACAGACGCATAGAAACCCAGTAGTTAGTCCCTGCGTCATTGCAGTAGCCATCTGTCAGTATGCAGGCACACACATACTCCGGCTTGGTTGTGTGTATGCATCCACTTTACAGAAATACACACACGGCTGCATGCAGCCACATTACAAATGTACACACACACACAAATTCACTTAGCGAATATCTCACTGTGGTGACCCATTGAACCCCGCACACCCTTTATGTCTGCAACAAAGCAAACAGCATTAGATTTACACAGTTTGGTCTAAGAGGTGAAAGGTTTTCTCTCCGAAGTTCTCTCTTATTTCTTGCTCTCTTTCTCTCTAGTTTCTCTCTATCCCTACCCACATGAATCTGTCTGTTTGTCTATGTCTGCCAAAGAGTGATGTCATTGTTCACCAGTCTGCCTCCAGTGTGTGAGATGAAATGATGAACGTTGAGGTATAATCCCACGGTTTAATCCCGACCACTCCCAATCCGCCGCCTGCTCACCGGACTATCAGAAACGCTCTTATGGCAGACAGACTGACACTTTGTTTAACCGTTAAAACTTTAAAACGGCCTTTTATTTTGACTTCTCCTTCTGCCAAAACAAACGGTTTGGAAGAAGAGTGGAAGACACACATTTTGGCCTCCAGCAGTCTTTAATAATGATCTCACATTATTCAAAGATGCCCACCTGCTAGGAGGCACAGAGATTGAGAGGATGAGTGAAGAGAGAGAGAGAGAGCTAGAGAGATGAAAGATTATTTATTTCTCATGGGTGGGAGACAGTGAGTGAGTGAGTGAGTGAGTGAGAGCGAGTAGGAGGGAGGGCGGCAGTCAGAAACAAGCAAACTAATTCCCACCGAAGAACAGACATTCGTGCCAGAGCAGGAGCTGCAGTTAGTTCACATCTCAGACGCCTTTTGTACAACAACAACAACAACAACAACAACAACAAAACACTGTTCTCCGTCATTGTAATTTCTTCCCTCGACTCCAGGTACGAAGTAGGAACACAGTTTCCATTTTGGATAGGGAGCTGCACACAAACGCACCCACAGTTCTCCAGAGCCGCGACAACTCAAGGTAAGCCACACTGGAAAACTCAAAGCGTGGTGAGTTCATTTCGCGAAACAACTCAAGTCAGCCTCTGCTGTTTGGTTTTTAGAGATAAGACAGTACAAAGCAAAGCAAAACGATAAAGATTTTTTTTTTTTTTTTTTTTTTTTCAAAAAAGAAAGAAAAAGAGACACGTATTCCGCCGCGCTGCTGCTTTTGCCGACGACGGAGCGCGATGTGCGGCCACCGTGCGTAAAACAGCTGCAGTGAAATTCTCCAGCTGCGCAGAGAGTGAGAGGCTTCTCCTCGCGGTGACATGAAGTTGAATATCACACGGTCGGTCATTTGTAAAGACAACTTGTGTTTTTGAATGACACAGTTTTGGTTTTTTTTTGTACCTACTGATCGCTGTCTGCCGTCACCATTAGGCGAGAATAGGCGAGTTTGGTACTTTTTTTTTGTTCCCCGAAAGACTACACAGTCATTTTATAATACTAATATAATAACCGGCAACAGCACCTATACATTCTTTTTTTTTTTTTTATTTATCCAAGTGGCAGGTTTGCACTTTGGTCAGGATATCGATGCTCCTTATCCAAGAGAGCGCTTAATTGGTTTACTTACGATATTAGTTCGAACCATATACCAGACAGTTCGTTTGTTAGTTACACATTTGACGGAAATGCAGTGCTGTTAAAAGTGTAGGCAAGGTAAGCTGAGCCCAGGCGTTCATATTTTCTTGCTTTCACGTCCTCACACAGCTGATTCTGAGAAGTGGCATCCAGCTTCAGCTTTTCCAGTTATCCTCTTGTAAATGATGCATCAGTTAGTCCAGCCATCGCGCATTCTCCACAGTTCAGCATGTGGATTGCCAGCCCTCGATGAATCAAGCGGATTATATTAGGTTTTAAGTGGGCAATTAAAGTAATGATAACACAGTAAACTCAAATGCAGAAGTGTTGGCAGTAAATGCATCAGCCAGAGCACTGCTTCAATGGTAGAGCAGAAGTACATTTAGTTAATATCATTTTATATAATAAGTGTTTAACTGTTCATTAATGTAATGACCAAAAGTATTTTTTGCTATCAAAGCACAGTCCACCCCCTACTGGCCTCATTAACTTGCTTCATATGAGCTTGTGCAATTGTATAAACAAGGAGAGCAGAGGAGAGAAGAGAAAACATCAGAGAAAATCTAGTATAGGCTACTATACTACTGCACCCTAGAGAGACACCGAAAGAGGTTGCTGAACTAAGAAAGCGAGCAGAGTGACTGAGGAAAAGAGGCTGGTGATGACAAAAGGGGGGCAGGCGAGAAAAGAAAGTACAAAAAAAAAAAAAGTGGTTGCTCACATATTCATCTCATTTGACTCTGAGAGCTGCTCTGTATTTCCCACCACAGTCACTTTTAGACAGAGCAGAAGTGCTTGCTCTGATTTTATGTAACAGGGTGTGAAGAACCTTATAGCAGACGACGTTTCAGGTTGCTGCCTCTCTCACAGTTCACACCTGCCGAGCTGTCGGCTTCACAATATGCAAGTCACATGATGGTTTCAGCTGGATCACGGCTTCTGTACCTGTACTATCTATCTATCTATCTATCTATCTATCTATCTATCTATCTATCTATCTATCTATCTATCTATCTATCTATC
>JAPQRN010000025.1:13086938-13150661 GCA_037367275.1 Coranthus polyacanthus | reverse complement strand
ATGTCCCCAAAAGCATGGAAACACAATGTGTGTGTGTGTGTGTGTGTGTGTGTGTGTGTGTGTGTGTGTGTGTGTGTTTTTGTGAGTTTGTGAGTTATCTCCCCACATAAGAATCTCTTGATCATCCAAAAGTGGATTAAGTGTAACCAAAAGTGCCCTCCCAACTCACTCATACCAATTAAGTTTGTTGGTAAAAGTAGCATCAGCTGAAGGCCCTGAAGGGAGTTGCATTTTTATTCATTGATGCATTGTGTTTCCTTTGTGTGTGTGTGCGTGTGTGTCGGTACACTTAACTCTTCACTCCTTTGCTGCAGATTTCTCAGAGGGAAACCACATGAGAGACAGAGATGTTCTTCCACACTGACCCCTTCCACACCAACACACGCGTATGCTGTAAACACACACACGCAGACACAACCTCAGAGGCAAACTTGTACACTCTCGTCAGCCTTCCACATTTCTTTCTCTATTATGGCGTCATCTGAATGTTTAATAGCATTCTCAAACTTATGAAATATTAGTCACATTTTCTGTTTCTCTGTGTCATTTTGCATAATCTCTTCTGTCTGTCCAAAAGTATTTTCTTGCATCCTGTGAGGTGTGAGAGTGTCTGTGCTCACGGGTGCTGTTTAACGTGATGGTTTAATGTTTGACACGTGAGCCATGTGCGATACGGTCGTGTCTGCCTGGCATGGCAATTTCTTCTGCACCACAAACTTTTTGTATGAAGTCTGTTTTTCACAACCTGCGTGCCTGAGCGAAGCGAGAAATGTTGATTTTTTTTTTTTTTTCACTTGAGAATATATAATATAAAAAGAATATTCATTTACAATTGAGATCAGTGAAAGACTGAATTATAGACAACAGACAAACACAGATACATCAACAGAATGATAAGGATGCTTTGAAAAACTGAGCAAATCATCCGTTAATCGCCTGAATATTTGGTGTTTTTTGATAATTGGCATCTGCCATAAATTATTTCGTGAGTCCTGTTAAGAAAAAATAAACACAGACACATCTGAAAGGCAGGCAGCCATGTGAGTGTGGCTGCTGTGGAACAATCTTACCCCTTGCATTTTAATTTACAATACGTCCACTGCAGACAGAGCCTAGAATAGATCTACTGAAGCAGAGACAATTCAGACATAGTAGTGTAAATATATTTGAATTTATTCATTCATTCGTTATTGTTAAATTGCTGCATTTTATCAGATGCAAAATAAAATTAACAACAACACGATATCGGCTATCGCTGCCTTGCTGTCGAAGTAATCAGAGCTGCTATCAGCCGTTGAGAAACCTGTGCTGGTTTCCATTACTTCATCGTGCCACAGTGACATCCTCGATTAGATAAATGTATTTGTTTTTGTACAGCTGTCTTAAAGTGAAAACGGTGAAGTGTCCACTGGCTGACTGAATTAGAGAAACTGTTGGAAACAGACAGATGGCTTTGGTTTTGTTAGGTTGAAATGTTCACAATTGGCATTTTCATTAAAGAAAAAAGGTCGTCTATCCTTATTACAATGCAGGTTGGCAATTTCAAATCAACAAAACCCACAAGGGAGAGAGCGTTTTTTTTTTTTTTTAGGGATTTCAAATGCCAGCTTAGGAGGGATGAAAGGGCTAAATCTGAAAAAAAAACAGAGAAAGAGAAAGAGAGAAAAAGAAAAATCTTCCATTTAATCCATATTACTGTGAACTACACAAGTAAAAAGCTGACCGCTGCCAGAAAGGCCAGAATGAGCGCAAAACTGATTCAGCCGGTGATGGACAGTCAGGGTAAGATCATTTAAGCAACCACCAATACATAGAAAGCCTTCATAATATAAGCTTACAAACAATGGAGTGTATTGATTGTTAATTTCATTACGCTCACTGTTGTACACGGGCAGGATTTGTGTCGATACAAACACGAGCACAAAATTACCTGCAGGCACATGTGCGCAGAGCTTAGCAATGATGAGTTTGATTCATATACAGGAGGTGAACAAAATAACACCTGCAAAGTCCAATACAATCCAATACTGAAGGCTTAATGTTGTGTTATTTTATTTACAATATAACTACGAGGACATAGCTGGTGTTGTTCTAAAATTGTCTTACGTTCAAAAAAATCCTCCTGAAAAACAAAGTTGGTTAATCTCTCAGTAGTTTCATTATTCCCTGCCCTGTATCTGTCTATTGAGGCGGACTGTAAATCTTCTTTTTTTAACGGGCATATCCACATTTTTAAAAGATTACATTTCTGTGTCTCAGTCTGATTCTTCTATCTGAATTCTGATTTTCATGTCAAGGACAAACTACTGAGGCAGAAGTAAATGGCAGGGTGTGGGGGAAGGGATCTATGAGAACAGATTGCTTTTACTTCGCAGAATAAAACACGTAAAAGACCAAAAAAAAAAAAAAAAGAGAGAGTGTGCGACGTGGAAACAGCAGCCAACCGCACGGAGAAGTGACTGACATTTCAGGATAGGAAAAGTGAGAAGAACAACCGCCTCATGCTTTAGTTCATAAATATTTTTACAGTTTGTCTGTACGAGTGAATAATGTGCTGAACATGTAAATGCACCGCCATGCTTTATGCAATAGATTTATATAATATATTTATGATTCTCTCCTTTTCCCTTTTTGCTCATGATTCTTTTCCTACTCACCACCTCATTGCTCTCATCCGCCTGGCTCTGCCTTTTTTCTCTGTTCCTCATTATTATGTAGAGCGCTATAGAATCAGCGCTCCCTCTGATTTTACAACTTGGAGAGAAAGCCCCCTCTCTCTCTCTCAGTCTGTGTGACTCGGTGTGTTTATCCAACTTATCTCCATCCGATTAAGTCAAAAAGTTAGTTAGACAAACGCACAGTTTATACCTTATTCAGTCTGTGTATTGTACGACTTCTGAATCCATGTGCAATTAATTATTTTCATATTCAATTGGGAGAAAGGAAAATCAAGCGCACGCTTTTTATTATTTAGCAGCCTTTTTTGTAGTTTCAATTTTATGCTTTAATTCAGTGTAGAAAATGAGAAAACGGTCCACGGTGCAGACATGATGTTTGTATGACTCATTAGTGTAATTCAGTACGTTTCAGTTTCAGTACGCCTAGACAGTCAGTCATGTAGAGGTTCATTCTGTTCAGAAGAAATGTAGTCTGCTAACTCTCTGGGAGGATGATATGACAACAGAATAACAGACAGGATCTCGAAGGTATTGTAATTTGGTCTCTTTGGTATATTTCTTGGACAAAACTGCAGTACAGATCCTGCAGATCTTTTCTTTTGTCATATTGTCATCCTTGAACAGGAGGAAATGATAGATTGGTTAACTAATGGTGAAAGCAATGTTGTTCGTGAATGTTTTCATAGTATACTAAGTTGAAATAAAAATATCTTCCCAGATTTTCATGGTGGGTAATAATCTTCCATGGTCAATGTGTATCAATATATGATCAATCTTCTATGGATCAGTAATCTATGTTTGGACTTTTGTGTGATGATACAATACTGCAACATAGACGACGTGTAAGTTTGTCTCCAAAATGTGACCGGACAAATATTGCACACTGTAAAATACTGCTTTCATACAGTAGCTTATGGACAACAAAGAGCTTGCATAAGGTTAGTATTTCCTCAGGACAACAAACACTGAAAATATGTCACATCCTCTGATCGGTCCCTTCATCCTACAATACAGCACAAAGTAGGAGTGAAAATCTAATATACTCATCGTGATACTGGCTTACTAGTGTTAACCAAGGTATCTTTAAACATCATGAATCTGATGTCTTTTGTTTTATTTGGGGTTTATTTGAATTATTTATTTGAATTATTGCTCCATTAATAAGATTTTAGGGTGAAGAGAAGGCGTTGCTGTCTGCCGATTCAGACTTTTGGAGCTTCTGTTTATTGAATAAAACATCCTGTCAAACGTTGTCAGTAAGCTAGCGTTCAGCATTAGCGTCCTCCGCCCCTTTGTCCATATATGGTCCCTTCTGACTCCAGAGCCAACAAGGCAGTGGCCGAAGTGCAAACTTCTACCAATGGGTAGCTCGGTCCACTTCTTCTTTACAGTCTGTGATGCTAACTCGACCACCTCTGTCAGTCATGTGACCCAGCCCCTTCCAGGCCATAACGGCCCCTCGAGAGTCTCGAGTCATGTAAAGCAGACATATGAAACCCCAAAATCCAGCTTTGTCCATGCCATGGTTTTTCATATTCTGTTTTTGCCTTGAGCATAAAATTGATAGTATGACAAACAAACATTTATTTGCTGGTCTTTTTAAAAGAAAAAAAATAACAAAATAACATTTCTTTTTCATTTTTCTAATTTGAATTCTCAATTGAATATAAAAAGAACAAATGATCCAGAGATTTTCTTGTGTGTGGGTGCCTGCGGGTCCTGCCTCAGGATATTCGAGACAAAAAAGTCAGAAAGAGCAAGCCTGTCAGCCAGATATTGCATCATGCTATGTTAAGCTACAGACACACACAGTTTTGTCAAATAAAAAAATGGCACTCTGTGGCCCTTCTCCCTGAGGATGCACTTACTGAGCAGATCCACTCTCCTAATGAGGGGACAGGAAACAGAGGACAGACAAGCGGGGACAGAGGAGGGAATAAAACATCAGAAAGGAAATATTTCTGACAGAGTGGTGTGATGTTTCACAATGGGGGAATCCTATCACTCCGAATAAGGTGATGGTTTCTGCTTGTGTGAATAATGGGTAGAACTACGTGGATTTTGTGCCTTTTTGTATCCGTTTGCAGTTGGAAATGAGTTTCTCTCTCTTTCTCATTCTGGGTAGATATGATTAATTTTCATTAGAGCGTTTCCTTATTAAGCCTGTTTCCTGTCTTGCGTATGCCTTGCAGTCACGCATACACACTCACCGTCTTTCTCCCATACACACACAAAAACACACCACAGAAAACACATACACAGCCTGTGATGAGTGCTGCTCTGTGAGCAAAAAGGGAATTAGTGTTTATGACAGGCTTTGAGAAGGACCTCGTACTGGGAAGTTAGTGGAAGAAAAAATGGATACCAATGTACCAACACACATAAACACACTGAACCCATGCACAAACTAGGCGTCATGAGTTTTGTGTCAAATGTTTGTGCACGTATGCGTATTTAAGACCATAATCCATTCCCTCTTTCTCATTCTCATATCCTGTAGTACACTATATTTTAACAAGCACAGTTTTGCTGATAATTGGCCCATTGTCTGCCTCTCTTTGTCATCTCTCTTGCTCTCTGTCTCTGTTCTTCTCTCATGTGTACTCTGCTTTGCCGTCACAACTCTTTATTTGTCCCAGTTTTACGTCACAGCGTTCTAAAAAGAACTGGGACCAACCTCAGACAACTGCAAGCTTTTCTCACTATCAAAAACACACTTGTTTCAGGCAACGAGTGTAATGTCATTATATTCTTACTGGAAATATGTTTCGAAGGGCGAAGTGATACTAATGACAATATAAAAGTGCTCTCAGCTCTGTCTAGAATAATCATTGTGTTATTATTTTTGAATTACATCCAGTGCAATTCTTACATACGGTTGAGAAACTAATGAAACTTTTTTTTTTGCAGTTTTTAAACCCTGAGCACTGCAGATGCTGGGCGAAAAGACGGTTAAATTGAATAAATCCTGGTAGGTCTTAGGGATTGATCAGTGAGTAACAGGGAGGAACTGTCATATCTTGTTATACATGGATGAAGAGACTTACACGCATATTTACACACACACACACACAGAAATGATTAACAAGATGAGAGCAAATATGTGGTAACCATCATTGCTAATCTTATTAAAGGTCAGAAACCTAATGTTAATATTGGCCTTAATTACTCAAGTGAGGGCTTTGAGGACACAGAAGACTTCCTCTCTGTTTACATGCATGCGAGTCTCAAGCATATATGTACATACACATTAGAGCGAGAGCAATGAAGACAGTGGCCTGAAGATGCAGGAATGGCAAACATATCAAGGCACTTCATCTCTGTTATTTCCATTAACACATGAAGGTTACCACATCTGTTGTGACCCCTGATGTTCCTTTCAGCTGCCTTGGTGAAAAAGTGCCATGATTAAACCTTTGTTCAAGTTTTGCCATAGGAAGAATGAACAGGGGTGAAAAGACTATAGATGGAAGCCGTGCAGAGGCTGGGAGAGGTGAAGCAACAGGAATGAAAAAAGAAAGGCATGAAGAAGAGAGTCAGGGAAAGACAAAGAGGCTTTTACTGTAACACAAAAGATCCCTCTGCCCGGTTGAAGTGATGAATACGTTGTTTCTGTAGAATCACGTACCTGTGTTGTTCACTCTGACGTGATAGGTTGAGTGGCATGTCAAACATTAATGAAGGACGGATATATTCAGTATGCTTCTCTGTCACGTAAAGACAGGAGTAGTTTGGTCCGCTGAGCCGTAAAATGTGTGTGCTTACATAGACATGTAAATGCGTTCTCTTTGTGTGGATAGTGTTCACATGGAATGTAACGTGAGGTCTGTCGTGTCTTGTTCGCACAGGCAGAAGTAACAAGAGGTCAACAGCAGACATATTCTTCTCTTGGGGCAAACATTGACGTACTTAATATACTGTATTTTAGCAGACACACACTTGTCTTGTTGCCATTTATCTTATCACACCATAGATCTAATGTCACCTCTTAACAAAGCTGTGCAGCATCACTTAATTGCGTTGTACCGATATCAGGATTTGTATCCCGGTGATGCTGATAATGACAGTGTTGGTGATCTGCAAGCATCATCATGAAGCCCCTTGACTGTCGCGCAGCAGTCAGTGAAATATTTACATGCACATACATTTACAATCAGTCAATCAATTCTCGGCCGTAATGAAGGCACTTCAAAAGTCAGATTGTCGTGGCAGCTTGTCACACAGACCTGTTGTAAAAGACTCCAGGATGTAATCTGCATATTATTTTTAGTGATGAGCTGGAAAATGTGGCATTAGTTGTAATAGATGAGGAAAGAAGACCTAGCATAGACTTAACGTGGTCTTAATAGGATAGAGATGAGTGCCAGTAAATAGCAGAGTAACCTTGATGCTGAGATCCTCTGAAACACTTCTCCTCTGTGGTGATAAAAAAGGTATTCTGTTTTCTTTTGATTCATTTTTGAGCCTTGCTGCAGCCTAAACACAACACTTGTGAACAAGCACACAAACACACTCAGACACACTGAGATATGCACAAATAATTGCATTTAAGGCGGTGAGGAAAGTGTGATGTCGCAGATAGCGGAGTGTGCCTTCACATCTGAGTCTGTGTGTGTGTTAATATCACAGCAGTATCATAATGAAATACATAAACCCTGGAATTGTCAATAATCCCTTTTTTATGTTGTTTGACAGCATTCTTTGATCCTAAGAGATGTTAGCTGTTTTTTTTTTTTTATTTATTTATTTGTTTGTTTTACTGGCAATGGAATAATTAGTGTAAGCAACAATGCAATGCAAAGCAACCCTGTATGAACATTTAACAACACAAGACAAGCAGATCTGGGCGCAGAGACTACGCTCCAGAATACTCAATAACTAAAGAAAAAATAAGTACTCAGAGTACAGTTACACAACCGTATTACACAACCATAAGAGCTGTAGCTGTTAAAATGTACAGATGAAAAACGCACAAGAAACAATCAATCAAACATTGTTTTCTTTTCTGTTGCACCCGTTTTCACTGATTCAAATAGCACCTGCTGCTTAAAGATCAGTCCTGGTACTACTGAGAACATTAGATTCGATTTTTGTGCTTCTAACTGCTTTCATTTTCTGCACCGTTATAGTAGATATTCAAGATTCATGTTGTGAAATTGTTTTGCTCTTTGACTCTGAGGACAGCCCTTTAATCCCCCCACCACCTCTCACCCCTTCACACATACACTGTAGAGCTGTGAAGCTGAGAGTTGCTCTCAATCTGCTTCTGCAATTCTGTTTTACACTTTCTACTGTTCTCATGTGTCATTTTTCTATCCACCTTTGAAGTTAGTCATGGTATATCTTTGTCGTTTGCCTCTCTGTTCCCTACATTTCTCACTTGTTTCCTCATCTTCTGTCTTTTCCATTCCTCTCCTCTCATCGCCTAACCTTCTTGCCTTTATCAACATCAGAGTTGTTGTGCAGGTGCTGTTTTTTTCTGGTTGAGAAATGATTTCAGGTGACACAAAAGAAAATAGAAAAATATCATTTAAAAAGAAAATTTCACTGAAAGGCAAAGGCTTATCGCCATTGCAGCCACTT
The DNA here is from genome assembly GCA_037367275.1 of Coranthus polyacanthus. Lineage (NCBI taxonomy): Eukaryota > Metazoa > Chordata > Actinopteri > Kurtiformes > Apogonidae > Coranthus > Coranthus polyacanthus. The sequence goes on along the minus strand of JAPQRN010000025.1, from coordinate 13,142,400 downwards.
TACACAATGAATTCATGATTCTAAAAAGAGTATTACTTAGAGCAAGTTTCAACAAAAAAAAAACATACTGGCTCACGGGGGGGAAACGTTATAGTGGCCAGTAACTCTGGCAAATCTCTAAATTGGTTCCCAGGTCACTGCTGAGGTCTTGAAACTGTGAGCTGTGTTTAGTTTTGAAACACTAACAGTAAGTGACAGGAGGGAGGTGGTTTGGGGATTTGGGGGTGCTGTTACAAAATCAGGTAGCATCTATAAAGTCAGACAGTCTGGTGGTCAGTAGGACCAAAGTTTGAGACTGGTGAAACCAACACGCTCAAAAGTTACCTTTTAAAAAGTTATGGCCAAGTATATCCTCTGACCCTTACTGACATTTGGTGCTTGGCAGGTGGTGTTCGTAATTCAGCGGGGACGGTTTGTTCCTGCAGGGATAGACATGCTCCATTCATATCAATCCAGTATCACCTTCACTGTCGTGGACCAAGTCATGGGAATGTTGTTGTGCTTACATAATCTTCTGGCAAAACTAGGTCTTTTTTTAAAAAAAAATTCCCTTCAGCCTCACTGGGACATTACGCTCACACAAAGACACATATGGACAGGCATCCTCTTGCTCAAACTCATATCTGCACATGTGACATATCCACATCAACCTTTTGCACTTGGTCAACAAACGCACTCACAGATGAACACACACATAGACATGTACAGACTCGCACAGCATATCCCAGCGCTCTGGATTAGGGGTACAGATTAGAGATTAGGGCCAGCACTGGGATTACATAGTGCTCTCCAGCCCCGCCTCCACAATTTATCCAGAGCACCACTGGCCCTATCATCTGCAGTTGTAATGCTACACACTCTCCCACACACACATACATAAAGAGAGGAAAAAAAGGAGAGCGGGACTGAAGATTTACCATCAGCGATATTTGTTCCGTAATCCTAAATTAGCACCAACAAAAAGTCATTACTTTCACTGGATTTCTATTGTCTTTGCATCTCTCATTCTCACATCATATTTTCTACTTTGTCTCTCCCTTTTTCTTTTATCTCTGCCTCTCCCTCTCTTACACACACATAACAAAGCCCTAAAGTCATTTTCATAGCATCATTAACTGCCTCTAGCGTCACTCACATTAATCAAAGTTTCGCGTCAAATGTCCCATCAAGTTCTGTGATCGCACAATTTCCGAAACTTGGACTCTTCAAAGGGCTCATCTTGATGTCCTCAAGCCCCATAGAGACAGAAGATAAACCCTAGGAAGAAATTATTTATGAGGGAATCGTCTAGACTCAGAAACAATAGAAATGAATTAACCAAGAGGAGTGGGTTAACGCAGGTATTTAGAAGAGGAGAAAAACCTTTACGATAGATGGCATAAGCTTCCAGGGAATGTGTCTCCTACAGTAGATGGAGAGTTTAGAGGATGTGGGTGAGGATTGCCTGAGGACTGTGGTGAGATGCTATATTGATTGCTGATTCACATCTACATCCTTGATTCTCTACCTGGGCGTTTGGAACCTCCTGTGGGGGGTCACAAGCTATTTTAGGGTGGACATGATGAGATGAACTAAAAAAAAAAAAAAATGTGATAGTAAAATGCATGCGCAAACATGCATATTATCATAGGAGTTCATTTGAAGGGCAGCAGTCGCAGGGAGGGTTAAAGCAAGATGAAAAGAGAAATCAAATCAGAAAGAGTCATAATGATTGACATACATGGCGAGTTTGGAGGGTCGTGAACTGTACTGATCCAGATCGGAGAACAAAATCCAAACTTACGCGCACTACAAACAATTTTCCTGTTATTTATACACAGGACAATCAGTGTTACTCAGGGTTCAAATGATTGCTGAAGAAGCCAGCTGCTTTGGGGACACAGGGACACTGCCCTTTATAAATAAAGTTTAACTCCAATATGACAGACGTTACACAGAATCCACAGACTTTAGCAAAGTCGAGAGAAGCTTAGTGGGTAGCTTAGTATCTGTTGACTAGACTGGCACGCAACCAGGATGCCAGAAGAGTTAGTATGCTGATTTGTTCAGACTTGGCTATAGCTGCAGTTCTACGATGTACTGTATATTTTCAAGGCTAATAGTAACGTCCCTCCCTTGATATCTTTGACTTCAACCACAGGAGGCTTTCATAATGTTTCATCAGTACCTCTGTTTCTCCTTAACATGCTCACCCATGCTTCTCTGCAATCCCTGTTACCTAAAGGTGTCATCCAAATAATTAATGCTATGCTTTCCCCACTTTGTTGTGCAATGATTGAAATGTCTCTGTCTCCTTTTGTCAGGTGAATGCCGTCATGCCATTTGGGTGCCTTGCCCTGCGAGATGGGCGGACTTACGATAGCATGTCTGATGTCACAGATAAATATGAGATTGGGCAGGTCCTCCGAGCGTAAGTATCATAAACCAGGCACAGCTTTTGCTTGGATTTGTGTTGCCTTTTTTAACTCCTCGCACATGTAGAATTCATGGCCAAATTCCATTATTCCCAAATGTCCTTTATTCTCTTCATGAATTATTTCAGATTGAATTGGATCCATTTTGACTGCAGATTTGGTTTGGCATATCAAAGCTTTCACTGAAGGAATGACAGAACGTAATAGCATGAGGCTAGTGAGTAACAGCCTTAAGAGACACGTTTTTCACATTTTAGCCAAGCAGTTGTCTGTGTATTTTTGATCATCACAGTTCATAAAACACACTGTTGGAAGTCTTACATTTATTCACTTAAAATATTCTGTATCTTGCTCGAAAAAAAAAAATCTTTTCGACATATTTTTCAAAGAGCTGTGAAAATCACAGCCAAATACTGTTTTCTTCTGCTGCACACTTCTCCTTGACACATTGCAGATGCACACACGCATTCACACACGTTGTACACACACATACATGTGTGTGCTGTACACTACACACATACCAATCAGTGTAAGAGGCCATATGGCAGCATCAGCATCTGGCCTCAGAGATTTCTGCTCATCTTTTATATAACACACACACAAAACTCAGAATTAAGTGCACACACTGGCTCTATGCTCTTAATTTATGATGGAAAAAGGTGGCTGCAATGTTACATTTTATATTCTATATTATATATATATTCCAAATGACTCTCCATCCAGTTTAAATTGTTCACTGTTTCACCAAAATGTCCAGTGTTTGTCTTCCTACTTTCAGCATCATGGTGTCATTCTTGGGCTCTCTTCTCAGAAGTGATTTTTTTTTTTTTTTCTGCAGTGCCTCTCCACTTTTTCCTTTGCTCTCACTCCAACACATGGCCAATTTTCTCTTTCTTCTAACATTATACCTTTTCTTTCTCTTTTTATTTTTATTTTTTTCTTGTTGCGTAGGAAGGAGTTCTGCGAGCTGTGCCTGGCTAAGGAAAGACAGACAGACAAGGTGTTTGTCTGTAAGAAATTCCTCAAGAAGGACGGCAGGAAAGTCCGCAAGGCTGCCAAGAACGAAATCATGATCCTGAAATTGTACGCAGTCAGTCTGTGGACAGATGGACGTATGCTTGAGGAATGGAGAGCTTCAGAGAGCAAGAGAATGACAGAATGCTTTGCTTTTCTGAATTTCTGTTCCCATTACTGATCTCACAGTCTAAAAAATATATATTCTTTGTTATAAATGTCAGCTCTGGTGTTTAACTTCTGCTTTGTTTTGTTTTTAAGTATCTAACCAGCTAAATAGATTTCCACCCACACAATCTTGTTTCTTTATGAGCCTATTTAAACCCAGAGAATAGGCAGCACCTTTCAATTACATGTTAGATGCCTCACTGGTGACTTGATTTTTTTTTTTTTTTTTTTTTTTTTATGTTAAACCACCCAAACATCCTTCAGCTGATAGATACATTTGAGACCCGGAAAGAATACTTTATCATCCAGGAACTGTGAGCGTTTCTTTTACTGTTTCACTCTGTCTTTCTTGTGTAAGCATTCCTGTCAAAGTGTTTTAAGTGTGCGTGTGTCTTAATTGTGTTTGTGCCTTCGTGTACCTTTACAGACACAAATCCATCAGCTTGAGGGTAGGGGTTGAGTCTGTCCTCTTATTACTGTGTACTCTGTTGCACCCCTCAGCAACAGAGGAAGGTGTTAGATTTGATATTTGCTCTTAGTAACACTCAACATTAGTCAGTGCTCCTGAAGCACTGCTTTGCCATAAGTGGGTCTCTACAGAGAGCTAGAGATCGATACGCCAGAGCGTGCCCCATCCACGTCATTTGTGAGTAGTGGCTTTGTTAACATTTGCAGCTTTATTTCAAAGAAATAACATTGATTCAAGCCGAGTGGACAAAGTATCTCCGGTGTGTTACTTGGACAGAAAAAGGCAGTGGTACAGACAGACAGGCAGACTGGCATCATGTCTATCAGTCTGTTCATGTATTGATGTGGGTGTTTTAACCTCACCCAGGCTATAGTCCTCCTGCTAAGGGCTATATGTGATGATTGCACCCATCATTTATACTCTCTCTCTCAAGTTAACCAGTCTTTTAGAGCGGTGGCAATTTTTAATTGCTCAGCGTTGCTAGCTTCAGGCCAGCAGAAGCAGATTGCCTCGCTAATGGACAAAAAAACAAGAACACTGGGCCTTTGGTAACTGTGTTACAGGGAGCATTTTACAAAGAACATGTGGTTTATAGCTACACCATTTTTGAATGAAGTTTCATCATGCAATCTGTTTATGGCAAAATGTATAATGAATGTGTGTGTGTGTGTGTGTGTGTGTGTGTGTGTGTGTGTGTGTGTGTGTGTGTGTGTTATGTGTGTTGCATACAGCGCCACAGGAGGAGATGTGTTTGACTGGATTTTGGACCAAGGGAATTACACAGAGAGAGACGCCTCCAATGTCATCAGACAAGTGCTGGAGGCTGTGGCGTACTTACACTCCCTTAATATAGTTCACCGGAATCTGAAGGTACTGTTTCTTAAGTGCAGTGCTACTACAGTGAAAAAGACATTGAGTGACTGGTGGCTTACTTTTACAAATATCACAAAAATGAGTTGGCAACATATCCCAGAAAGCAATTGTCAGTATTTAGTCAACGGAATCTCTGCAGAGACACATAAAAGCATGGCGCTGCCATCTTAGTTAATGACTCAACATTTGATAACATTTTTAGCAAGGGAGTAAACACTGTCTTTATGGCTTAATGCAATCTCTTGTGATACTCACATGCAGACAGATTGATATCTTTAGCACTCATTATCAAGCCATTAGGATGGAATTACTGTAACTCTTGGGCTTCAGACTCCCTCTACTGGCGTACACAGGAATTTAACCCTCTATATATAGTGTCTGAAGTGACAGAATTTCAGATTACAGCTGAGGGGCCAGGATGATCCAGTTGCTGTAGTGCCACTGTGTTGCCATACATTTTCAGACACACCACTGTAATGATAAATGAGGTTATCAACTACTATTAAAAATAACCAAGTTAGATGAGTTTATAGTTCACAGTCTGTAGAGACTTTTTGTCATTTTTATTTAAACATACCAAGCATACAAAACCACAAATGTGGAACCATCACGTCATCTAGAACAGAGGTTGTCAACCTGTTTGTAACTTAAACACTTCAGAGGACCACCCTCCCAAATGAGACAAAAACTACAAATTTGAAAAAGTGAACTTGCCTTTGCTTCTGGGAAATAATGAAATCAAGCGAAAGGCAAGAGAAATTGAATTGCCCGTTTTTACTTGTGTGAATTCTTGAGCACATTCAGATATAAAAATGACTTACTTGACCCCTTTTTTTTGTTATTTCAGTCTAAAATGAAAGAAAAAGCACTGCTCTTTCGGTCACAGACCTTGAAGGCATACACATTTGGCTCACACATTAAAAAAGATTTTGCACAGACTTGAGTGTGCAGAGGATTGTTTCCTTTTTTCTGTTTTATTTCAATCTAACCATTTGGCTGTATCATTGCCCCATTCACCCACTAGATGGCACCCTCAGGCCCACTGGTTGAGATTGCTTGGGACTGGCTCATCTAGAACACCATCTCGGTAGACTGACCAGGTGTCCCACTTTGTGCGGGACTGCACGTCATTTTTATCCCTTATTCCCACGTCCTACATATTGAAGCAATGTCCCATTTTTTGGTTTCGAAGGGAATACATGATACTAGTCAGTTTTGCCTCCAAATATATTGCAAATTTTTATTGAATTTTCAGAAAACCTGCAAAAGAAAATGTGAATTTTTACTCTCTTTGCCTTCAATGTTTGATTCACCATTACTTTAATGTGAAATAAAATAAACTTATTCAGATATAGGGTAAACTTAAAGTCATTTTTCAATCTTTACCAGTGAGATGTAGTATTTCATACATTAATATGCTGTCTTTGACCCACAATTTCATCCATTTTATCCAAAAACCCAAACCCTGACCTAACCCTTGTAGGCTGGATGGCAAAATACCTTGTGACGTAAGATCATAATAACTGAAACTTTAGCATCCTTTAATGCTTTTTATGGCTTTTACACTCTTGGAAATTGGCATTGGAGTTGGGAAAGTTTTATTCAAATAAAATATAAGCACTGCACATGTTGAAGACTGGACTGTAACCTGCATAGTCTTCTTTGTGTGTTCATTTTTTAAGTTAGAAAGACTCAGCATTGATAGCATGTCCTACATTGTCCCACACAAACATACCCCTTGCACTAGATTTGGCTTACTGGGATCTGGTCAACCTACATCTGGGAAAAATAATTGTGTCTATGTGTGTTTTAATGGGAATATTTTTTTTCTCTTTCATTTTATTCAGCTGGAAAATCTGATGTACTACACTGAAAATAACCACAACAAAGTAGTTCTGCGAGATTTCTACCTGTCCAGATTTGAGAACGGACCAATCACAGAACCCTGTGGAACACCAGAATATCTGGGTTAGGATACTTTCACTAACTGTTGTTCTGTTTGACTCAGTTTCTATCTGTTTATCTGTATCTCATCCTCTTGTATTTCCCATTTACCTTCTGTTGGTGAACACAGACCTGCAAGCGTACTTTGCATTTTGAGTTTTTTAGTGACTTGCGCATTTTGAGTTCTTTGGTGCTTTTTGCCTTTGAAGTTGACACTATGTCAGAGATAAACTGTTACAGTGGAAAGACAAAAATCCTGAAATCCAGTAAAACTTACACACAGAAATAAAAGCATCTAACTCATGCCCTCCACTTCCACCCACTCGTCATCTCCTTTCATCTTTTATCTCCTGTACACTGTCTCATTCCTCTTCCTCTCTGAGGTTTGGGCAAGGGCAACTTGGAGTACAGAGCTTTGCTTTGGCCTGGTTCTCTCTGGTAAAAGGCCAGAGCAGTTATTCATAATGCTGAGCTAAGTAATCAGACAAATAAATAAGGAAAGAGAATGGAGGCGCTCACAGGAAAAGAGCAAGAGAGCAAAAAGGGAGAGAGAGTAAAATGTTGTTCTTGTCAGAATTATGAATGTAGTGCAATGGTTTATAGATGAAAACCTACATCATTTGAATCTGTCTTTCTTTAACTTTCGGTGTCTGCTCTCCTCTTTGTCCCCCAGCTCCTGAAGTAGTGGCTCGTCATCGCTATGGACGCCCTGTGGATTGCTGGGCTGTTGGTGTCATTATGTACATACTGTGGGTGTCCATCCATTTCATCAAGTTAATTTAACTATTAAAAAAGACAATAACAGCACATGTTCAGCTGAAAACCTACCGTGTTTGATCTATATGCTACATTTTCATAACTTATTTTCCTAGTCTTGTCTTTCCTGTCCGCAGCTTATCAGGTAACCCTCCTTTTTATGATGAGACAGAGGAGGAGAATACAGATCTCCATAACCGCATCATCTTCTGTCGCATCGTTGCTGGTGACTTTGAGTTTGATTCACCGTACTGGGATGACATTTCACCTGCAGGTACATAGTTCTGCCACATGATGGCAATAAATACACAGTTGAATTACAATGTGCAACATATAGCAGGTTCAGTAGACCTACTTTTTACACTATATTTGCCAGTTACCTAAGATTAATAGAGCAGTATATTAGAGATTTAAAGCAGAAAATACAACCTCAGACTCTCCACAACAAAATTTAACCACAATAATAATTAAAAGTTACTTTCTCTGATTTAAAAAAGACATTGATGTTCGTTGCTTCTTTTCCAGCTAAGGAGCTTGTCTGTCGACTTATGGAGGTGGACCAAATGCTGAGAATCACAGCGCAAGACGCACTTTGGCATGAATGGTACATATGTGCACACATTCATAAGAGCACAAATGTTGTAACACTTGTCACCAATGCTTGGATTCACTTTTACACCACCTGTTGCTTGTGTCAGGATTGCTGGGAATGGTGCATCAGAGAAGAACCTAAAGGATGGTGTTTGTGCCCAGTTTGAGAAGAACTTTGCTAAGGCAAAATGGCGGGTATGAGTCCTCTCTTGCTCACATTCTCTTTCTACAGCAATAAATGAAGTTGGTGAATGATAACAATGAGTAAGCATTGGAGTAAAAGGATTGGAAACAGGAGCAAAGCTAGGGTCACCAGTGATTATAACTGTTCGTACTGTCACAGTTATATACTGTATATGTGTGGTTTTTGCTCAACTTGCAACTCTGCAAAGGTATGTTTTAAGTTTGCAAATTATGATGGACATGAAGATATCATGAAAATGTGAATAATGAAGGCCAAGAAGGACGAAATCATGATGGTAGTGCTGACCTAACGGCATAAGTAACAGCTATAATCCTCTTCTCTCTTTCTCCATGTGGTTCCCAGGAGTTGAAGGTATTGTAGCTTCCTCTGAGGGAGAGTGGAAGGACAGAGCATGAGCAGAACCTCACATTCAGTCTGGTTCATGATTCAGTAACAAAACATCTTAACTACTCGCTGATGTCTGAACAGTCTTTCACATTTTAAAAGAGATTTTTAACATTTTAAAACAGATTTTCATTGGTGGATTGTAAAATAAATCATAAAAAATTCCCCCTGAGATGTACTGATCATGTTTGGGCTGGTGAAGCTCTTCTCATTTGCTCTGTTCCTGCCCACTGTCACTCTGCCTGTCCCAGAAGAAATCCATCCACTTTGCCCCACTTTTCTTCACTGGATTAGACTGGATTATATGTTCAGAGTGGCCCGCTCTGCTCCTTTCTTACTCCTCATCTGCACTACTTTGTGAAACCTGATTGGTAAAACTAAGATAATGATCAACAATTAGGAATATGGTTTACTCCTTACTTGAGAAGCTTTTAGATGAGTGTAGATAAGGAGGGAGAGATTTAGAAAGGATATAAAGGATGTAGGCCACTGTGGACTATTGAACTGCAGTGATTTGAACTCTGAGGTCCTCTGCCATTCCTCTAGAATCCTGGCTCATTGCACCATACTATACCTCAGTGTTATGTTCAAGTCATACAGAAGCTGCTCAGTCAAGCCATAACGTAATCAGTAACATGTCTTTGTCCAAATAGCTTCTCACTTCCAGAGAATCAATTCCCTGGTTTAGAGACAACTTCTAAGATCAAACATTTTCCCTAACTCCTTCAGCGGTTGTAGACTAGAAAGAGGCAGATGAGTGTAAAAGAGTCTCATGAGCAGAAACGTTAAGGCGGAGATTTACACTTACCTCCTCACTTACCTGTTTTTTAGTCAACAAACAGTTAAGGAGTTGCTTGGGAAGAATGAGACTTGAGATTGATTTAAACCAGGGTACAATATTTTATAGTCTCCTGGAAGTAATAACTGGCACTATTTTTTCTGTACTGTTCACAAAATAGCATCTCAGCACTTAGTATGATGATGCTAAATCATGGTGCCTGGACAGGCTTTTTGTCAAATGCTTATTTTTTTGTATGCTTGGCCATAACCAACTGTTGTAGCAATTGTTGTCTAAAAGAAAACAAATATGTATTGTTTATAACATATTAACTTTAATCTTATTCTCTTTACCCCTTCTATTCTTTTCTCCTTTTTTGCCTCTGTTTTGCAGAAAGCAATCCGTGTCACCACCTTCATGCAACGACTAAAGAATTCAGAAGCGCTGATTGACAGTTCGGCAGAGGTTCAAGGTGGTGAAGAGGCAGGAGAAGGAGAAGGAGAAGGGGGGGTGTCACAGGGGACAAGTGATGAGGGGGATAAAGGAATGAGTGATGGAGGGATAACATCAAGTAGTGTATCTTTAGAGGTGACTGTAGAAAACAGACCAGCAGAAATGGACCAGGAAGAGGGGAAAAATAAGGAAGGAGAAAAACCGGTGGAGATAATGAGTATAGGCCCATCTGTAGGGATTTCCCCATCAGATGTTAAGGAGTCTCCTTGTCTGCTGAGCCAATCAAACATAGCCCCAAAACATGCACAGGAGAAACCTGAGAAGGTTGGTACAAAAAAAGCAGCAGATGATGGAACCAGAAAAATGGCTGCCAATTTCGGTCAAAATAAAGTTGTTCCGGAATCCAAGCAGACCACTGTGGTGACCGCTGAATCCACCAAACTTTCAGATGGTTCCTCGGGCACTAATCTTGACAAAAAACATACCCACTCTCCTGATCCTGTCAGCAAACGTAAGCTGGCTGCAACACTCCACGGCCCTTCATCCACAGTCTCTGCTGCAGCCTCTGCTGCCGCAACGCTCTCACCTGAGATGAGAACTGCCATGCAGAAGGAGCAGAAAGATGAGAGTGATGGGAGCTGGTGCCAAACCCAAGTTCCAGAGGCAGTGGCAGAGAGGTCAGTGGGAGCAACAGTCACTCCAGTAATGGCGACTGGAGCTGGGGTAGATGTAGGACTAGGAGTAAGGTTAAGGGGTGACACTAGCCCTGTGGTTAGAAAAGATAAGGATGCCAGGAAAACAGACAGATACAGTGCTGAGTTTAGCATAGCAAGGGCAGGTCCTACGACAGGACAAGGTTGTTACGCAGTAGGCAGCTCTGCTAGTCTGGGTCGTCATGCCACACCCTACAACCCAGAAGTTGGGACTGTTGGAATGGGGATGGCAGGGAGCTATGGAAGTCCATACACATCCCTCTATACCACTGGAGGAGCAGTAGGAATGTACGGGACTGGGCTACAGCATGGAGGAGGCGGAAGCAGCACTACAAGTGACTGGCAAATGGACAGTGTGATTGAGCAGATAGAAAAACAAATGGCTGCTGTGTTGGAGAAGATTGAAGGAGACATGCCCTCACTGCTTGAGCAAATCAGTGACTGTCCACCTGAACCACCACGGGCCAGGAGCACACACTCCTCGCCAGCCACCTCCCGTGCACGCTCCTCAACCACACCCCCACCTCTTCCCACCTCTCCCAGGCCTGCACTGCCTTCTCTCCCTCGCCTTACTATTCCTCCTCCTTCCTATCCACCTCCTTCCCCGCCCACACAATCCTCAGCCCAGGTTGTAGGAGATCAGGAGGACAGGGATGGACAGAGAGGGGCTGCTCGCACCAACCAGTCGCCTAGGGCTGGGATGGGCAGGGGGCTATGAAATAGGCGTGCATGGTGATGCAAAAGACAGCATCTTGAACACTGGATTTGTAATTTGAACTTGATAGTTTAAAGACTCGGCTCACTCCCTAAAATAAAAGTTACCATGCAGCATTGTTTGGCTTGGCTCTGTGTTCATATTGATATGACTGGTTTAAAGAGCCCTATGTATGGTATCCAATGACTGGAGTGTAGGTGGTACTGTCTAGGATTTTCTCTGACAGTCTGACAGTTGCAAAGAACCTGGTTTTTGCATCTCAAATCAAAATTCTGTGCATGAAATGCTCACCACACAACATCCAGTGGCATGGAACATTTCTCAGTAAAAGCAAGAGAGAAAAGCTGAGAAAGAAAGTGTTATGATTTATAGTATCCCCTAAAATTGTAAATACATTCATATAGGCCTATGTTCCTTAATCATGTAGTCTCACGTTGTAAACTTCCTAATGTCCTAATGACTTTTTGCATATCAATCCATTTCACTATTTTTGTTTACTTTTATTTATGTAGCTATTCATTCTGTATTGAGTATTGAGTCCCTTAGATCATTTGAGTTCCACACAGTTGTACATAAGTAACTGAATCATCCAGCCTCTCAAGTGGCTGAACATTGTTTAATTATGTTGTGTTTTTTTTAACTTGAACTGTCATTCAGAGTCTTGTACAATGGTTCAGCTTGTTGGCGAGCTGGGGGAAAATATATAAATGCAAAATATTGTATAAAGCTTTACAATAACAGACACAGACAAGCACAAACACCAATACCAGTACACACCGACGCATTTCCTCTTCTTAAGTTCTCCAAAAATATTTCCCATTAGATCTGACTTTGCTTTCTTCAGTTTTGTAAACCCATTCATTTCTACTGCTAATCAGGCGACGCTGTCTATTTGCTCCTGTTCAGCTTCAAGCCTGTAAACAAGGTCTGTCTGAATTTTATTCTGCTTTTGGATCTATGTTGTTCCATGTTCTCTGCTATTTCCTTAAACAAGTCTCAACATCCACTTTTTGTTCCTATGTAAAATGTGCTATGTTTGCAAGTCTTTCAATAAAAGGGAAAAAAACGAATGCGGTGTATTCTTTGCTATAACTAAAAATGATAACAAAAAACGCCTGCTGAAAAGGCTGTTGAAAGCTAGTAAATGAAACTTCAAATACTGTTTCGAGTTTGTTTCGGTTGTGTTTGAGTATTATTTTTTTTTTTATTTAACTTGCTTCACGTCATTGCGGTATGGCCAAAAGCGCTCAAGAAAACGTAGATAGAGGATCTTTGCAATTGCATTATCGTTCCACGCATACAAGTCCCATATGGCCCTGCGTGACTCTTGGATCAAACCATAAATGTGAAGTCGGGGGTGGAAAAATATATCTGATTATAAACCGTAAAATATATGATTAAACCGTGCGATAATGTTGAGTCCGCTGCACTGTCAAATTTCATATCGCGTGATTTAACATTTAAGATCCATAATCCACGTTACTTATGATAGATTAACCAAATACACTTTTTAGCTAACCCTCTCAGTCGGAATGATGGTTGTGCCTGTAACGTGCACATGTTGCTGCTTTGCTTTGCTTTCTACTGAAATAGAGTGAGGGGAAACGGTTCGGGCAGGCAACCGTCCAGCGGAAAAACTCACACAGAGCCCGCCACCCTGACACACTTCACAGTTTGGCATCAACGAGTGTTAAATTGTCACGTTATTTGTTAGTTTCTTGCTTAAATACAAGCCGTTTTAATACTACAGATCAGGCCGAGTAATATCGGATGTGGTAAGTTCTGTACACTTGTATAAGCCCTCGTCTTGTTCATGTTAGCCTCGGCTAGTTGGCTAACGTTAGCTAGTTAGCTGACAGAGCGGCACAAGAAGGAAAAAGTCGCTGGGTGGCTAGATAGCTTGAAAGCTAGCTCCACACAAGCTAACAACTACGCAGTCGTTTGATCTGCAACACTGGTATTCGGTAACGTTAGTTGCCGTCGGCTATCTGAAATATTTCAGTTATCTGTCTTGGCTAACCGTAGCTAACAAACCACTGTCACATAACTGTTGACGTTAAATTCGCATCTGCACATTTTGAGTGCACGAGAGTGCTATGTTAATTAATCCCCAGTGATAAATATCGTTAACGGTAGCTGGAAAGCTAATTGGATACAAACATTAACGTTACAGGACGCAAAATTGAGGGGCACACACTAGCTAACTTGGTGCATGCAGCGGCTGCTAGAACCAACTGGTCGGTTGTATTTCGTCTCAACACATTTAGCGTTATTTTGTCAGGTTAACGTTAGGGTAGCATGACAATTGATGTTTCCACAGTAACGTAATATTGGCCAGTGTTTCCTTTGGCATGCCAAGTAGAGGCATACTGCTAACATGTCATTAAATGGTTTCACGCGTGCCGAACCCGATAGAAAATATTGTTTTTATCAGTTTGTATTAATATGATGAGACTGGAGATCCCTTCGACATGTGTACCGGAGAGTGTGCGGCCCACTCTTTTCCTGGGCCTTTGTCATTTGCCAGGCACCCCCCTCCCCCAATACTCCTCCTCTGCAAGGAATGCTCACCCCTAACCTCAATGTGACTGAAGGCCCAGACACTCGGCATCACTAAAGCTAGCAAGTAGCCTACTTAAATTTATGTTGGACTTGTCACATTTAGAACTGGGGCATCGCCAGGCTTCATTAATGATGTGCTTTGCTTAACTCAGGAAAAAGAACCATTTCAGCCCATTTTTATATTTTGTGTTGCAGTGAGATTTTGCACAATTCCTTTCTTCCCTTTAATTGTGTTATTTACTTGCTGTGCACAGTGGTGTGTTTACCATGCTTGATAAAGCTTCTCGCCAACCTGTCACTTAAACAAAGATGGAGTTATCGTTGAATTTGTCTTAGCTGCTGTAGTCGAGTTTTTGCTTTGAAAAGATCACGATAATTAGTACTAGCATCTATTTTCTTGCACTGGAGTCAGGCATGCTTTGTGTGCGTGTGTTTTAAAGAAATGCTTGATATTTTCTGCCATGGATTGTTGGAGGTATTCCAGTTTATTGTACAGTACTACATAGCATGCATGTTCTGGCAGCAGGGGCGGGATGAATGCGCGTTAGCTTCAGCTTTGCAGCCAATGGGCTGAAGGCTTGGCAGAGCAGCGTGCTCACAGCGACCCTTTCCTGTTGAATATTTCAGCCCATGCGTCACAGCTCCTCCGCCCCTTTCTCCCCATCTGCCATTTTGGTTTTGTTCCCGTCTGCAGTCGCAAAGCCAGCAACGCAATTACATAGGAGAGCCACTCTCAGTACAACGACATAGTGACTCGACAATATAGTGCGGACCACCTTAATCCCGAATCGCATTCCCTTTTTTCGCACAATCGTCGTATTTACAATCGTGGTTAATACTGACATCTAAACACTACGGTAGAGGAGCGGGTTCGCATTGGGAAGGGACCGAGAAGGATTATTGGTAAGAAAAGAGAAATCAATGGAGCACGAGTGTAATGGCTAGTCTTTCATTCTCAGAAATGTATTGTAGTGAGATTATAAAGTTATATAATTGCTGAAACGTTTACCTAAATGAGTAGAGGAGTTGTAATTGCCAGCTATCAAAATAAATAAACCCGTTGTCATCTTTTGCGAGCAGGTTGCAATATAGCTTCGGCTGCTAGCTTGTAAAGTTGTGTTCCGCACTGGGGGTAATGCAGGCCTAGGCCGACTCAGCTAATGGATAGACTGGCAGTCTGGTGTTTTCTTGCCTCTGAGTTATTCATGTTCCTACTCTGTGCACTTGCCAAATTACTTAACTGATTAGTAGCACGCAACCTTCTTAACTGGTCTCCTCCGTGTTACTCGATGTACCTTTTTGAATGTTAAAGGCGTCAAAGTGTTTTGTTAGTAGTTGTCTTATTGGGTAACATTACAGTAGACGAACACTACTACCCTGGGCCCTTGCTGCTTTGCTGTATCATGCCGGATGCCTTCGTTTTCATTTTTTACGAACAGCGACTTCGAAGGCTACAGTAAAATATGGAACTTATTCTGTCTGGTTAGGGCCGTTTAAGACTCATTGGGCCATTATAAGTTAGATGGTATTTATGAACGTTTAACTTTGACTTACATTACGTTGGCTTATTAGCTGCATTGGATGCGGAAATTGTGGCGATTACCGTGCGGTGGGAATGTGTTCGCGACGCTGCAGACTGTTTCACTTCCCGCTAGTCCGGACTATTTTATTGATCAAAATGTACATGGGAGTTATTTTTGACCTTATCGCTAATTAACGTCCGTTTGTGCCTTCAAACAGACTACATTTTCAGCGGCACAGTGTGGTCCTTGTGTCCACACCTGCCAGCCACTGTGAAGTGTTGCTTGCTTTACCGCAGTGAAGTTTTAATGAATCAGCTTTTTTTTTGTCCAAACAATGTTGGCGGTCCTTAAATACCGGTATGATAAACAATAGTAGTACATAAACAAGCCACCGCTGTCTCTGAGCATGAAAAGAACTGATAATGCTGCTATTCATGTCTCTTCCCAGACTCTGTTCGTTTTCTAGCAGATTTGTGTTTGGCCTACAGCCAGCCCAGCTGCTCCCTAGACTAGAAATCCTTTCTCTCCAACATGGAGTGGATTGGGCAGTTAGCTTGGATACTCACCATAATACATCCAAAGCAATGAATAATGATTTTCACACTAATATTTTCACTTTAATCCCATTATTCTTGGTAATAATCGATCATAGTTGGAAAACCTTACAAACCGGATTGCTTTCTAAAGTATTTGATTGTCAAACAATTCAAATGCTTGAAAACTGTAAATTATCATGTACTTTAATGTACGTGTAATTTTGTTATGTAGTCAAAATGTTCAGTGTGTACTGTGTTGTTGAACCTTGAATGGCGTGTGAATAGCCTTTACTGTATGTGTTGATATGCAGATGTCCAGCTCGCCGCTGTCCAAGAAGCGTCGCTTGTCAGGAACAGAGACGAAGACGGGATCCCACTGCTCCTCCTCTAACTCTGTCAGAACTGATCTGTCCCATACACCTGCCAACGTAAGTAAATGCACATACTCAATATTTTTAAAGAAATGTTTGCATCATAAATTGATTATACTCTATATTATGTCTCCCTAGGGCATGGCTAAGAATGGCAATGATGCTGAGATTGATGAAGGCCTGTACTCCAGACAACTGTAAGTCTTCTCTCAGGAATTTCCTCCAAAGCATTTTTGCAGTATTTATTCGTTGTCTGTTTATTATTAATTGCATAACCGTGCTGATGGTCCTCTCTGTCTTTCTATAGCTATGTGTTGGGCCATGACGCTATGAAGCGCATGCAGAACTCCAATGTCCTCATCTCAGGTATGAGAGGCCTCGGAGTGGAGATTGCCAAGAACGTCATCTTGGGAGGAGTTAGAAGTGTCACTGTACATGACCAAGGTGTTGCAGAATGGAGAGACTTGGCCTCACAGGTGTGTAGGAATGTCTATGTTCATTCAAATTTTGCAGCTGTAGAGTAGTATTTATGGCCATTTGTTTTGTTTCAGTCATTAAGACCTTTACTTTCTTGTAACTGAGATTCATTTGGTGTTGGTGCTGTTGATTCCAAAGTACAGCAGGGCTCCACCTGTGATGAGTCACTTTCTTTGTTGTGTTGCTGCCCTCTGAAAAGTACTGCAGCTATCCCCTCCCCTTTGTAACCATGGGTTGACCTAGATTTATCAGTGGGTGGCCTCTCCCAGGGTCATAATCATAGTAGAGCTAAGGCCTGTTTTAGGACATCATTAAATGGAAAGAAGGGTCACTCATATAAATCTGTTCAGGCGTGTTTAATTTA
Organism: Coranthus polyacanthus; assembly: GCA_037367275.1. Lineage (NCBI taxonomy): Eukaryota > Metazoa > Chordata > Actinopteri > Kurtiformes > Apogonidae > Coranthus > Coranthus polyacanthus. The sequence continues at coordinate 13,125,090 of JAPQRN010000025.1, read as the reverse complement.
TGCTTTGAATATTTTTGGGTTTTTGTTTTTTCTTGCGTTACAGAAATGTTTACTTATGATTATTATTATTATTTTCAGTCTTGGCTTGCGTCTTCAATCCTCAAACACTTCAATTTTAACTACTGGAATTGTCCTCATGGCCCTTTTTATAATTGCAACAAAATGAAAAAATCTGTAAAGTGTGAATTAAAAATTCTGTATTACATGTACATTTTAATATGGATTGAGCACTCATAATGTATCTGTGCCAATATGGCATTCTTATAGCACTGGCATTGGCAGTTATTATGATTAGCTTGTATAAATTATTCTAAACCTTCCCAATGTTCTTTTTTTTTAATTTTGTGTGTGTGTGGTCAGTTTTACCTTCGGGAAGAGGATCTAGGGAAGAACAGGGCCGAAGTCAGTCAGCCCCGCCTGGCTGAACTCAATTCCTATGTCCCTGTGACATCCTACACTGGAGCACTCACCGAAGACTACTTGACTAAGTTCCAGGTATAATGTGTGGATACTTCTGCCCTACTTATTTAAGTATACAAGAGGGGGAAGTAAAAATGACATAAAAATGTTAACATTTTCTGCGTTGTTTGTAGGTGGTCGTGTTGACTAACTCTACTCTGGACGAGCAGCAGCAGGTGGGAGAGTTCTGTCACAGCAAAGGAATCAAGTTGATTGTCGCAGACACACGTGGCCTTTTCGGGTAAAATGCTGACCTCTCTGGTTAATGAAGCATTTACATGAACTGTATACCTATGTGTCTGCGACGTCAATATTTATGTGTTTTGTTTTTTAGTCAACTTTTCTGTGACTTTGGGGAGGAGATGATAGTGTATGACACTAATGGAGAGCAGCCACTGAGTGCCATGATTTCCATGATCACCAAGGTTAGTCAACATTTGTCCCAATGTATTTCAAACCACTTGCTGCTTTTTGGGGATGAGCTTAGGACAGATTTGTTGTTTGACAGAAAGTGATTCATTTTTGTTTCTGCAGGACAGTCCAGGGGTTGTGACATGTCTGGATGAGGCTCGTCATGGCTTTGAGAGTGGAGATTGTGTCACCTTCACAGAGGTTCAGGGAATGACAGAGCTCAATGGCTGCCAGCCAGTGGAAATCAAAGTTCTGGGTTAGTCTCGTTTCCATTTTTTGAAAGAGAAGTTTTGGTTGGTCTGGCTGTTTCAAATTCATGTGACTTCTTTCTTTCCAGGTCCTTACACCTTCAGTATCTGTGACACAGCAGGATTTACAGACTATGTAAGAGGAGGAATTGTCTCACAGGTCAAGATGCCCAAGAAGATCTCTTTTGTAAGTGGCTGCCATTTGTAATATATAGCTGTGGTATATCATGGTGACAGTGCAGTGAAATGCCCCTTGGTGATGGACTAGTGGAGTTGGACTTCTTCTCCTTTTTTTTTCTCCCTTTTTTTAAAAAAATTAATCATTCTCCAATATTATCGCCAATATTTTCTCACTGGCTTGTATGTGTTTCATTTGCAGAAATCCATCTCTTCCTCCATGGCTGAGCCAGAGTTCATGATGACAGACTTTGCCAAGTTTGATCGTCCAGGACAGCTGCATGTTGGCTTCCAGGCTATCCATGCCTTCCAAAAGAAACACAACCACCTTCCCTCTCCTTGGAACCAGGTAAATCTTGCATACATTAGTGGGACTACCACGTAAAAGTTAAACATTTTAAGACTGACTAAAAATCAAATGAAGGTCTTCTAAATGAAATGTTTGTGTTTAGCCTCATTTTGTCAGTTCATCAAAAACTAAAACCCATAATGGAATGCCCTTAGATCAGCTAGCTTGCAGCTCTGCATAGCAAAGTTGATGATCAGTTAATCAGTGAGTTCATATTCATATTTTGTTACATGTTCATCATGCTGAGCTATGTGTATTCCAGGCTGATGGTGACGAACTTGTGACATTGGCCAAGGAGGTGAACTCTGCTCAGACAGGGTCAGCCAAGGTGGAGCAGCTGGATGAAGCTCTAATCAAAAAGATGTCATTTGTGGCTGCTGGTGACCTAGCCCCTGTCAATGCCTTCATTGGGGGTCTGGCTGCTCAGGAAGTAATGAAGGTCAGCGGGGAAATGTTTAAATTCAAGCCTTAGACTGTATATAATAATGCATATAACAAGGCTTCATCACCCACTGGTTTCCAAATGTCATGTGATTTCATTCATCTTTTGGTTAAAGGAGATATAGCTCAAGATATTGGGTCACCAGTGTTTACTTGAACTACTGTTGCCATTATATGTAAATAGACATGATTGGACATGATGCACTCCCCAGCATGTTCAAATCCAATTCAGTCCTCCCCCATGTGGCATATTTTTAACATGTCCCCATTCCATTAGGCATGCACAGGGAAATTTATGCCCATAATGCAGTGGCTGTACTTTGATGCCCTGGAGTGCCTGGCTGAAGAGGAGGGAGTCATGCTCACAGAAGAGGAATGCGCTCCTGTAGGTGTTCAGAGCAAATCAAACACACACACTGAAGAAAGATGCACATATTGCTTAAAAAAAAAGGTGTTAAATGTGTTTTGTTTTTTTGTGTGTTTTTTCCAATATCCTCTCAGAGGAACTGTCGATATGATGGGCAGATTGCAGTGTTTGGCACCAAGCTGCAAGATATGCTTGCCAAGCAACGCTACTTCCTGGTGAGTTAACCAGTCAAACATGGTTTTAATATCTACTTGGCATCCTCTTGCTAAGGAAAATAAAAGGTGCCTTACATTACATTAACATGTTTTTTGCTTTGTATACTGTTGGCATTCCTCAGAAAAGTGTAAATAAATGCTTTTCAAGTATTGTGATTGATGTGGTTTATTACATAATAACTTATAATTCAAAAAAAGCATAACTTGTGTAACTTTACTGACAGAACTTTTTCACCATATCAGGTTGGAGCTGGTGCCATTGGCTGTGAGCTGTTGAAGAACTTTGCCATGATTGGACTTGCTAGTGGAGAGGGAGAGGTCATTGTGACAGATATGGACACCATAGAGAAATCCAACCTCAACAGACAGTTCCTCTTCAGGCCCTCAGATGTTACGGTCAGTACCATTACCTTGACTGCTTTAAGTGCACTTAATCTAACTGCTGCTAATGTATGATGGCATGGTATAGCATTAAATGGAAAAAACAGGATGTCTGAGGTCGTAAACCAATCGGTTTGCTTCATCTTGACATTTCTCCAAATAAATTGCACCTGGCATATCCATATGTGCTGTGTGTTGGTCTGTAAAATTTTGAGGAAGGGTTTCCCAGAGCCCAAGATGACATACTCAAATGTGTTAGTTCCACAACCCAAATATATTGTTTACAGTCACAGAGGAGGAAAGAAACCAGAGAAGTATTCCAATTTAAGAAGGTAGAATCAGAATTTTGGCCTTGTTTTCTTAAACAATTACTCAAACTGATTATGAATATATTTGTCACTGAGTTTAATAGTCGACAACTAATTGATAAATTGTTGTAGCTTTAGCTGTTTGCTGTAATTATCATTTGAATGTCAAAATGTATGGTACATTCCAGTACTCTAAAACATTGGATCACGCTACCTCTTTTAGTAAAAGTTTATACCTCATAAAAATAAAGTAATCAATAACCATGGTCGCTGATATTCCGGTTCTTGAATCTTTGTGTGGTGTTTTTAAAATATTGATATTTGACATGGAGTGAAACTTTAACACAACTTGTATGTGCTATAACAGAAAATGAAAAGTGACACAGCTGCTGCTGCAGTGAAGCAGATGAACCCCTCCATCAGGATCACAGGCCATCAAAACAGGGTGGGCCCTGACACAGAGAGGGTCTATGATGATGACTTCTTTGAAAGCCTTGATGGAGTGGCCAATGCACTTGATAACGTTGATGCACGTAAGACATTGGCATTTTAATTAATAAATTTTTTCTTACCAGCATAACTAGACAGGAGATTTTGGATCTTTTAACGTCTGTCTCTAAGCTGTTTAGTGTTTGTGTTTTGTTTTGGATAGGTATGTATATGGATCGGAGGTGTGTTTATTACCGCAAACCCTTGCTGGAGTCTGGTACTCTGGGTACCAAAGGCAACGTCCAGGTCGTCATCCCCTTCCTCACAGAGTCCTATAGCTCCAGCCAAGATCCACCTGAGAAGTCCATCCCCATCTGTACCCTCAAGAATTTCCCAAATGCCATTGAGCACACATTGCAGGTTAGACACATGCATGCATATCCATGTGCTAAGGAAACACAGAAAGTTGGTAGAACTGCATTATGACAGAATTAGCTTATTGATTTGTATTAGATAACTTAACCAAGGTGTCATTGAGTCAGATGAAACAATTAGTGCTACACTGTAACAACTCATGTTGTTACAACTCTTGTAAATGTAAATGAGTGTATAACTAATCTGTTGTCAATGTCTTATATTTTGTTGTTCAGTGGGCTCGTGATGAGTTTGAGGGACTGTTCAAACAGCCACCAGAAAATGCCATGCAGTATCTCACGTAAGTTGCCTGCTGTCACCTCTGTCCCCAACTGATCATGGGTGAACAACAGAATATAAATTTTAAAAATTGTCTTGCATATCATCATTACCACATGAATTGTTTGATATCGCTTCCCCCAAATTGTTCTTTCAGAGATCCCAAGTTTATGGAGCGTACTCTGAAACTTCCTGGAGCTCAGCCTGTGGAGGTGCTGGAAGCTGTACACAAGAGCATTGTTACAGACTGCCCCCACAGCTGGGCTGACTGTGTAGCCTGGGCACGCAACCACTGGCAGTGCCAATATAGCAACAACATCCGCCAGTTACTGCACAATTTCCCACCAGATCAGGTACACATTAAGTTCACGTCACTGTTCTTGGAATGCTTACTGCTTGGTTTAGGCGTGGTCTTTATCTCACATGGAAACATAATTTTCCAGTTGATCTAATTAGACAACTGTTGTGAGAGATTCGTAATCACTGTAAAGCCTAGTCAAAATCTGTGTCCACGAGTAAGAAATGCATTACTGATGTAATTTCAGTTTGAAGTTTAGATTTAAGGCATAACTATACTTGCTGATAAATAATTTGGCTGCTGACAAACTACTCCTATTCCTCAAAAAATATAACTTAAGCTACAACCCTTCAGTATTTACTGCATCATCTTTGAATCCTGCATTTACTACCACCCACATTTTACTTTAGTCTGTATTTGAACACTGAGTTTGTGATTAGAATAGACTTGAATCTCACTATGACCTAGAATCGGTGTACATCTAAGAGGGCTGTTACAAATGATATAAATACTTTCAGTGTAGTTGTGCTGTGTCACTCTGGGTACAGTGTTACTGAGATGTTGTAACATCATACAACCACCATAAACAAATCTAGTTCTCCTTTTAAAAAAATAAATGATCATTTGTGTCTTTCAGCTTACTAGCTCTGGTGCCCCCTTCTGGTCTGGCCCAAAGAGATGTCCTCATCCCCTAGAATTCAGCACTAGCAATGTAAGTTTCAGCTTGTCCAAGCATTATCTCCTCTGAACCAGTCTCTCCTATTTAAGATGATAACAGAAGTGCTCTTTGTCATAGGAGCTGCACATGGACTACGTAGTTGCAGCAGCAAACCTGTTTGCCCAGACATATGGTCTCCAAGGCAGCACTGATCGTGCAGCTGTGGTAAAGATCTTGCAGGAGGTCAATGTGCCAGTGTTTACACCCCGTTCTGGGGTTAAAATTCACGTCTCTGATCAGGAGCTGCAGAACAGCAATTCCTCTGTTGGTAAGATACACATATCTGTTCTTGTACAATGAAACATTAAAAATGCTGATGAGTTACAGCTTCTGTTAATGTGAGTGACTTGTTCGTATTAACAGTTTATATAATTAAGTGAAGATATGGTGTCATGGATGATTTTTGGACACATTTAACCACCAGTCTGTTTATACAGATGACTCCAGACTGGAGGAGCTGAAGTCCCAGCTGCCTTCACCTGAGTCTTTCCAATTTAAAATGAACCCCATTGACTTTGAGAAGGTACACCATCTTGCCTGTATTTCAGTAGTTTCTTTGAAATGTGTTCATCCATAATCTAACCTCAACCTGCACTGTTTCTCTCCTACTTGGGTGATGCTGTGGGTCCTGTGTTAAAAGGATGATGACACCAACTTTCACATGGACTTCATTGTGGCAGCATCCAACCTGAGGGCAGAAAACTACGACATTCCCCCTACAGACAGGCACAAGGTGCGGCACACATCTTTCAGGACAGTGTCTTACCTGTCATTGTCAGCAATAAATGAACAGCATGCTCCTAATAATTCACATGCTCTGATCTCCCCCAGAATTAGAATATGAACCATCTAATGTTCATAAAATTTGGATTTACTAAACTGCACTGCTGTTACACAGATAATGGCAATAAAACATTTTATAAAATATAGCTGCAGGTAGTGATGACGGGGCAATTTGATCTGATCATGTTGAAAGCCCCACTCACACAACACTGATGGCACGTTTTGTCAATTGACCAAAGATTGGGTGTAACAGAGATATGACTTCATGTTCTAATTGGGTCTTTAGCTTTTGATTTAGCTGTAATGGATGGAGGTTTTTTAATCAAAAATCGTTCTAATAACTTGTGGGGATTTGTCTGAAGATGATCCATGCCAATTTTAGTAAAGGTTTAACAAGGTTTGTGCTCAAAAGTCCAGCACAAATTATTATTATTATTATTCTTGCAGCATTATTGAAATTCTGAAAAACTGAAATCTATATTACCTTTCTGAGGGTTGGTTTGAATATCATCTGAGCCAGTGTTGTGAAGATTGAAGAAAATTGTGGTTTAAAATTTTATCTATTTTTAATTTTTCATAAATTTCAATATGGGGGAAATTCTGGCACCCCAGAATATATGATCCACTAGAACCTGGGCATATTTTGAGCACTTACGATGCAAATAGAGGAGACAATCTTAAAACTTTTATCTGTTAAAGAAAGGCACAAAAATGCCCCCAGATATTGAAAAAAACAACTATTTTAATCCCAGTTTATTGCACCAAATTTAACTACTTCTTCTTTCTTCTTTTCAATGGTATTCATCACTGTTCAATCCAGAGCAAACTGATAGCTGGCAAGATCATTCCTGCCATAGCTACAACCACAGCTGCAGTGGTAGGCCTGGTCTGCCTGGAGCTCATCAAGATTGTCCAAGGCCACAAGAAGCTGGAGTCCTATAAAAATGGCTTCATGAACTTGGCCCTGCCTTTCTTTGCCTTCTCAGAGCCCATCGCTGCTCCGAGGCACAAGGTAAGCAGCTGCTCCACATTTATTTGAATTAATGTATTTAGTGGTGTAGCTGTCTAATTTGTCCGGAACAGTTGTTTCCATTTATTTAATCTGCCAATTGTTTTCTTTCAGCTCCTTGTAATCTCATAGTTCAGAAAGACATCTTCAGAGTGACTCTGAAAGTGAATTTGGGCTAAAAATGGGGGGAAAATCACATTGATTTTTCCAACAAAATGGGGGGGGGGGGACACTTATGTTCTCTAAATTGTTGCAGATTAGTGTAGATTTAGTTTGAGCTCCAGTGATGATTCAGCCATGCTAATACTGATGCACCAGGCAGATAGTTTGTCTGCTTGGGTGCAAGTGAGTTCAACTCACCTTCTCACGCTGATTGGATCAGTGTGTGCTGAGGAGAATAATACTATTTCTGAAGATCTTGTGTTGTGCAAGAAACTAATGATTTGGTGCTGTTTAGATCATTAAAATGCTGACATGTGGATCTGATTGCCTTTTCTTCATCTTTATTTGTAGTACTATGAAACTGAATGGTCATTGTGGGATCGCTTTGAGGTCACAGGGTTGCAGCCTAATGGAGAGGAGATGACACTCCGACAGTTCTTGGACTACTTTAAAGTATGTTCTCATCAAACTGTATTTAATACTTCCCACAATTTAGCTCTTGACTGATAATTAACCAGGCCCGGTTTATCTTTCTTTCCACTTGAAAGAATGAGCAAAAGTTGGAGATCACCATGCTTTCTCAGGGAGTGTCCATGCTCTATTCCTTCTTCATGCCTGCTGCCAAACTCAAAGAGAGACTGGACCTGCCGTAAGTACATTGTTTTTCTGTCGCCTAAGATGTGTAATATGTGACTGCTGTTATTCACTGTCATAATCATGTTGCATTTGTGTGTCGTGTAGGATGACTGAGATTGTGACCAAGGTGTCCAAGAAGAAGCTTGGCAAGCATGTGAAAGCCCTGGTGTTTGAGCTATGCTGTAACGATCTGTCAGACGAAGACGTGGAAGTGCCCTATGTCAGATACACCATCCGCTGAGCTCCATACAAAACCCATCCACAAAAGGGTGGGGTTTTCAGGGGGGGAGACAAGGGGTGGGTGTTATAACTGAGGAGTTAGGGGTGGGAGGGTTGATCCAGGTCAGCTCTATGGGATCAATCAGTTTTTTTTGGGCCTGTGGTTTGTGTAAACCTGTGCCTGAGTGTACATAGCCCCAGTAAGCTGACTAAAGGATATGTATGTGTTAGAGATCCAGTTGTTGCTAGGCTCCGCGAACATGGGTGGAACTAGAGGAAGGGAGCATGTATACTGGACCTCCTGTTTGTAGCAGAACCTTTCAGCTCATTTCAGTTCTTAGCCTCAGTGTTCTCTTGGTACTTCATAGCCTAACCACACCCCTCTGAAACATTGCACTCCTAACTTGCCTTCCGCATTAAAGGAGGAATATTTTAATCCAGCCAATTGTCTCACATCCACTCTACCTGCTCTCTTCCTTCCTCCAACCCCTGTCTCTTAAGACCTGGCCCCGCATTACTTATTTTTTTTCCCCCACCTCAAAGACACAAAGTAAGTTCAGCCAAGAATCCCAAAAACAGTGACGTGTTGAAAATCCATTTTACCCCCCCAGGCCATCATCACTGCCCATAATTTTCCTGAGACCCCAAATTTGAAACTGTGGAAGCACCGGAAGACAAAGGCCCACTCCTGGCTGGAAAAATGTAAGTGCTTCTCTGGCACATTGGCACCAACAGAAAAGGATCCATTGTTGTTTTATGGTCTCAAGTGTTTCAGCACCCTTACATTCACCTCATTTAGCACTGGCTTTGTGGCTTTGAAGGGGCTCTTGCACATGACATCAATTTTCTTCATCTCTCTTTATATTTCATGTGTTTTATTTTCTATTTTATTTTTGGGGAAGGGGCAGAGTTTTGGTGCACACACCTTGTAGATCATAATCTGTCTTCTTTCTACTTTGTTAACTCCAAATGACAAACAGTATAAGCAAGGCAATGAGATGTATCTTGAAATGGGAGCACCTAGTGTGATAGTGAATAAACATGTAAAACATGCCTGATGTGTGTCGTTATTTTGTGTAAGGTTTTATTAAAACAATTTTGTATCTCTATGGACTATGCTAACTTGTCTTTTAACACACTGATAAACTGATAAGTTTCTCTGTATGGCCTGCTTCAAGCTGTTTCATCAGAAGTTTCATTTCAGAGCATATCCGGGAAGTGCAGCCTGAGTTGGCGCAACACCTACTAGTGAATTAACAATGGAAAAAAATTTTTTTTTTTTTTTTTTTTTTTTTTTTTCTCCCCAGAATTTGCAGGAAATTGTGTCCTAGCTTTAAATTTACAAATGAACCTGTTTGAGTTCAATAAAGAGAGCGCATCATGAACTGTTGCTGTGGAAGTTTGCTCTCACTTCCTCGTGTCTCACTAAAACACTTCACTTTCTAGAATCAGGTCCTCTGATCTGCAAAGTACTGTTACAGTTCAGCCATGCAGATGAAAGGTTTCAGTACAAACTTTTTACGTGTCTAGTTCTGAGCCCTCCTCCCTGAGAAGAGCGGATACACGATTATGTGCAACCCCAAAGGATGTGGTTGAGTCTGAGATGAGGAAGAAGTGAGGAGGAAGGACTGCACAAAACTCTGACAAACTGCCTGAAAACAACACGGCCACTAAAGCAAAGTGGGGTGTGAATGTGGATCAGTTTTAATATTTCTCATTTTGAGAATGGTTCGTTATTGTGTAAAGATGCACTGAAGACGAAGATGGAAGTGGAGGAGACTGGTGAAACAAGGACTTCCTGGTATGATACTTTTATTGCATTTATTGTTATCGGTCTCTACGGTGCCAGATGATGTATATTAGTGCTGAAAGTAGAAGATTAATCAGATTACAATGACTGTGAACGAGTCCTGTGTGATAGTCTGAGTTGTGGCATGGTGGCAAAATGTAACCACTGGAATTGATGCTTCCGTATTGAAAAAGGTACAAATGACAAAATATTTACCTTTCAATGAATAATGTACTTTTGCTGAAATCAAGGCACAAAAGGAATTAATTACAATGTAGTTATGATGTACATTGCAGTAGGGTTCAATTCTGCTCCTTGAAATGTTTGAATAGATTTATTTCAGTAACATACTTTAGGTGTATATGTGGCTACACATTAACAGTTTTGACTCTTTAGGTCTCCAGGAGAGACACCCACCATCCCCTGTGACCATGCTGGGGTATGTCAGTCCCTCTACCACATTTATCATAACTCCTTACTTGAGACTAAAAGCCTACCTGGGTCCCATTTTAAAAACCTAGAAAGTCACTTTTACACATTTTCTGCTTTTTTAGAAGAAGAGAAAACAAGATCCGAGCCCTGGTCCTGTGATCCGAATCATGGAGGTGAGTGATAACTGAAATGCGTTATTAAGCTCGCTGTTCAACTGTTTTCTTCATCTTCACTTCTTTCTGTAACGGAAGTTAGTCAACCTTACCTTTGTGACCACAATGCTGAGTGCACAACTTCTGGATACGATGTGCAGTCACAGAAACACTGAATGTGCAAGCCTGTTTATCTTGTTCTTATGCCTCTTTTCGGTCACATTTCAGCCTCTGAGATTTCTGCCTTTGTGTATTTTTTTCATGCACACACAATTTAACAGACGGTATCTTTAATGTACCTTAACATTGAATACACAGCTGATGTGGTTAATGTGGCATAAACAGGCAGACATCTTGTATTTTACTACAGAGACACGGCTTTAACCTTCTTCCTCTTTGAAAGAGTCACACAGGAAATGAGAGATCTGCACCATGCAACATCTCACTCCTCTCGACATCTTTCTCTCCACTTTCCTCAACTCTTTCACACCTCTTTTAACTTCACAAAAAAAAAAAACTGCGTGTTACTTGCTCTGTTGTATTAGGATGAAGAAGAAGAGGAGGAGGATGGTGAAATAATGTCGGACCACATGAAGGATTCAGAGGTGAGGAGCTCTTATTTCCAGATGCCAGATGCTTAATGAGTTTTTTATGGTGTTAAAAGTGTACAGTCTGTAGTAGATTGATAGAAGCTGACCCACCGGTGTAAGATTGTGGATTGTTTTGTTTGCACGTCGAACTTAATTCTTGAGTTTGTTTTCATTTTAGGAACCCAGTAATAAAAGGGTCAAACCTGTGGCAAAGTCCAATAGCTTAACTGGTGTCATAACCCCAGTGAAGACCCCTGCGCTGAAACGTATTGGACAATCTATTTCGGTAACAAAAACACAAATATGTACTCCTGTTGTCAGACAAAGTGAACAATCAATGACGGGTGCACACGGATAATGAAGCACTGTGCTCTTTTAACAGCGGTCTATTAGTTTTCGCACAGAGGCTCGACCTTTGCCCCCGGCTCCCCTACGATCTCGCCCAAAGGCCTCGTCGTTCCCACGGAGACGCAACAGCCAGTGCTGGAGTGATACTGTAGAGAGTCATGACCTTACTGCTAAAGAGATCAAACGGCAAGAGGTATAAGTTGTAGTGGCATCACTGTATCACTGTTCCGCTACAGAAACGAAACATTATTTAGGGTAATGTAAAGGGGTTGGGGTTTTTTTTGTTTTTTTTTTCTGGGGTATGTGGGTCAAGCTGTGGGTCCGCGGTTGCACTGTGTGACTGATGCTTGCTCTTTCTGTGAAGCAGATTATGAAAGAGGATGTGAGCTGGCACCGAAGGCTCAACTTCCTTTATTGAACAATCAGCTGTGAAAGCTCTGTAGTTTCGGACTTATGCAAGTGTGTTTTCTGCATGCGTGATGTTTCTGCGTTTGCATACACACTTTGCGTGTCATACTGAAGAACATTTTTCACTGTCCTCTAGGTGATCTATGAGCTGACTCAGGGAGAGAAACAACTCATCGAGGACCTCAGTTTGGTTAAAAAGGTACTTGTGGATTTAACGCCTCCACTACACCTCCACAGAACCTTTATAAATGTGTAGCAAAGCGAATTCTGCTAATGCAGGCTGGTTTACCATCCCTCTGCTGTGGCCACTCATAGCAGCTCTCCTTAACACTGTTTTAATTCTTGTCCAACTTCTATCTCCTGTTATGTGTGTCCCAGGTGTACTATGAACCCATGCTGAAGTTGGACATCATGACAGAGAGTGAGCTGGGCCAGATCTTTGGTACTCTGGACTCTCTCATTCCTCTTCATCAAGGTAAAATTACCCCCCACCCCCTACTTCTCACACTTCTTTTTACCTAAATCTCAGTGGACACTCCAACACACCTCCTCATTCTTTATTGTGCAGAAGTGGGTGATAAATATTTCAATTTACCCATTTTTAGCAAACATCGTGCTGTTGCCTAGCAAAACCTTGTTCATATTAGTGATTCCAAACAAATTGTGATCACACAATTTCAGGATTAGATTGTTTTCTGTTTGGTTGAATAACACTGGTATACAGCAATTTATATCCATCTGAACGTTTCGGATTTAACATTTATGCATTCATTCACGTAAAGCTGCAGTAACGTAAGTGTTCAAGTCAGTTACTGTTCATAAGAATAACCCTTTTTTTTTATGTTGCACTAGATCTTTTAGGGCGTCTTGAACGGCTGAGAGGATCAGAGAAGACAGTCGGGGAGGTGGGACCTACTCTCATAAACTGGGTGAGTATCTCCATGGCAACCAAGGACTGTGAGAAAGTATAACATGTTTTCACTCTCTCCAGTTCCTGTATTTGGTCTTTTAGGTTCTTCGGTTCCTGTGCAAATCAGAGTCACAGAGTTCAGCCTGTTTGCGTGTCGTCCTCCCTGCTCATTTGCTCTCCCCTTCTTCTGCAGTTCCCTTGCCTGGAGGCTTACGTTACCTACTGTTGTAACCAGGTGGGGGCCAAAGCCTTGCTGGACCAGAAAAAGCATGAGAAAAGAGTGGAGCACTTCCTGCGCCTGTGCCAGGAGTCGTCTTTTAGCAGGAAACTGGACCTGTGGAACTTCCTGGATCTCCCCCGAAGCCGTTTGGTGAAATACCCCCTGCTGTTGAAAGAGATACAGAAATGCACACCTCCGGATCACCCTGATGAGGAGACATTGCCTGATGCTGTGAGTTGGTGACCCTATATACACACTAACGACTCACTCATAAACATGTGGATAGAAATACGCACTTGCACATTTATTTATGATAACTGCGGAATCCAGTTTGCAGAATCTGTTCTAAAATCCTCTGTTTTCACTCATTGTCATTGGGCTATGAGGGGAAAAGATCAGGACAGAATTAACTCGGATTTATGTGTGCAAAGTCTGCTATTTCAAATAGATTGGCGTTAATAAAAAACAAAACAATCAAATCTGATAATATAACATAGTTACATACAAACTGTGCAGGTTTTATTCATGCCCCATCATCAACAGAAAACATTGATTTGAATTTTCGTAGACGGATGCCTAAAAATCACAATCTGGAACGAGTATCATGCATGAAAATGTGCAAAAGAGAATTCCAATGAACCTGTTTTGTGAAAAAAGCATTGTACATTTAGGCTTGTCTTGCGAGCAGGATTGGGACGTGTCTGTGTCTTTGCACATCTGCGCCTCCACATGGCATTTAAAAATAGCTGTTTTATAAATGACATCTGAGGCTCATATTAAACATACCACATTCTGCTTATTTATATGCTAAAGTACATCATAACCCAAATGAAACCATTAATCTGAGCATAATTAAGGAACTCGACTGATCCATTAGAGAAGAGGAGATGGGACAATATTCTCTAATGCAGAATGACACCTGTACAATAAATTCACTTTGACATCCAAAATATTATTTTGCCCGTTTTTTTTTTTTATCTGTTTTTGACACATAAAATACACTCGTTCTGATCAGTTGGAGCTGATCCAGAGTATCGTGGCAGAGGTGAACAAGAAGACAGGGGAGGCCGAGTGTCAGTTCTACAGACGCGGCCTCTTCTACCTCGAAGAGAGCCAGAGATTACCAGAAATCACACAGTCACGCTTCCTGTACTGCCACGGAGAGCTCAAGAACAACAAGGGCCAGGTACCGTGTGTTGTGTTAACTCTGAATGACCTCTGGCTGTTTTTGTATCTCAAATCATCTAAAATTGAGTGGAGAGCAGCTGATAGGCAGCCTGGATCCTAAAAACCTTTGGCCCTGTCTGCCACAGTGTCCATTTTAATCTAAGGCCCCTTGTATGGGTGCTCTGCATCATTCGTGTGATTGTGATGTTACATTTGTAATTTATTATATGCACAATAAAACATTTTTGGTAAACTTATAAAAATTGTATCAGACTAAATATCAGTTAAAAACCTCCCAGCTATATTTAGGCATTGTGGTAAATGTAAACGCCCTATCTCTACTTTGCCTCTCAGCGGATGCATGTGTTCCTCTTTGAGCTGGCTTTGGTGCTGACCAGACCAGCGGAGGACAGAGGAGGTCAGATTTTCAATGTTTACAGACAGCCTCTGCCCAATGCCTTGTTAAATCTGGAGGAGATTCCAGATGGTGAGGCAGGCGGTGGGGGCACCTTCAGAGGAGCCTTCACTGGAGGGAACGATAAAGGTAATATACACATATATATACACACATATCATATGAACACATTGTTGTATGTCCTGTTACAGCCTTCATAGATTTGTCTGCATTTTTGTCCCTCTCTTAGTGAAGAACTGTTTCCGTGTGAGCAGCAGAGGGCGCTCCAAAGCTCACTCTTACAGCCTGCAGGCCAACGACTCCTTCAGCAAGCAGCAGTGGATCACCTGTCTGCGCCAGGCCATTGTCCAGTCAAGAGATAGGAATGCCCACACCAGCCAATCGCAGCTCTCCACCCACCCCGATCCTGCCCTCTATCACATAGCTGAGCTCAGCCTCAGCTCGGACACAGAAATGGCAGACCAAACTAGTCGTTGACTGATCAGACTGATCACCAGAAGACTTGCAGAGTGAATATTTGTACATTGGAAAGAGAAAATAAAATAAAATATAGACTGTTTGTAAAACATGAATGTGTTTAGTCATATACACTGTATCGCCTAAATGGAAAATTTTATTTGCATTTTCTTATACATTGCGACTGAATTGTGTGATTGCGGCGATGGATGTTGTACAACTTGGGAACCACTATTGAATGTGTATTTTAATTGTAAAATTCTTTTGCTATGTTTTTTTTTTAAATAAACTGACACTTAAAACTTTGAGCGTGGCACTTATGGAAAAGTACAAAAAGACACGTCTAAGTATAGTCAATGAGATCCACAGAGAAAAGATTAGAGATGATTATCCTCCCCCCCCCCCCTTTCTCCCTGTGTCTCTCTCTCTTTCTCCCTGACACCAGCGACAGGGCAGAGGAGAGAGGTAGACTTTCAGTGCAGGCCTACGGACACACAGTGAAACAGTACACGTCCCCTTATGCATTTTTAACAGCTCAGCAGGTGATGGGAACAGTTTGGTTGGGACAGTTTGTCCACAGATAGAGTGACCAAGTGATCAGGTGAGTCCAAATCTCTCTGTTTGTTTGCTAAAGCTAGGTAATATAAGAACATTAATTGCAAACTAACTTTGTGTGCATGATTTTCTTCAGTACGTAAACATGAAGGCAGAGTATAGATTTGGCTCTTTTCCGATCTAAGGTTATATAGTGGTTCTGACATTGACACGTTTTAAGTCTTAGGTTAAATGATGGACTCTTGACTTTTTAAAGCTTGTCTGCATGCTGTCGTTACAAGAGACAATTGTGAGCCAGAGTGGATCAAGTCAACCTATTCAAGACAAGGATTTACCTAAAAGAGACCTTCATTCACAAATTTAACTTGCTCTTTTTCCTCCAGCTGTGAATGAAATCCTGCTGTGAATATCCTGGAAAGAATGGATAATACTCCTCTGTGCTTCATTCATTAAAAAAGGAACTCTTCTACCTCAGTCAGCACAGGAGCTACCACAACATCCTGCCCACTTTTGACCCTGCATTTGAAAAAAACTGAGGAGGTGCATCTGGACCCGTCTTACGTTGCAAACTAACTGGCTTGCTTGCAAGTCTTATCTTTTGCATGAGAACAATTTCGTCCGCCACAGGATCTGTTCTGGACACTTTTTTATACTTCGAGTAGACAACAATGCCTGGAGCCAGCGGCGTCAACGTGGAGCCCTCGTGCGAGGCCCTGTGTCGAACTTTGGTATCCCAGAACGGCCTTCAGAGGGAGACGGCAGACATCTCCCAGTCTGTCCTCTACACCTCACTGATGGGACTGCTTTTGGTTGCTGACAATGAGGTGTGCACAACGCAGTGTAATCATTTCATTTATGATCAGACCTCCAGTATTAATCGAGAACAACAAAAAGAATGTTAAGGAACGGAATTAATGAGAGTACATCAACACACGTGTTTAAGCACCTGTCAGCACTCCTCGGTCTTTAATAGGATGAATGCTTGAGACTGACCTCCTTTTAGCCTCTCTTGTTATGTTAATGAGATAAGACACTCTAAATCTGTCCTACGAACGCTGTACACTCATATACACACAGTGACAGGGCGGACGTAAGGCAGACAGACACTACCCTGTCATCCAAATATAGCCAGGGGTCATATAGTAGGACACAAGTCTTATAACCCAGGGTTTTAAGATGGAGGCGGACACAGAAACATAATGTTCAGATTTGCGATTTAGGGCTAAAAAAAAAAAAAAAAAAAGTGTAATAATCTGAATTGACATGACTCATTTCCCTGCATGAATTTAAGATACGTAAGTACAAATAGTGTAAATGCAGATGTGACATGCATCTACGGTGTGAAAAGTAAGCTTGTGTTCTCTGTTTTTTTTCCAGAAAGAGCAGCTCACCATAGGGAATGGAAGGGTTGGCCTTAGAAACATAGGAAACACGGTTAGTATTTAGAAATAAAGGAACACTTTGAAAGGCATACTAGAATAGCCAAACTATAATTTTACATCACTTCTCATAAACATGCTCGCCCTCTCTATATTTTTTTCTCAAAATTAGTGTTTCCTGAATGCAGTAGTCCAGTGTTTGTCTCACACACGTGGGCTTCGAGACTACTGCCTCCTCAAATCCTACAAACAAGAGAAGTTTGCCAAAGAGGATGCTAAGCTCATGGAAGGTATGCTCCTCTTCTCTGTCGTTTACATCCTGTCTCACTTCTTTCTTTCTTTTTTTTTTTCTTTGGCTCCGGTCTCATCGCTCTTTCTCATTGCTCCTCTGCCAGCTTTCTCTCAGGTGCTGTCAGGCCTCTGGGACGCGAATGAAGGAGAGACGGTGGTAAATCCACGACAGTTTTATAATATTTTTAAAGAAACGGTGCCTTACTTCAGTGGCTACAGGTGAGAATTTGACGTTTGGTTAACTGCGTCTTTCCTTGACATTTGTTCAAGCAGCATCACTGACATTCAAACACAAACTCTGACCATATATGACATTCAAAAGTTAGAGAAAAACACCTCCAAATATACTAATACCAAACAGTAAGGTGTCTCGTCTGTATTGTCACAACTTATTATATCAATATCTTTGTGTTTAACTTAGTCAACAGGATGCTCAGGAGTTCCTCAGGTTTCTGTTGGACAAGCTTCACACAGAAATCAACCGCCGACCATACGTTCGACGAACAGTAAAAGATCCAGAACAGAAATATGCCAGGTTTAGGTGTGTATGTTTACGTGTTTGTTTATGTTTATGTATGTCTTTGTTGCCCGTTTCCCTCTAATCTCTTAAATCCCTTCAGGATTTCGGAAGAGGCAGCCTCCACGTGGAAGAGGCACTTGGAGAGAGATGACAGCAGAATAGTAGGTAAGGGAGAACAATCCGTCATTATGAGCTGCAGCATGAGTTTAGTGTAGGCCACCACTGACTTGTCCTGCCACTGTCACCCCTCTTCACCACTGTGACAGACCTGTTCTCGGGACAGTTGCGCAGCTCTCTGCATTGCTCAGTATGCTCCCACTACTCCAACACATTCGACGTGTTTTGTGACCTGTCGCTGCCGATCCCCAAGAGGAGCTCCGCTGGGGAAGTCACACTGAGGGAGTGCCTTGACCTCTTCTCGCAGGAGGAGAAACTCGACAAGGACAATTCCCCTGTGAGTTAACAAGACAATGGATTAAGTTTGTGGGCTCAGTAACTTAAGACAGGTTTTACCTATCTCTGCCTATTCACATTTGTACTCATTTATACGTGTAAACCAACATGAAAACCAGTTGCGCTCAAGTGTAGGCAACATGAACAGATGTTATTTTTTGACGGAGGGTGCCCTCCTGAACTTCACTTACATACAGTATCTGCTCTCACTTGTACAGTACATTTGGTAAATGTTTTGAATGTCTTGTGTCTAAATGACTGTGCTTTTGTCCATGTGTTTTTCAGATGTGTGAAAGATGTAACAGGCGCACAGAGAGTACAAAGCGGCTGTCTATCCAGAGGTTTCCTCAAGTTATTGTGATCCGTATCCTTGGCCGCGACTCATACTTTTGAACTGTCGTCTGTTATTTGTTACCTTTTTAACATGCAAAAGTTATGATGATGCTTAACCGTCTCAATCAGATTTGAATCGTTTTACAACATCGAGGTGGTCTATCAGTAAAAGCACGGTATGTGTGTCCTTTCCGCTTACTAATCTGGACCTTGGACGTTACGGACCCGTCGACTGTGGTAACTTTTCTCATAATCAATACATACATCCCATCAATACATCCCTTATTCCTTCATGTTTTAGTACCTGCTTTGTGTTCGAGCTAGGGTGAATCATGTTGCGTGGTAATGAATTTTAGACAAGACAGTGAAAAGTTGGAATTAAAAAACATGTGGAAAAGTTTCTCCCTTAAAAAGAATGAAAAGAAGCAACTTGTGCATATATCTGAAAAGCTGACACCAAAACAGTGACTGATATTACTCAGTTAGTATTACTCAATGAAATGTCAAACGACATTGCGCATAATTAATAAAAAGAAAACGCCAAAGGTTTGATAAACCAGCAAAACTTTTAATTTACTGTCAAAATTAAAATTGATTCTGTTTTCAATCGTCTTAGGAAATAGAAATATTTTGAGCTATTAAATAGTAGATTTTTTTGTCATTTCTGTAACACAATAAAAATAAAGTCTGAACGGTGAGTTGTTCCATAAAGTGGAACATGTTTTAAAATATTGACAGCATAGTTATGAAGTATGGAATAACCGCTCTATGTCACTGAGCATACGTCTTTGTGTGATCCCACAGGTCCTATTCTGTATGATTTATACGCAATATGTAACCACGCTGGCACAGTGAACATGGGTCACTACACAGCTTGCTGCTCAGATGAAAATGGTTGGTGCTTCTATAACGACTCGAGGTGAGACTTGCCATTTCGATCAACGATGCAATACCTTGCCTCCCACATGACATACACAGTATGTTTTAAAGGGAAAGTGTATGTACGGCTTCTCATTATTACTCTGCATCTACAGTGTTACTCCAGTCTCAGAGAACCAACTTCAGACCAATCAAGCGTATGTGCTGTTCTACCAGCGCAGCAACAGCTCCAGCACCGTCAGGAAATAGGCCCCAGACTGGCTGAGCAAGACGACCAATCAGAGCAACTTTACCTCCGGTGTCCATAGAAACAAACAGAAGCAGCACTGCTGTAACTCTGGCATCTATGAACATCTCACACTCAACGAGCATGTCCTCAAATAAACTGAGGAGGATGAGAGAAATGCTGTTCTCGCTTGAGAGAGGCTTGAAGGGGTGATCTCCCCTCCAAAGACAGAGATGCGTTTTAAGAGCACTGAAACGGTTTAGGCAGACTGCAGCCTTAAGAGTCCCTGTGTAGTTCTCAGACATAAGTGAGTGGTGTACCTGCACCTGATGCAGAGCTCTTCATTTGAGAAAATTATGAGTCATGCTTGCTATCAAATGAAACCAAACCAAATGAAAATAAATCAATAAATCTTAGATGATGTAGTGGCATAAATAGTTAACATTTCTGGTACAATGTTGACATAGGACTGGTTTAAATTCTTTGACTGCAGTTTTGTTAAAATGTACTTTGAATATTTAAACATCTGTAGCCTATGTTATACTGTAGCTCCTCTATCTCAACTTAATTTTCCTCCATTTGGAAGATAATCTATTAGTTTCATCCTGCTTACTTGAATATATAAAAAATGAGCTATATTTTCCCTCAAACTGAATTAGAATTAACGTGTATGTATTTACATATATGTACGTATAAATATATATGCTTTTTTAAACTTTTGTGTCTTTGCAGCACAATATACAATATATAAAAAAATAATTTTGTATATATGAGGAAATTGCACAAATGAATGTATTATATTAATGATCTTACAACAATTAATAAAATACCAATAAAAAAAATTACGTTTTGAGATTGCATTTATTAGTAGTAGTAGTAGAAATAGTAGCCCTAGTAGTAGCAGTAACCTATTTAATAACTTTCATTTATGTAATACGTTCATAAACCATAGACTATTTTTGCTCAGAGACAAGAAATAGTAAGTTACACTTTATTTACATGGCACTGAAATGAATCAAGTTACAGAATCCTTTAAATTTAAAAGAGGATTTTGCAAGTCTAACTTCATCATTGTCTTTGTGGAGATTCCCCTCGACAAGGACACAGTTAAGAGCCTAAATTCCTGTGCACCTCAGACTGCGTACAGGTTGTTATGGCATCCTACGCCTACTGGGCTATTTAAAATACATTCATGACTATGTACATGTTATGTACAAGGTGTTTTGCTGTCTTTTTTACTTCCAACTATATTGAGTTAAAGTACGATATATGGTCACACATTATGTTTAATTAATACTAATAACTGCATCAATTCAACTAACTAACATTTTAGGTACATATGAAAAACCTGCTGTAGGTTACGTAATGTTGCGCATGCGTATGAGCGGTGGGCGGAGTTTTCCAGTCGGTCAGGAAGAGGAGAAAGGCGGACACAGACACATCAAGCGGTAATCTTCTTCAGCTAGAGCTTTTAAACTCTTAGCCGATTCTTCTTTTAGTCACAGAAGTATCATAGTAGTGTGATGAACGCCGTACTTACAGATTCAGAAAGAATACCCTGAGTGACAGCAATCCAAATCATGAAAAACATCATTAGCTTCCTTGCTAGCTAACGTTAGCTGGTTTGACAGGCCCCGAGTACAGTGCACAGCCTTTTAGCAGGGATGGGAACACAGCACGGAAATGTTCTCTGTTTACCCTCCTTACTGACGAGGGAGTCCGTCTGCTTGACTGTCGTCTTACTGGTTTGGTATAATGTCATTGGGGTATTTCTTAGGAAACTTAATTATAAAATAGGCCCTGTTTTCTAGCGTTATTAGCGTTGTCTGAGCTTTTACACATGCTGCCAACCAGGGGAAATGTTGATGAAATATAACAACCTTTGTGAAAGTCCTCGTAAACTGAGAAAGTTTGAATGTCTGGTTCACTCTGTAGTGTACCTCTGAAAAATTATGTTTTGGCTTGACTTTGGTGGCGAATAGTGAGTAATAGTAGCTGAGGTAAAACTTTGTTTTGTCCCTTTTATGTAGATGGCTGCTATCAGGAAGAAGTTGGTGATAGTTGGCGATGGTGCATGTGGGAAGACCTGTTTGCTCATCGTCTTCAGTAAGGACCAATTCCCAGAAGTCTACGTCCCCACTGTGTTTGAGAACTATGTGGCAGACATTGAAGTGGACGGGAAACAGGTGAGACATTAAACGCTGCCCACAAATAAAGGTTAGCAAAGCCCAATGTTTCCCTGAAGAGACAGGACAAGAGTCCTCGGCAAACTAGCCACTAAACTTAATACAGGGATTCTGAGGGTCCTGAAAAAGTCTATAATATAATTATCTGAATTTCAAGCTTTAAATATATTTGAAATACAATTCTGAAGCCTGAAATTAGGAAATTTACTGGTATGAACTTTTGGTAAAATGTCTATAATATTGTCTATAATTAGAATGTTCATCATTTTGTCTGTAATTGCTTTCATAAGGTGGTAGTTCTTTAAATTTTGAGGATGTAGTTTGGGAATTAAAAATAAAAGGCGTTCACCAAGTCAGATTCACCCCTGGAACAACCTGATTTGATTTTAAATATTTAAACACAAGTGATTTAAGTGATTCTTGACACTGACATTATGATACATCTCTCATAATATCAGTAACGATATTTTCTTCTTTAGTTTTGTCCTTGTATGCATCCTTTTATTCATCCATGCATCTTTCCTTTCTTTCCTCTTTTCTCAGGTGGAGTTAGCACTGTGGGATACAGCAGGTCAAGAAGACTATGACAGATTGAGACCTCTCTCCTATCCTGACACTGATGTTATTCTCATGTGTTTCTCTGTGGACAGCCCTGACAGTTTAGGTACTTGTAACATTTACGATGAACACCTAATATTTGTAAAACATGTATACACATAATCACTATACTCCTACTTTATGCTCACTCTAGAGAATATTCCGGAAAAGTGGACACCTGAGGTGAAACACTTCTGTCCAAATGTCCCCATCATCCTTGTGGGAAATAAAAAAGATCTGCGTAATGATGAACATACCAGACGAGAGCTTGCCAAAATGAAACAGGTGGGTCTTTTTGTCGGTGTTTGTATGTGCAGATTTGGTGGTGTATAGATATATATTCATTTTGGTGGTATCATTTTGAACTCTCTTCTGACATGTGTCTCTAGGAACCAGTCAAATACGAAGACGGCAAAGAGATGGCGAACCGCATCAGTGCCTATGGTTACCAAGAGTGTTCTGCCAAAACCAAAGATGGTGTGAGGGAAGTCTTTGAGATGGCAACTAGGGCAGCACTACAGGCCAAGAAACGTAGCAAAAAGTCCACTTGCCTTCTGCTATAGGTTCTTGGAGAATAAGGGACTGCCCTCAAGCACAGATGGGAGGACAGTTTAAATTGACATTTAACATAGGGGAGAATATTGGAGAGGGACCAGAAAGGTTATGTGGATACCCAATTTCTGATCACCCAGTTAATGCAGATCTGAATTGATTTGATAGGCTTCTACACCATGATTCTTAATAAGTCAATTATAATAGATTTTGTGCCATTTTGTATCTGTTCAAAACTTTCAGATCTAGGGGTCTGTAGGGCAGGTGGGTGTGGGGTGATTTGAAGTTGAGTAGATGCACATAGGGGTTGAAATGTGCCACGATGAGAATGAAGAGAGTAAAAGTCCTCCCCAGGCCAAAGACAATGGGGACATGAGAGAGAGAGAGAGAGAGAAAAGAAAAAAAGGGTTTGAATTAAGTCCACGTCTAAGTGGATCTTACACATTATCGCCTACATGTAGTGCCTTGAGAGCAGTGGTCAGGAAGAGTAAGTTGAGGGGTAGGGATTCATAATTTTGATGGGGTATTTTGTCATTTGTAGTGTCCACGCATAATGTTTATGAATGCTTTCTCCTTGTCATTGGCTTGGCTCCTTCAGGCCCATGTTCTGACTCAGGCGCTATGCAGGGGTATGCCTAAAGTAGATTGTATGAGATATTTTCCCATACTAAATAGAATTACTTACCTATACTTTAAAAAGAGAGCGAGTGTAAGTGTGTGTGAATGCACAACTGTATGACTGTTTGTTTTCTCCAGTGCAGGTCTGCATGCAGTGAATGTGTGTATATTTCTGTGTGTATTAACATACTGTATGTGTCTATGTACTGTATGCATGGAAAGGCCTTCTGCGTCACTGACCACTCCCTGTTTCCATGCCAAAGTTACCCCTGACGGCCACTTTTCTGGCACAGACGGGTAATGGAATTAACAGCTACTCAGAGTGACATAGAAACCTTCACTTTACTGGAAGACATTGCTCTATAGCTAGAGGCACAATCAGGTTAAACATATGAGTTTTTAGGACCTTTTTTGTGTATACAAGAGATTCAATTGATTGTGTTAATCAGTGGTTCAAATCATGAGTGGTGTAGTTGATAAGTTGAATATTCTTTCAAATAGACAATAGGTGTATCTTATTACTATAATGTCCATCATGTACTGTATGTCTTACAAGGCTTTGTAAGGACATGTTAATGATGTGTATTTCAAGTTTGCCTTTTACTCAACTCTCCCCAGCCCCTTCCCTTTAATGATATTGTCATTATTGTACTATTACTTTTTGTTGTTGATGTCTCTAATTTCTTAGTATATTTTAATCATTTTACTTAATCCTGCTGTTATGATCATTTATGTCATTTGAATGATAAATTGTAACCTTAGTATTCAACATTGTTAATTGAAGGTCAAGCTTGGGGGTGTAAGGCTGGAAGGTTTTGGGGGTTGGCTGACGGAGTTTTTTTTTTTCCCTTTTGTTTTTGTACTGTGACATTTTGGGTTTTCTGGATTTTTTTTTTTTCATCAAATAAAGCTGGTATTAGGGTTTTCTGCTGTTAGGTATATCTGTGTTCTTTGATTCATTTGTTCATTAATAATATCCACACTCTTCGGAAATACGTATGGTATCAATTAACCTTTTCTCAGGAAAACTCTTAACCCGTACAAACAGCTGATTTTATCAGTTAATATCTAATATGAATTCATGATTAACGTTGGCCTGCTTGTCTTGTCCAATCATCGTCGCCATTAATGTATTTCCTCTCCAAGCACCAATCAAACGTCAGAGTGAAGTGTCTGTCCCGCCCACTCTCAAATGTTGTCTTGCTGTGGCCATTTTACACTTGCTTCCCCGAAAAATAAACCATCATATTCAGTAGGGCTTGAGTGTGTCAGTAAAGAGCCATTGCTGGTTACATGTGGCGCTGGTAAGTGTTGTTTCAATGTCGTGTGTAGCTGCAGTTGTCGTGTTTGTAAAGGCTGACAACCGTTTGGAGACGGCCTCTGTGCGTATAACCACCTAGCCTAGCTAACTAACAGGGCTTACGCTAGTTAGCTTGCGCGCTAACAGAGATGACCGCCACACGTCATTGTTGGATACTCCTTTTTGGACAGTAACGTTGAGTGTATGCACTCTGCACGCTCTGTATGCTTACTGATTATGCGGAGTTGTGCCACTATATATTGATGTGGCAAGTAGTATACGAAGCTGTGACATAACCTCCGTCATTTTAAAGTTGGAGAAGTGTGTGCAGTGTTAATAAATTACAGCAAACCCGAGGATGTAAGACTACCTGCGTTTGTATGCATACCTTTCACACACTGCCATCTATCACGGGAGGGCACTTCGCTACAAAAACGTTTATACCGTTTTAATGTGTGCTCCATGTGTACAAGCGCTCTGCACTGTTAATTTTACCTAATATGGAAATTGGTGATGTACTTACAGGGTGCTTGATGCTGTAACCAAGCAGAAACAAAGGTAGACACTAGGAGGAGAGTTGGTGGATCAGCATGGACTTTGAGAGGAGGTGAGTCATACGTTATTTTACAGCTTTGTTTCAAAAGAGCCAAGTGTCAGACAAATCCCTTACGTTGTCTTTTGTGGCCCATTAGGGGTGGGCGAGGTGACCGCATAGGTCGCTATGGCAGCACTCATAATGATCACAACTTTCGAGACATGGACTACAGAGGCTATAGCCAAGAGGATGAAGAGTCAGGAGCAGGATATGATATCAGTGCAGAGGGGGACAGACACTACGCGTGCGATGAGCAATCACTGGGAGTCTGTGACTTCTCACTAGGCTGTCTCCAAGAACGACCAGGGTTTCTTGAGAGACGAGATGGCCCAGGTGACATTGGGCATGAGGGGAAGGGGCTCACTTGGCCCTCTTGCTCTCAGACACAGCCTGATATAACCCTCCCCATGCAAAGAGATGAGGATGCATCAAGGAGGGTATTTGAGCAGTCACGGACTGGCCCACAGGAAAGGGGTCGGGGGAAAGGTGGAAGAGGGTTCCATGAAAACAGCAACTGGGGTCGTGGTGGTGTCCCATCTGAACAGATGGAATATAGTGCAACAAGGCAAAGAGAGGAGGACCGGTTCTCTCGTGGTGCAGGGAAGAGAAGGGTAAGCCATTACAGTTCCATCCCCTGTCTTCGTTTTTTTGTTCTTGACATCGGTTGCTCATATTTCATTGATGTATGCAGGGTTTTCCAGGGGGGACAGAAGAGCGTAGTTGTGGGGGTGCTGGGTCAGACCTGTCCTTAGATGAGTTGGAACAGAGGGACCAGGACTACCGGGCAGATCTAGACCACAACCAGAGGCCTAGCAACATCATAATGCTTCGCATGCTCCCACCCACTGCCACTGCTAATGAGGTATGTATTTATCCTGGGCATCCTGGAGTGGGTTACATTACAGCGATCTGATGTTAGTATGCTCATGTTTAATGGAACCATGTGTTCACAGATCCGAGCACAACTTCAGGAGCAGGGAATCCAGCCAAGAGAGGTTCGCCTCATGAGGAACAAGTCCTCAGGTGAGAGTTTGTCTGCTCCCCTGCCCCCTTTTTGTTCTTTTCTCTTCTTTCTCATATTCTGTCACACTCATCCATTACCATTCATTTTATTTGTTTATAGTTATATTAGGTAACTTTCTCTTATCTGCTGGTGGTTGCTCTCTGATATTGAGTGTCCACCTTATTCTTTTTCTGTTTTTCTTTTCTCTTAATGTCATAGCTGATGCAAAGACACATTTATATGTATATATATTTGTATGCAGAGTTCTGCTCACACCCATTTCTTTTCTTCTTTAGTCTTCCGGTGTCTGTAACCTCGCTATTGCACACAGGCCAACATAGCACTCATGCGCACATCGAAGAAGAGCTTGATCAATAATGGCCTTTAAGACAGCTATGCATGCATGACAGCTATAGGTCACACATCTTCACTTCATGGCTTTCATTTTTCTTCTTGCCTCGACTCTCTTACTGTCTTTACCCTTTCATGATTCCACCTGATCCATGCTGAAGTGAGGCGTGTTTGATGGGTGAATAATGCTTACAGACTAACAGTGTCAATTAAGAAATAAGCAGCGGACACAGAATGTGGTTGATTATGTTTGTCATTAAAGCTATGGATTTTTGAGAGTCTATAGTGTCATCCATACCGCTCAGAAAACAACGTGCCTTTTTCTAAAGGCTTTCCATAAAGGCCTTTGTCTCACTGGCCTCTTGATAACTCATTGGTTGTCTGTAAGGTGTGCCTGTGAGATTCAGTCACACTTACTGTCCCCTCACACTGCTGTCCTTTTCTTAACATCACATCACTGTTTTGCTTTTTTTGAATCTTAATATTAAATGTATAAATGATCATTTCTGATTAAACTACATTTTATACCTTATCTTTAAAGGAGTAATGAATCTAAATATGTTGTTATGTGCTGTCAAAGAGTGAAAACATGGTCAGGACATTGAGTGCTTTAAAAGGAGACATTCCACCACAGTGCTACATAGTTCAGACTGCCCTCTGACCATTAGGATAGCAGAGCCTACGTGTGTTTGCCTGTGTGTGAGTGCATGTGTTTTTATTTGGCTGTGTGTGCACTTCTGTTGGTGCCTGGGTGCTTCATCATTCAAAGCCAAAGAGCTCAGACTCAAACTGATGAGTGGGAAGGATTCTTCCTCTTTCTCCCTCTTTCCTTGACCGTGTTGAGATACTTGACATTGCGTCCTCCCACCCTTGCAGAGAATTTGACAGTGGCTCTCCAACTTGCTGTCAAGTGTGTTTATTTCTAAGGGATGGAGAAAGCAATGCTTTATTTCATTAGTGCTGATACAGGGTCTCACTCTCCTCTGTACAAGAAGCACTAACCCCTCACTGCGTTGTTGTTATGTTGTTGTTGTTGTTGTTCGGTTACCATGGCGCTGGGCGGTGTCCAGGTCAGAGCCGAGGATTCGCCTTCGTCGAGTTTAATCTCATACAGGAGGCCACCCGCTGGATGGAGACCAACCAGGTCACTCTCCCCTACACAGACACTCATACACATATATACATATAACAAAGAGATACACGGAATAGTGTCAGGACAAATGTACAGTCCCATTTATGTGCCTGAGGTAGGTAGGTGTTTATGCTTTTTTTTCTTTTTCTTTTTTTTTTTTTTTCTTTTTCTTTCTACATATTACATACAGGAAAACACGTTACATTATACGGATGTGTGGCACAACTGCAAAGTTTATGTAACTGGACCCTCCCAGTCACATTATTTCCTCAAGTTATTTCAATGTAGAGCTTTCTTTAGTGACATGTTTTCACTGTCGCATCAGATAACAAAACCACCTCTGGAATAATTTCTTACATGGTCTGTTGAAGTGGTAGAATGTTTTTGATTCTTTCATACCTGTATCATCTACCATTAATACATCTTTGGGAGCGTTATTACCTATTTGAGGGAGGAAGGTGATGACAGTGAAATGGGATATGGGAAAAACTGTGATATGAATTCCCCTTAAGGGGGGGGGATGACACAACTGAGTAAAACATATTTCTGTTCTTAAAAATAAACACCCATACACTACACATACACCATCTCAGTCCGTCCCAATTTCTCTAAAGCTGAAGGTTGCAATTCGAATTCTCTGGTGTCCTCATTCTTTCAGCCTCAGATCTACTCTCTTCTGCCCCTCTGTCCCTCTCTCCCTCTTGTCCCTTTCATTCTCTCTCATCTCTTGTGAGATGAGGCCTTTCTCTGGCATGTGTGGCCTAATTATCGCTGATAATCATTCTTTGTTCCCCCCTCCCTCTCTTTCTTTTTCTTTCAGGGAGTGCTGTTGATTCTGGGACAGAGAGTGTCGATGCACTACAGTGACCCAAAACCGCGTGCCAACGAGGACTGGCTCTGCAACAAGGTTGTGTAGACACTGTGTGACATTCAGAAATGGAAATCTACTTTTATATGCATATATTGTTTGTGTGTAACAGCCTCTATTATGTCTCATTTATTGAAGAAGTCTTTTTTAACTATAACTGATGTAACATTTCAACAGTGTGGGGTGCAAAACTTTAAGCGGAGAGAGAAGTGCTTTAAATGTAGTGTACCTAAATCAGGTAAATTTGAACTTGGTTACAGTGAACATGTCCACTATTTTCAATTATATAGGAAAAACACAGTTGCCTGACTTCATGTTGGATGTCATATTGTCTTTCTGCAGAGGCAGAGCTGAAGTTGCCCCAGTTGCAGAGGGACTTGCCTGTTGGCCTTCAAAAGGAGGGGGCCCAGGGCTTATTGCCGTTGCCAGTGCCCTACCACACTTCTGGTCCTTCTGTTAACCAAGGCCAAGGGCAAACTACACAGCAGCCAGATGTTGCTAATGACAGTAAGTGCATCTCATGACAGCTTCCATCCCCACCCTCCCACCACACGTGGCAATATTTAAAAAAAAAAAATATGAAAAGAAAATACTGTACTTTTGTGTTGAATAGTAATGCATCTGTACAATACAATTGTTTTGAAGTACTGTTTATTTGAAATGTTTTAAACATCCACTACAGCTTATAGTTTTTCTAAGTGTTCATTTTAGAACTTTCTGACACTCTCATCCTCTCCTGCCCCAGCTTTGATCCTTAGAAACCTTGGACCACATACTTCAGTCGAAGCTATCTTATCTGCTTTGGCTCCATTCGCTACTCTGTCTCCTTCCAACATCCGTTTAATCAAGGACAAGCACACCCATCTCAATAGAGGTTTTGCCTTCCTACAGTTGTCAACCATAGTGGTAAGAATCATTAGACTCACATGCACACAAACAAACATGAATGCTAGAGACATTGTTTTCCAGTATTTAACTTCATTCGGTGTATATGTACAGGTCAGATTAATCTATAAAGAAAAGGATTCATAATTATTGTGTTCGGATGACTTTGTTCCTAAATAAAGTATACGTACACACATATACAAACATGCAGAAAGCTCAAATACAAAAGTACACTCACAAGGTCTCTGTATATTTTATCGTTAGGAGGCATCTCAGTTGCTCCAGATTTTGCAAGCTCTGCAGCCAGCTCTCTCTATTGATGGGAAAGCTATTGTGGTGGAGTTTGCCAAAGGCTCCAAACGGTAAACACTTTCACACACACCCAAACCTTGCTGAACACTTCATAATATTGCTAAAGGGCCAATTTCTATATTTTTGCATGAGAAATAAAAAAAATGTAGGTCACCAGCAGAAAGTCTAAAATTGGTGAAACCTTCTTTGTGCCTCTTTTTTGTTTTAGTGATGTGTTTCTGACAGATGGCAGCAGAGTGAGTGCTGCTACAGTGGCGAGCACAGCTATAGCTGCTGCACAGTGGGCTGTCACACAGGTAACCTGTCCAACTGATTTATTAACAAATAGACAGCGTTTATGTGCAGCACATCTGCTATTTTATGTATTTATGACTGTATTCTTATGCTTTATTTTTCTTTATTCAACACAATTCATCTTTATTCCCAGACTGCTCAGAATGGATCCGGAGGTCAGAGTGTAGACGGAGCAGTGTTTCAGCAGGGGGCAGCAGTGGCATATAATCAGGAAGGGCATGGATACTCTGGATCAGATGGCACAAGTTTCAAGGCCCAGGCTGATTCCAGGATCACTACCCTGCCCACTGCAGGAGCAGCCCTGATGGGGGCATACACCGCAGGGGGAGCCTCAGGTTAATATACATTATGCCAAGTTTATGGAGCTATTTAGAGGATATTACCTTTATGGTCTATATAGTTGAATACATTTGAGTTTATGTCTGTGTGCAGTTGTCATTTCATCTGAAGCAGTGACATCTGGAGGAGCAGTTGTGCAGCAGCCTCTCATTCATACACAGGCTGCTCTCATCACCACAGCAACCACCACATCAGCCACTCCGGTACACATTTTGTATTAACATTTTGCTTCTCACATTCTTGCTTTACTTTATCTTGTCGCATTCTTGTTTTTTAATTTCTTTTTCTGTCTTTTAACAGGTTGAGATAGTAGGAAAACCGCAACCAGCTGCTCCAAGCCAACCCGCCACCCCAGGCACTGAACATGAGCTCAAACAATACCGTAAGTCAGTGATTCCAGAACTTCAGGCCTGAACTTAAAAATGATCTGTTAATCACAAATAAATGTACTTTTCTGACAGACATTTATTTCAGTCCACACTCTTAAACTTTTCCAACATATTTTTAAAATACATAAATGGCAGGACTGTTTATTCTACTGAACCAAAAGCATTCGCACGAGGTGTTAATTCTGTTCATATATTAAAATTTGATCTCTGACCCTGAGGGCAATGTCCTGTGTATTTGACTGTAGCTGTCCCAGATGTGTCCACATACCAGTATGATGACAGCTCTGGCTACTATTATGACCCACTAACAGGACTTTACTACGATCCGAACTCCCAGGTAAAAGTTTATAGTGAACTTGCTCCATTGTCATGTTGCATCAGTCAACAAAGACCTTTCTGAATACATCTTTTTTTG
The DNA here is from genome assembly GCA_037367275.1 of Coranthus polyacanthus. Taxonomy (NCBI): domain Eukaryota; kingdom Metazoa; phylum Chordata; class Actinopteri; order Kurtiformes; family Apogonidae; genus Coranthus; species Coranthus polyacanthus. Next base: position 13,093,428 of record JAPQRN010000025.1, on the reverse strand, counting down.
GGTGCTCTTACTCTCTTGTAGTACTACTACAACCCTCACACTCAGCAGTATATGTACTGGGATGGAGAGAAGCACACCTACATTCCTGCTGCTGCTGGCCAGTCAAACACTGAAGGCGCTCCAATGAATGATAACACAGCTCCCTCAGACTCGCTGTTTGCTAGCCCAGGCAGTAAGGACAAAAAAGACAAACCGAAGAATAAAACTGCTCAACAGGTACCCCTATATACTTGACAGAAATGCTCAAGAAGTTCACTGACAATTTAAAAGTAATACGCAATCATAAAGTTTCTTGTTTGTATGCTTTGCTGTGTAATCAAGAGTTTATACCTGATGACATAAACATAAGGTCCACCCTGTAAAATGTTTGTTGTTGTGCCAACACTGGAAGATGAAATTGATATTATGAACTGTACTGTACTGCTGTGTACACTCAGATAGCTAACACACATCTTGTTGGATTATGTTAATAGATTGCAAAAGACATGGAGCGTTGGGCGAAGAGTCTAAACAGACAAAAGGAGAACATGCGCTCTGTTTCCTCCTCCCCTGCTGTTGGCTCCCCAGCGTTGCCTCCTGGTCATACTAGGGCTCCTGGTCACAGTCGCCTAGACGATCGCAGAGAGTCTGCTAGTGCTGATGCAGGATATGCTGTTCTGGAAAAAAAGGTGCATATCTATACATACACACGAGCTGAACTGTCAAGCCTTTAATACCTTCAGGGCATGCTTTGGATTAGCCTCCTTCAACTACTCACACTATTGCAGTGAAAGTGTTCAGATGTGTGTTTATACATTATATGTGTTTGTGTCCTGCAGGGGGCACTGTCTGAACGGCCACAGATTTTTCTGGACCAGCTCAGACAAACCACTGAGGTGAGGACGTGGCCTCAATGATGTATTAATGGTTATAGTTTTTGTACCAGGTTATGTTTTCGTTAGAGATGCTACTTTTTCTCAAGTGTATCATCATTAACTCTATCAGTTTGCTCCGCAGGCCTTGACCTTGTGCTTCATTTTCTTGCAGCGTTCCCCTCCTCAGCAACAGGGTCTGGTCCCAGCCTACAGTGGAGAAACTGACAGCGAAGAAGAAGGAGGCGAGAAAGATGACAGGGAAGGGAGAATGACAGACTGGGTTAAATTGGCCTGTTTGCTGTGTAGGAGGCAGTTTCCAAGCAAGGAGGCACTCATCAGGCACCAGCAGCTTTCTGAACTACATAAGGTGGTTAACAAAAATGTTTTTATTAAATTTCACACCATTTCAAGCACTGCATGAATTATAGAATGTCTGTTTACTCTGTTTGCATCTGTTCACAGTTGCTCAACATATGTTTTTCTATCTACAACACTGACAAAGGTGCAGCCTAATGACATTCTTCCACTAATCATGTTTAAACATTTACTTTTTCATATGCCTTTCCTCAGCAAAACCTGGAACAGAGACGGTCTCAGCAGGAAGCTGCAGGCAAAGAGGTTGGTCAAACTCAAGGCTCTGCCTGTAGAACTGGGACAACAATACATAGAATAAATATTCATTGATAATGTGCTGGATTAGCATTGATATCAGTGTTTTTTTTGTTGTAGAGACTTGTAGATGGTCCTCAACCTCCTGATCCCAAGAAGAGAAAGCTGAGTCCCATGTAAGTATAGCCACAAGCAGGCTTTGTTTTGGTATCTTGTAGTTTTAATGCAGGTTTCTAGCTGCTTGTACTGAAGCAATACACAGGATCCTTGCACACATTGTTCCTATTGTACTATTTCAGTTAAGTCTTCTGTTTGTACCACAAATTTGTACACTGATATGCTTATTTTTATTTAACATTTTCATCTTCTCTTTTTTTCTTTAGTGATGGGATCATAGGAACTAGTCTTGGTGCCAGAATGCTACAGGGAGGGGTGAAAAAAGGGCTTCTGTTGCGCAATATGCAAGTGGAATGAGCCTTCAACCTTCCCTGACCCAATCAAGACGAGGACAAAGCCCAGCACATAAGACTTCACCATTAACATCACATAGAAATCTGTAGATTAAATTCTTTATTTTGTTTTCATATTAAATTTACCTCAACAGTGGTAATACACTCAAATGAACTCAAATCTTGTAGCAATGGATGTGGGGATATTGCACCAAATGCACCTTTTTTGCTTTCTTCCTGAATGATGCAGTTCTGAGTTCTCACTTGCTTCAGAGCTTGTGTGGTAAACAAGCTTTATGTGGTTGGAAAATGAAAGGTCGCTATAGATCTTTATTACAGCAAAAGGCATTTTTCTAAACTTACTGTCTATGCACCATAGATTTTTTTTTATTTAATGCTATATGCCTTGTCATTCAGTGAATGACATAAATTGTGTACAAATTAGAATGAGCACTTTTTTAACCATAGTAGGGATTAAGAGACGTGGCCTAATGAACTGGATAGAAAACCAAGTGTTTGATTGCAGGAACTGAGGAAATATGTGGTTAATTTGAGGAGTTTTTTTTTTTTTTGCTTCTGTATATGTTCATTAATGTGACTGTGTTTCATCAAGATCATGTAAATTCAGAATAACACATTTTCATCATCAACAAGGACTGATGTCTTGTATAGGCAAGCCAGTAAACAGCCAGATATTGGCCTGTTTCGACATTTTAACTTGAAATTGCCAAAGCGTTGTTTTTGCAAAACGGTGGTTTAAAGAAAAAAAAAAAAAAAGAGAATCATGTGCAACTACTGTTATGAGAAAAGTCACGCAACGTTTTGGTCTGTAGAAATGATATGGCTGTCACTGTACGTGTCCGTGAACCTCACATCGCAGCTCTCACCCTACGTCCATGCGCTCCACAGTTTCCATGGCAACCACAACAAACGCTTCTCTGGATTGTTAGCATTAGCCTCTTTAAGATCAGCGTTATGTGTAAAGTAGCTACCTAAACGTTAAGCTAAGTTTTAATAACCGCGTTGTGTATGTTTCTTGACATACTGAACTCTGCTGTCAGCTGTCCGGCCTTGGCTTTTCATCAGCTAACGCTAAGCCTGCAGCTGACCGTAGCGTGTGTTTTACTGTGCTAGCTTACGTCTAGGAAAATAACAGCGCTAAGATAAACCAGGATGTCTGAAATGGATGAAGATGCATTTCTGTCGGATGTAGAAGGAGAAGGTGAAGCACAAGAAGAACTTGGAGAGGAAGACAAGGTATCCAAGTAATAACTGAAGAAACAAAAGTATTTTGTCTTGCTAGTCCCCTGGAAGTTGAACTGCAGATTCTTCCACAGCGTTTGTTTTCCTTTCAAGCATGCTGCTTGTACAGGACTATGCATGCATGCACATTTTTGGTTTGGAGTTTATTAGATCGATATATTTTGCCCCTCCAAATTCCAAGTGTTTTCCCACTTCCTACCCTGAAACACAATGAGGCATAGGTATTACCCTACCCTACCCCTGTCTCTCCAAGGGCCCAGGTTGTTTAAAACCTGTTAAATTGTTAATATGTACCATTGAGGCATGCCTACAAATGACCTGAAAAAGGTTTCTGTCTCCAGGCCTGGTTCTGCAGTATACAGTCCCATATTCAAACACATGGCAAAAACCATGTGTTTATGTTGCTTAAATCATAATAACTTCCCAGAGCAAGCTGGACCTTCCTTAATGTCATCTTTGTGCTTTACAGGTACAGGTGTGCCATTTGACTCAAGAAACCTTAATTCAGGGTCTCTCATTACTGTGCAAAACAGGAAATGGATTAGCACATGCTTTTGTTAGACTGGACCTAAAAGACAAGTAAGCAAGCAAAGTTACCTGCACAACAAACTTTATACTGAAGTAGTGCTATTTGACTTGTCTCTCTAATAATTCTTCCCTTTCTCATCAATATACTCCACAGAGGACTTAATGACATTTCTGCAATCAGCAACTATGTTCACCTACGCTTCCTGGATTTGTCCAACAACCGCCTTGCTGATCTTAATCCTTTGGCGTCTCTGACCCAGCTGCTTTGGCTGAAGGCAATCTGTCCTCTTTGTTCATTGTGTCTGAAAGAGAAATGCCCAGTGCTGTCACCGGTTTTTCACTCTAACTGTAAATGTTTAATGCAACTCTTCTGTAGGTTGACAGCAATGTGGTGGAATGTTTTAAAGGGCAACCTTTTGCTCAGCTGACGTACCTGCAGTGGCTGAGTATGGCAGGGAACTTGCTGACAGATGTGGATGGCCTGGTTGGACCTGCCTTAGAGAGTCTCATTGTCACAGGTTGGTCTGTTTGTTCTGATGCCCTGTGACTCACCGATGCATCCTGCCAGTCAACAGCTTCCTTATATTAGGAATAGTTACATTGTCAACTATTACCATTTAATATTAAAAACAATGTGAAAACATATGAAAAGGTAATGTCATCATAAAGCAATTTCACTATGGAGTGTTTGATAATAGAAACAGAAACTTTTTGTTAAAATACTGTTATGTGTCTGCACCTTAATGTACATTTAAGACCTTAAAATAACATTTTTAAACCTTCTGTGGCAGGTAACAGTATTCAGAAACTAAATGGTCTTCAGAGCAGTTGTTTCACCAACCTGGTCAGTCTAGAGCTGAGGGGAAACCATATGGACACCACTGAAGGCATTTACCTCCCAAACCTGCAGCGATTGTATCTGGTAATATAAGCACCCAACTGTGATTGGAATTAAGACACTGACATTGATGTTTCTCCATTACAACCTGGCTTAACACCTCTATTATGATCTGTATTGTTCTCACTCTCTGTTCAGGCCCAAAATGTTATTAAACGTCTGGAAGGTTTGGAGAGGTTGGAGAGCCTTACGACCCTTCACCTTCGGGACAACCAGCTAGAAACTCTGGACGGCCTCAGCCCTAATATGAAGTGTCTCCAGTATCTCAATGTCAGGTACACAGCTGTGTCACAAGGACAGATCAGCTTCGATATATATATGCCTGGGTTTTTTCTTTTTTTGGGGGGGGGTTATTGTTGTTGTTGTTTGCACATTTCATCATCTTGGTTTTTCTTTCTCAGAGGCAATGCAATCACAGATGAGAATGCTGTGCAGTGCCTTAGGTTTGTGGCAAAAACTCTGCAAACTGTGGTGCTTTCTGAGAATCCACTGGTGGAAATGTCAGACTACCGCATTAATATACTAATTCTCCTGCCACATTTGGAGCGACTTGACAAAGACGCTATCTCTTCTGAAGAAAAGAGTGAGGCTCGGCAGGCAATAAAGGTGAAGCAGAGAAAAATGTTTATCTGTGGCATGGTCAGTGTTGATTTTGACAGCAAATTTAGATTTTTTTTGTTTTGTTTTAATTTTAGTCGACCAACTGTGTTAATATTTTAGTCAATCTTAAGATAACATTGATATTTGTTGCTTTCCCTCTAATTGTTCTGAATAAAGTCTCAGTCAAGGCGTGACTGCAAATAGAAAATGTCACGATGCGTATGTCATTCTCTTTCTCCCAGACTGTACAGGGTAAACTATTCATAGGTAAGTCATAGTTTATTGTATTAATGTCCTGCGTGCAACACAAGTTTTGATTGGACCTCTGCCCAAGTCGCCCCGCCCTAACACTGTCGTCTTGTTATTATTCGCTGACGAAAATGTCAGTAGATTTCCGTCATGGCCTTTTGTCATCATAAATGAGTTTTTATTTACTTATCGTTTCGTTTTCATTGACGAAAACTATGACGAATAAAAAAAAAAAACATCCATTGTTCTAATGACATGTACTATGTGTTTTTCAGGAACTTGAAGAAGAGGAAATACCTGAGCCATAGACACCTTAAAGGACTGTCAAAATGAGGAAATGTTTAACTTCCTTGAAAACATAGTCTTGGTTTTGATTGTAGTTGACTGAATGGAGAAACCTCTAATTGATACAGGTGTTGAATGTATGAATTACTCTGTATCGAACATAAATTCCTACAAAAAAATAAATATATGTTTTGCTTACACCAGCTGGTTAAGTCAATCTGTCTCTCAGTAATAAACCCAGAAATTGTCAATTCCTGATGCATTCCTTAAAATGTACACTTTCACCAAAGCTGAAGTTAAACACATACATGCAACATGTGAATGACTAAGGAATAGTAAATGAGGGGATAGCCTGTTTGAACCTTGACTGTCCTGCGTTTCCCTGAGTAAGGATGAGAGAGCAAAATCAGCCACCATTTCCCTGTGGGCAGCCGCCCAGCTGTAAATTTAAAGGAGCAGCGATGATTTTTAAATGTATTTATTTATTTTATCATACGCTCAGGTGGGTTCATTGTCCATTTAAGTGAAGGCTGCACTGAGACTAAATGATACAAAAGTTTAAAATTATCATCTGAAAGAACATGTACGACAACTTCACAGGAATTCTGTGACCACAACCAGGAAGTGATCTAACCTCACGACTGAAAGTGAGGTGTTTTAATGTGTCCAGGGCATGTGTTAATAGTTCATACTGTGCAGCATAACCTACAGTTTATACAACATATATCTACAGTCGTCGTCTTTACCTACCTACC
>JAPQRN010000025.1:13073440-13086838 GCA_037367275.1 Coranthus polyacanthus | reverse complement strand
TTAATAGTTCATACTGTGCAGCATAACCTACAGTTTATACAACATATATCTACAGTCGTCGTCTTTACCTACCTACCTACCTACCTACCTACCTACCTACCTACCTACCTACCTACCGTTTCTGCTTGCGTTTCAGTGCCTCTACATTCGCATTCACTCCGCTTATGTGTTCATTAAAAACGATATTTTTTACAAGTCGTTATCAGTCAGATCTCTGACGAGTTGAAAGATTTATGAAAGCGACTATTGCGGAACTTGCGCCACCACCGTCCCCTCCAATGATCGGGTTAGGGGGGAGTGGCCGCCGGGGAGACATAATAAATCCCACTCCTCCGGTGCGTCCCTCCTCCTCCTCCTCGGTTGTACTTGTACCGGCCAAGCTAGCAGCGGCGTGGCGCAGCACTGAACCTACGACACCGGGAAGCAGTTGTGCAATTGCAGTAACCGAGATAAATTGTTCAAGCTAACGCGGCTATTCGCAAGTAATCCAGACACCATGACTAGCTACCACAAACCCGATGAAAAAACTCTGCAGGGGTTGAAAGACGTCGCCAACAAACTGAGAATAAACTCCATCAAGGCAACGTGCGCGTCTAACTCTGGGTAAGTTATTAAAAGTTGGACATTTAAGCTTGTAATCATTAAAAAAAAAAGGATAATGGCATACGGTATATTGTAATGTTTATGTAACGGAGGCACGCGTCATCTACGGGGCCTCGTCGCACGTGCAGCAGATTATGTTCACGCGGTGGAAAAGGGAGCCCCGGCACGTTCTTCAAACTCTGTACCTTCACGTTTTTGTCTAAACTACGTCTGAATGTGAAAGTCGGCGTATGCTAAGGCTAAAGGTACGCTAACAGTTTGCCGATGCGTTTTTACGATAATCGGCCCGTTCCGGCAGCGACTGTATCGGCAGTTTGAATTAGTGACAGCCCGCGAGGACCGTCGTAAGTTGCACGAAAAGTACGAAGTGTACGAAGTCTTTTGAATTCGCCTCCAGTCGCTTATCTGTTACCGGCAAAGCCCTGATTTATGAGCTAACTAGAAATCACATGATTACGTGAAAGTTCGAGGGATGAACCTCGTGGGCAGTTTGTCGCTCTGAATTAAAGTTGCAGCTGCATAATCTCAACGCGGGCGTCTTTATGTACGTGCACGCTTTCCATTAGCTACCGTTGTAAGGCTTTAGCATCGCACCTTAGATGAAGAAACAGAAAAAACGCAGCTCACACCGACACTCATATTTGCAGTGTTTAGTACAGCGGTGGCACGGGGAACTCTAAACGACAAGTCAGAAGGCACCTGGTTGTGCCAGAAATCCGAGATGTCACAACCGTTCAAGGAAATGTCACTGGAATGGTTTCCTGGTGGCTGCGGGTGTAAATTAGACAAACTGTGGCCCCATTGTGCATATTCTTTGGAGTGCTGTTAGGGTCAAAACCCCCAGTGTACTTCCCTACCAGGCCCATTATCAAAATGTCTGTATTGAAATTATGGGTATAATTTTGTTTGACGCGTATTAGTTGTGCTTCACAGCACAGATGAACCTGAACATAGTGAGGAATTAAGCATTTTATTTGCACAGTCAAAGCTGACGAGTTTTATTTGTGGCACTCCTCACTAAACTAGCCGCTTCTCATTTTGATTGTAAGACCGCTTCCATGTTTTTTTGTTTTTTTTTTAAATATACATTTTATGTAAATTTGCATTAGGAAATCAGAAACTTGATGCATGATGCAGTTTGAATCCCCACAAGGGTTTGTTAGAAACCTGTTTTTGCCACTTCCTTGTGCTACTTCACAAGGACACGGGTGAATTTCATCAGGTATGCCGTTAGTATGAAGCTTGTCCAAAAGGTTTAGTAATACTGTCTGCTATCACAATGGACATCTTTCTTTTGACTTTGACAGCGCACCATTCACTCAGCGCGTTATGGAACGTTACTCCTGACTCTCTGATTGTTTTTGTCGTGGCTCATATGAATTGACTTCAGTTTATTTTTCAGGTCATCGCTCAACAAAAGGACAAGGGGTAAACCGTGCACTGTATTTTTATTTTGAACGTTTCAGGTGACTCTGTATGTTTCAGAAAGATAACTTTGTGTGTCCACAGCATGGTTAAAATGGTGCCATTTGTAAATTAACCCACACAGGGAAGCTGAGATGTTGAGTAATGTTGAATTTCTAAACATGCCAATTACAATACAGACCACTATGCAGCAACTAACGGTTTCACAAGTTTACTTATTTACTCTGTAGCATTTTCAGGGGTTCTGGAGTGTGGTAACATGGCAAGTTACAGACTAACGACCTATTGACATGAATGATATTCCTAATCTCGAAAAGATAAAGAGTGTCTCTTCAAAAAGCATCGCACCTTTTCGTTTCATCGTGAGGGATTTTGTGTGGTAATCTCATGCTCTGCTGGTATGACTGAATTTTTGTGTCGTCAAACTAAATCAAAGGGCTTTCAAGGAACTGTGTTCATGCGCCCAAAAGATTCCTGAGTTTTGCAGCATATGCATGTGCACGGTGTGAGGACTTATTTTTATTTATGTATTTTTTTATTTTTTTTTTAAACTGAACCTTTACCGTTACCTACAGCTTGCCTTTCTGTCTCCTCAGTCACCCCACGTCATGCTGCAGTGCTGCAGAGCTCATGTCTGTACTGTTCTTCCACGCCATGCGCTATAAAGCAGACGACCCTCGCAACCAGTGTAACGACCGCTTTGTGCTGTCAAAGGTTGGTACACTTCTCATTTTGGTGGGATTTACTGATTTTTCCGCGCCTGCTTAGAGTCTCGAGCGTCCCTAAAGACACCCGCGCTCTCCACTTCTAGGGTCATGCTGCACCTGTCCTGTACGCTGCCTGGGCAGAGGCAGGCTATGTGAAGGAGTCCGACCTGCTCAACCTCCGCAAGATTGACTGTGACCTGGAGGGCCACCCCACACCAGTATGTCAGGACGTCTTGCCCTGTTTCACAATCCATGCTTTGTCAAGTGAGAAATAAAACACGATATTGGATGTATTTCTATAACAAGTTGTTTGTCCTCTTTCTGTTCTTCAGAAACTGGCATTCGTTGATGTGGCTACAGGATCTCTGGGACAGGGTCTCGGTGCTGCTTGTGGGATGGCCTACACTGGGAAACACTTTGACAAGTCCAGGTCAGTACGCGCAAAGATACCGAACTGTGTGGGCTCCAGTTAAGGGCGCGAAAAGATTACGGTGCTTTAATATGTTAATGCATCCGTTGATTTTTAAACTTGGCTCCACAAAAGTAGTTCTGAGGATTAGTATGAAGACTAGCTCTTGTAGTAATCTAAAGTAGATTAATCAAGGGCAGGAGTTGTAGCCTCACTAAACTCCGGTCTCTCAATAGGCTTGAGTCCTCTGTCAACTGTAATCTACTTACTGGTTTAATTAGTAGTAGTGTAGTTGTAATTGTGTTTGCGTTTGCAATTAGACTGAAAGTTAACTAGCGTTCCAACAGGGTAATATATCATGTTGGCCAAAAAAATGACTCAATGATTTATGGCTTCCTTAAGGCTATTGACTTGTGACTGTGTCCTGTTGCTTTTTCTTTTAAACAAACAGAAGTTTGTTAGCATCAGTGTTAATTTTTTTTTTCTTTCTTTTCCCTACACTTTGCATTCTACAATCCATTTCTTTTCCTTTTTTAAATACGTGAAACGTTAGATGTTTGTCTTCCAAACCAGACTTTCATTCTTTATTTAGTAACTACTTGAAGGCAGGTCAGAGACTCGAGCAGCACTTGTACCCTGACGAAGGCCACAAGCCGAAACGCATTGGTCTAACTCTTAATAAAGTTGTTCTGTACTACAAGTGCTTCTGGAGTCTCTGACCTGCTACTAGTTATTTTTTTATTTTTTATTTTTCTCCTCCATGCACCTTTTTAGAAGTAGGGGAAGTTGTGCCAGAACCTTCCATTTTGTAACCACTTTAAGTTTCGTTGTTTGTTACATTTTTCCATTTTGAACTCTCCTGTATGTATTGGTTTTCAGCTACCGCGTATACTGCATGATGGGTGATGGAGAGTGTTCGGAGGGATCAGTGTGGGAGGCCATGGCCTTCGCCTCCTACTACCAGCTAGACAACCTGGTGGCCATCATGGACGTCAACCGGCTCGGCCAGAGTGAGCCTGCACCCCTGCAGCACGACATGGAAGTCTACCGCAAGCGTTGCGAAGCCTTTGGGTCAGTACCAAACTCTGGCTTTAAACCTCTTCGACAGTTATGTATTTTCCTTGGCGAAACGCACTCATTCAAATTTTAAATATGGCCCTTATTTTTTGTAATCAGGACATGGCGTCATCATTCTCAAATGCTGCTGGTCTGTGTTTTACTCTCAATCTTGACCAGTCTTGCATTCTTTCAGTACTTGCTTTCTGAATCTCTTCATGTTTTCTTTGCCTTTTTTCTCCTTTCCTTTCCGTCTATGCTCCACTGTCACCAAGTTAATAGACTTGATGCTTAACATGTTTGTTCCAAAGTTCTTTTGCAGTTAAAATTTGTCAAGTTTAGTATACTGCTAACGGACCCGTGTTTTGTTTTGTTTTTTTTTTTGTAGGTGGAACACGTATGTTGTGGATGGACATGATGTGGAGGAACTGTGCAAAGCTTTCTGGCAGGCTCAGCAGGTAAAGGGTAAACCCACCTGCATAGTCGCCAAGACACTGAAGGGCAAAGGACTTAAAAGTGAGTGGAGTTTTTATATTGTGATTCGTTTATTCACAGAACCCAGTTTCTTTTGAGATTTGTTATGACTCATCTTTTGACCGTAGATATTGAGGATCTGGACAACTGGCATGGAAAGCCCATCCCTAAAGACCGGGTGGATGACCTCCTGAATGACCTGCAGGCACAGATCCAGGTCCCCAACAAGACCCTGTGCCCTGAGCTGCCCAGTGAAGACACAGCCCCTGCAGACCATAGCCCCATCACCCTGCCTGCACCCCCTGCTTACAAAAAGGGAGACAAGGTATCTTTTGAAGATAATTGAAGTAATGTTCAAAGCCTCTCAGTAATCAATAAATGGTCGGTGGGTTAAAGTCCATTGTAATGCATGTTAGTGGGAGGCGGTGATATCAGTAACCAAGATAACCATTTAACCTACATATTAGATTTTCAGCCTGTCGTTCTCTAATGTGTGTGTCTCCTTTCTGTCCTGTCAGATGGCCACAAGGCGCGCATACGGTTTGGCTCTGGCCAAGTTGGGTCAGGCAAGCCAGAGAGTGGTGGCCCTCGATGGAGACACCAAAAACTCCACGTTCTCCGAGACCTTCAAGAAGGCCTTCCCTGACCGTTACATTGAGTGCTTCATTGCTGAACAGAACATGGTACATGAAATTCTAGCCTTCAGGAAAATATTGGAATATTCTTAAAGTTTCAACGCGTCTTTAAACATGTTTTGGATTATGAATATAACTTTGCATTAAGTCTAACTTTAAATGTGTTTTTTGGAAAATTTGTATTTGTTATGCTGTGACAAAATGAAATCAACACAGAACCAATAATTACTAATGCAAACTGTGCAGCCCGGTCACAGTTTACTGCAGCACACCCAGCTCATCTGTCATGATGTGGTGTTACCCAACGTGACGTTTCCTTGTTAAAGAAATGGCCACTTGTATAAGTTTTTAAGTGTTGTCTGTTGGCCTTACTTTTATATAATACTGGCAACCTCACCAAGATGTGGCTCGAGAGCAGTGCTTTGAGTACTTGATTTGAAACCTGTTGAAAATGACACATTTGAAGCCTGCCGCACCTGGTGAAGAAAACGCTCCAACTAGGAAGTTTGGGTATTGGTTGTACTGGAAGTCAGAAAAACATGAAGCAGTTTTAAAAAAACAAAACAAAAAACAAACACCTGCCATTATTATTTTTGTTATGTATTTACATCAGGAGTATGGCAGACTTTCAGTCTTTCAAAAAGTGGTGTCTCTAAACCTAAACTAAAGGAATTTTGATATTTGAAAACGTGTTCTTGCATTTTTGTAAAACCTTGAGACAGATGTAGTCCGTTCTTACAGACGGCTACGCAAGCTAACAGTCTTAGCTTGTATAACTCTTACAGCAGTTATGAAAGACAGATAAAATTGGCTTATTCTTTCCAACTATAATCTGCTCCAAATTGGTCTAATCTGTTACTATTCATTCTCTGCCTGATAATCCTGCCTTCGCACGGCTCCTTTAGTCACCCGTGGCCAGTTTACATGAGCATCCACACTTAGACCTTTACTTAATGGAATCCACTGTCTTTGAGACTAAACCATTTAACCGATGCCTTTGATTGCTGCTACTACAGGTAGGAGTTGCCATCGGCTGTGCCACCCGAGACCGCACCGTTGCATTTGCCAGCACGTTTGCCGCCTTCTTCTCTAGGGCCTACGACCAGATCCGTATGGGAGCCATCTCTCAGACAAATGTCAACCTGGTAGGGTCCCACTGCGGTGTCTCTATTGGTAAGCAGTCCGTTTAAACTCTACTACTACTTCTGTTCTATGTTAATACTAATGTCCACAAACTAACTTCACTCTGCTTTCAGGTGAGGATGGCCCGTCCCAGATGGCCCTAGAGGACTTGGCCATGTTCCGTGCTATCCCAACGTGTACTGTGTTCTACCCCAGTGATGCAGTGTCGACAGAGAGAGCTGTTGAGCTAGCAGCTAACACAAAGGTTGTTGCAGCTCATAGAGGAAGTCCTATTTGTATTCTTTGTGTATCATTCATGCACTAACACCACTCTTTATTCTCAGGGTATCTGTTTCATCCGTACTAGCAGACCAGACACTGCTGTCATCTACTCCCCAGATGAGAAGTTTGAAGTGGGTGAAGCCAAGGTAATGGTCAATACCATGATTTTACACAGTTACACTTATTTATCCAAGTGACAGGGGGGCAAACACGTTATTGAGGACAGGGAAATGACTGTGTATTCATCTCCAGGTGGTGCGCCAGTCTGACAGTGATCAGGTGACTGTGATCGGAGCTGGTATTACTCTGCATGAAGCCCTTGCTGCTGCAGATATATTGGCCAGTGAAGGTAATCTCACACTGCCCTCTAGTGGATGGATGTATAAATTCATCTGGAGGCTACCTTTTAACAGTCTCAGTCAATTCCACAGTTATTCAGGTGTTGTGTCAATCGCCTGCTCAGTCAGCTTCTGTGGCTTCAGAAACATCTGTAAAGTAATGACTTGAAATGATTTCCTCCAGGTAAAAACATCCGTGTGATTGACCCGTTCACCATCAAGCCCCTGGACGCCTCCACTATCCTGACTAGTGCCAGAGCAACCGGGGGACAGATCATCACTGTGGAGGATCACTACAAGGAGGGTGGGTTGTTTTCTTTCTCCAGTCATGCTACAAAGTGCTTAGTGTCCAGGCCTCACTCTTGCCAAGAATACACCTGAAGGTATTAAAATAGCCTCTGGCTAATCAAAGATATCACCAGCACTATGCACTGTAGGTGAGTTCTTGCCACTCATAAGATCTCTTTCTTGTGTCCAGGTGGTTTGGGTGAGGCAGTGCTGTCAGCAGTTGGCAGGGAACCTGGCATTGTCGTTACCCGACTGGCAGTGAGCGGCGTCCCACGCAGTGGAAAGCCCCAAGAGCTGTTGGACCTCTTTGGCATCAGCGCCAAGCACATTGCCAATGCTGTGCGCCAGACATTTGCAAACTAAAGAGCTACACTGATGTCCTGCTTGCCTTTTGGTTCACTTTATCGCCACCTTACTGTCCAACTTGCAGCAAACTGGCACAACCACAAAGACTTTTAGCGCCATCTTTCAACATTGATTTGCGTGTTAACCTTGAATAATAGTTAGCTTATTAACACAGGCAGAGAAATGGGGGAAATGCAGTCTGAGTTGTCAAATCCTATTGTGTTAATAATAAATCTCCCCTGTATACCTGGCACCCTTTGCAAATGGGTTCTTCCTGCTCAACATTCCCCTCGTATATTTTGTCTTGAAAGTGGCTCAAACAAGTGTCACTAAACACTGTAAGTCTGGTTCTGTTGACTATTGTCATACTAGCACCTGTACAGTTTCTGATCCATTTTGAAATATCACAACAATTTGTATTGCATTCCACCCATGTCTCCACAACACAGCTCATGTTTTTTCACATGAAACTCTGTCCTCTCTTTATTAAAAACTGTTACAGTTTCTCATAAATCTAATGTACTAGATTACTTTTGTTGTGTTCAGTCTGCATTTAATGCTTGAACTGTGATGAACTGTTCGTGAGTGTTCCTATAATGAATCACAATGAACACAAGTGTCACAAAAGGTTACTTACATTCCAGGCCCCCTATGTTGTCCTATTATTGCTGTGGTGTGAATAATAATAATAAAAAAAAAAAAAAAGAAAAATTAAGCCCATGCTGTTGTCATTGTATACTTTTTCTGTCTTTAAATCAAAATGTAATGGGAGGAGGGCGGTTGTTGGAGTGGAGTTGTTTTTAGAACGTTGTTTATGTAGTCAGGAAACATCGTTGCAGAAAAATAGTTATTCAGGTGATTCAAGCACTACTCACTGGAATGGAAAGTTGTGGAGGGTGTTGTCATACTGAGGTTAACAAAGAGGCTGAATGTGGTCAGTAGATTACTGCATGTTCCTGTCGAGGTTTAAATGAATAGTCTGGGCGCATCACTATTTAACTTGGAGGAGCACTTCAGGACCTGAGTGTTTCAGTGTTTAGTGTTAAGATGTCCAGTTCGCCATTTGGAATATGTCTGGATTCAACTGTTGTCTCTGTCTAATCAGCTGATTTTTTTTATTTTTATTTTATTTAAGCTGCAGACAAGACAAATGGCCAAAGAGTTCATACATTTCTACTGCAGGTTACATAGAACTGACTATAAACAGATCTTGTCAATCACAGATGCTGTTTTCTGGCATATGACCAGATGTACTTTCATTTTGACAGATTTAGTGTGTGTGTGTTTGTATGTGCGGTTACTGAGCAAATAAGAAGGGGCTGTCAGCAGGTTTCACCCCACAGTGAAAATCCCAGTTAGTCTCAGCACTCAGTCTGTGGCACCTGCTTAGCTTGGCATCGAGAAGAAGGTGACGCGCACACACACCAGTTACATGTAGAAGCACTGCAGTGTATGTGTGCACAGACAGTATGTATGTGCAGACACATGGTTCTGTTTTCAGTGGTTGTATTTATTTTCGTACATAGATGCTAGTGGAATTTGTCCAAACTAGGCCGACTCCAACCTGAACTGTCTACCAACCCTGTTTCTTATTGGAAACAGTCCAAAACTGGCATTCATCTCCCACGTCGCAGCCTGATTCTGTCAGGAGAAATATGCATTAACCGACAACGGATCACAGATTTATTTGACGTCGTGTACTCACTGTGGACGGCTTAAATTTATCAGTCGTATTCCGAAATACATTGTGTTCAAATCTGTCTATTCTTTGTTGTTTGTGTCCCATCTCTTCAACCGTCACAGTTCTGTTCTCTTTCTGTTTCTACCTTGTGTTCGCAGACAGTTATGAAAGGGAGAGGAGACAAGGAGCAGGGCGGGTCTGAGTATTCCATGGTGCGAAGAACGAAGGCCTTTATTAACAATGTGAGAGTTTATTTTTTTACTTCTCCGCCTCCTAGATATTCCTTCCCTTCTTCTTGTGCTCTCTTTATTTCAGCATTCACTTTGAGTAGGGGGCAGGTACAATAAGGTGTAGTTCTGCAGTTCAGCATTAACTCTACAGGGTTCTCGTCTCATATTTTAGGTTTTTCTTTCAGCTGACTGGAGTTTCGTCCTGTTCTTTCTGTGGATTTGCTTCATCCTCACTTCATCCTTGAAGATTCACAAGTTTTGGACTGCGTCTGACTAAAATAACTTGCAGCCAATGATGCCGTCGTCGAGGATGTGGATCACGTTCATTTGTCTGAGTGGCGCAGTTTTAACAGGACAAAGCTTAAACTCTTGGCGAGACACTGGTTCACATTTGCTAACCTCTTCTGAGTCACATGAAATAGAAACGGTGGCTGTTCCTCCAGCTGAAGTGGATACCAGAGTGAAGTTGTTGGATTCGCATGTTTCAAATGCAAGGCTCCTTGCTGGTAAGCCTTTGTTTTTCTTAAATGCTTTTTTCCTTCATTGTACCCAGAAAATGTACGTTATTTAACTGTTATTTATTGTCCGTGTTTTATTTTTCTACTCTCCCTTTTGTTTGGTTAAGATGCAAGTAAGGATGAGCATCTCCAAATGGAGGCAGAGAAGGGAAGAGAGCAACAAAGTGTTGACCTAAGAAAGCTGGAGACTGGTAGAAGGAGGAGAGGTGCTTGGGGCCAGAGGAAACATGCAGCTACAGTAGAGGCGACTGCATATAGAATAGTACGAGCAGGCAAACACTTAAATGAACAATGTAACTGCTTAAATGATACATTTGCTTTCCCATTTCATAGATTCATTTGACGTACAGTAATGGTGTGGTGCGTTCTAATATTCCCTTTTGATCGGTGGCCTTTAGTGGTTTATTGCTGTTTGCTGTAGGCAGGACTCGGGCGACCCCTGATGGGTTGGAGGAAACGTGGAAAAGGAGAGGAGACCAGCGCGCTCATGGCTGTACTTGGGGAACTTCATGCAGAGAAGTGGAGGCTGATGGATAAAGGAAAAACCCAAGAAAAGGAGGAGGAAGAAGAAGAGGATGAGGATGAGGATGATGATGACGACGACGACGACGACGATGATGACGACGATGACGATGATGATGACGACGATGAGGAGGATGAAGAGGAAGAGGTTATGCTGTAATTTAGTTAATTTGATCATCCAGTTACTGTACATTCATGAAGCAAGCTGTAAGTAACCATGGTATTTGTTGTTTATTCCTAGGAAGAAGAAGAAGAAGAAGAAGAAGAAGAAGAAGAAGAAGAAGAGGAAGAAGAAGAAGAAGAGGAAGCAACTGAGCCTCCCACTAATCAAACAGAAACACAGTCCAGCTTTACGGAGTCTCCTTCTGGTGATTGTCAGATTGCAAACAGAGAAATCAACTGCAAGGGCCTCGGCATGACTCAGCTGCCAATCATCCATGACCTGGAGGTCACGAAGCTGGACATGGCAGGTGAGTGTGTGTATATTTGCACACAAAATAACTGGTCACTATGTAGTGATACAGCAGTGATACTGATTATACATTAAGTACCTTTTTTAAGAAGTCGTTATCTTCAATGCGCTAAATGCCATTTTGATAATAGTAATAATAGTGTGCTGTACAGAGTTTTGTTTTGCATGTTTCCACAATATAGTGGAATATTAAACTGATTTATTTGCTTGTTGCTAAAGGTTCACTGACTATTTATATTATTTACACGTCAAAACAGAACATCCACTACTGGTGTGCGAACATGACTGAGTAAAGTCTGTTCACGTAAAAAGTGCCTATAGCGTGACATATACTTTGTTTGTGAATCTGATTTCATATCATTTTCTGCGCCTCCGTATGCTACATATATCGCGCACCACATTTCATATCATCCTATTAATCATTTGACAGATAACAAGATTCAAAGCATTGCTCCACAAGATTTCTCAGGCCTGCTGAACCTGGACACACTGGACCTGAGCAAAAACAATTTGGATGACGAATCACTTCGCCAAAACCCCCTGTCTGTGAGTAATTCTGCTCTGAGTGAGAAGTTTTTGGCTTCGTCCAGGCACTTACCTAACACAACAGTCCCCTGGACACGCAATTGCAATCCAGCTTCACCCTCTGCAGGCGGTGAATGTAATCGTTTGCTTTGTGTGGCCTATTTTACATTTAAAACTTGCAAATTGGTAGTTGGAGCACACTGGATGCTGAATTCTGGGACCTCTTGTGCGTTATCTCTCTTGTACAACAACTTACCTTTCATTTTTTCACAGATGGTAGAGGTTAGTGTCGTAGAACTGGTCTGAACTTAACCCTGAGGCTGCAGCTCAAATGCAATGAGCGAGGTTGTGAATTACGAGCCAGTTTTATAACTTACTTTGCATCTAATTAAAATAAAAAGCAGGCCTTATCCTGTGTCATTACGGTAATATAAGAGTACCGAAAATTGCATTAACTAATCCTTTCTAAGAATAACCTCTGGTCTATAACCTCTAAATGACCACAGGCCACACTGAGGCAGCCTAACACACTCCGACCAATCGTCACACGCCACCATCGGCACACTCTCACAGTATTGGCTGGACGGACCTGTTGGAAAACAGCTACAGCCAATGATGTGGAGAATAAAAGGGAAAATATTTTTAGAGAATTTTTTTTATTTTTTTATTTTTATTTTCTGCTCATATTGCAGTAATGACAGAGGACTGATGGACTGGCTTGAGGAATACAGCAAAGGCTTCAGTCCACTGCTCTTACTTGACACACATCCACCACAGCAACGTTCAATGAAGAGCCACACAGAGTGGCTTTACTAAAAATACAACATGATAGATGACATGGAAGAGATGCACAGAGTTGACATTCTCTCATTTGGTGTACTTCTGTGAACTCTGGGATGAAAATTATGGTCTCCGAGACAAGTATCTATTTTGTCTGTTTTATCTCTCTGGGTTCGTTATCCCTCATTTTGTTGCGTCTTATGTAGAACTTGACTTTTCTGAAGAAGTTGAACCTAGACGACAACCTGCTTACCAGGGTCCCGGCATTGCCGTCATCTCTGGAGGAGCTAAAAATCAACAACAACAAGCTTAGTACAGTCACCCCTTACTGTTTCAAAGGTAGGATCCATATCTGTGCACTGTACCTGAAAGGGAAATTAGGTCTATGTGCAACTGATCATTACAATTAAATATATCTTCTCTATAGGTTTGATGAATCTTTTAAATCTGGAACTGGAGGAGAATGGCCTCCATGAGGGCAGTGTGTCATCTCAAGCCTTCAGACCACTAGAGAGGCTTCTGAAGCTCCAGTTGGACAACAATCGCTTCCGTTCCCTCCCTGTGGGTCTTCCCCCTTCCCTGCAGGTAAACCTGATGTCACTTAATTAAATGTAAATGTTTAGTTTAGTTTAGTTAGCTGCTCGGAGCTGTACTCTGGGTTTAAGTGACTTTCTTTTTCTACAGGAGCTGGAGATGAATGAAAATCTGATTGAGGAGGTGACAGAAGAAGCACTGAGAGGATGCGTCCATCTGAGAGTGCTGGACATCAGTCATAACCTGCTGCATCAGCAAGGCATTGATCCACATGCCTGGAGACATGTCCGGTATATCCATCCATCCATGTATTTATCCATCCATCAGATCTATTCATTTTTCAAAGTGAGGTTTTGTAGTTCCTTCCTCAGCCACAAGAGGGTAGGTTTCCTGTTTTTTTTTTAAAGAAATCTGAACACTTCAGTTATCAAAAAATCTATTAATTCAAAAAA
>JAPQRN010000025.1:13029037-13072334 GCA_037367275.1 Coranthus polyacanthus | reverse complement strand
ACACACACACACACACACACACACACACACACACACACACACACACACACACACACACACACACACACACTCGGGTACACGTACACTTCACACACAGTTGTCACAGAAGTTGTGACAGCTGACCTTGTGTACGTAGATGA
Source organism: Coranthus polyacanthus (assembly GCA_037367275.1). NCBI lineage: Eukaryota > Metazoa > Chordata > Actinopteri > Kurtiformes > Apogonidae > Coranthus > Coranthus polyacanthus. The sequence continues at coordinate 13,072,194 of JAPQRN010000025.1, read as the reverse complement.
GTAGTCATGTGAGAAGTAGCTGTAGGGCAAGTGTGTGCCTGCATGTGCATGTGTGTGTGCTGAGTGCCTTCATGTGTCTGTGGTGCACTGTATTGTGTATATGAGTGTGTGTTGTTTAAATATAGTGAATTCCAGTGGGTTTTTCTTTGCTTTCTGGGATCCTTTTGAACCACAATGGGAGCTTCGGGCAAGTAAAGAAATGAAAATGCAAAAAAAAAAAAAGAGAAGAAAAAAACAATCTGAAAGACTGATCAAGTACAAAGACTGCATTTCAGAAGGATGGAGAAAATATAGAATTAATGAACTATATTCATCAACATCACCTACTGGTCTAGTACATTGATGCGGTTGGGTGTCTACGTGGTCTAGTGGAACTATGTTCACAGGATGTTAGACTGTAGAGATTAGCCAACTGAAAAGAGTACAACACAAAACACAGTTGAAAGAAAAGGGCTCTAACTCAAATGTACTTGATGGCTGACACTTGACCTCATTAGTGGTGAGAGCAGCAGTCTTCCCATTGGCACTGCAGGCTTAATAGCACATCCGCTGTTTTGAAATAGCTTCCTTTGGACAACAGAGTGCAAATTCTGCTTGACCTGAACTCCACAAACATGCCAGGAGACAACGTCTTAGAGGGCAAAGGTCAGAAATGAGGCCAGAAACCATAAAACATTCATCTTCCCTGTAGGTGGATTTATTCGGCAGACGTCATGATTTTTTTACTGGGCTGAATGTAATTGAATCGCATTGAACCACTCAGCGAACAACAGTGAAATGACATATTGCGGTTCAGCTGAAATGTGTTGTGAAACAGGCAGGGAGAGGCTAAAAAGAAGGACATCGTGAATTGAATGTAAATTGCCTGATGATAAAGTAATCGTTAGTGTGCTGGTTCTGGTTAACAACGCGCCTCCTTTCCATGTCATGGAGTAAGTGTTATTGTTGCCTCCTGCTAGGATTGGAAATCTGATTGGACGATACCCGAGCTTACATGGACTTGGGGAGTAGAGCTTGGACCTGGGATGTGTTTTTTGGTAGACGGGGCCAGCTGCCAGCACCTCCTTTTATTATGTACCTTGTTAATATGTGTCATTTGCGGTTTTGTGTGTGTATGCATAGATAAATGAGTTACGTACTTTAAGCTTTTAGAGTTCCATATCCAGTTTTTTTTGCACTCGGTAAACTTATCCCACATCTGCTGTTAGTTCCTCTGCATGTTTCTCCATCATGCAAATCACGCGCACATGCTCAACAAGTTAACATCCGTCCGGGCATCATCCAGCTACATGTGTGTTACATAATCATATCCTGCAGTAGCATCCAATTAATGCTGTTGCACTAAGAGCCATGAAATTACAGTAGTTGCCTGTCCTTCAGGGCACAACTAACAGCCTCTTTGCTTTCATCTTTAAACACGCAGATGTCCAAGTATAAAACCTGCACACACACACACACACACACACCTATTTGCACACTTCTCCTGGCTCTTTATGAACCTGTCAGCTTAGATAAAACCTTTTCTTAAATACTCTCCTCCTCCCGATTGCACATTACTGCCGGTAAACAGACCCCACTCCAAGCACCACATGTTCCCTGACAGAACCAAAACATGTTTTAAATTACTTCCACTCATTAAACCAATATACACATCTGTAATTCTAAAAGAAGAATGTAATAGTATTTTATGGGGTAATATGGTTTCAATTGCAGCTTTTATGTCATTCTGTTAAGCAACGTTATTTGGGAGAAGATTGTTATATTGATTTTCTGTCCTTAATCCCTTATGGTGTTTTGCAGCTTAACATAATAACCTTAACAAATAATCCAGCCGTGCACCAGCAATATCAGTTGGTACGGGGCATAAAATCGTGATTTGAATTTGATTTGATTCGTTTTTCGATCAGCGATTTTGCTTGATTTAATTCGATATTTTTTGGAGCATTTTTGTTTTCTCTTCGTTCAGTCAGTGTGATTGAGAGAACGTCATTGGAGGGGAGCGCTGTGCAGATTCATCCTTGCTGCAGGCTCAGGCTGACTGCACGGAGGCGCAGGTTCAGTGATCATCACACCAGAGATGTGCGTGTTGTGTTGTGTTATGATGTGTCAGAGCCCGATAACACTCTTTTATCTTCAGACCAGCACAAATTGGTTTCATAATAAGCTTACATAAACGGGAAAATAGGAACACACGCTCCCTTTGCCAGATTAAAGCTCACCAACTATGTCAAAGTATCACACTTATGTCAAGTGGAAACCTCTGACTTTAATTTAAGCGTTCTTTGTTTTTCATTTAAAGGTTTCTTTGGTTACGGGCACATGATATGTTTGAAATGGAAGCTTTTCTAGTCTGACAGAATAGTGTGTAAGATACAAATGCATGCAAATACTGCCACATTTAGCTTTTAAATTTATGTGCTCCACTCTGTTTTCAGCAGATGTCACAAATGGCCTAAAATATCTGCTTCTGATCATAAATTCAGTGCACACAGAAGCCTGTGCCATTCACATGATATAACTAAAGTGCGCTCGCTCTTTCTGCCATTTGTGCATCCATCATATCATTTTTTTTATATCCAGTCTTGGTTCGTCTAGTCTGCTTGGCACAGTCGCTCTGCCTGGCTATAATACCTATTCTGGTTAGGTTTCCAGAGTACATAGGCCAGGTTGCATAGTGCTGGCACAATGATCTCAGCGCAGATGGAACTGCTCGTATGTGTAAGGTTGTACTTGTGCTTCTGTATGTGTTTGTGTGTAAGAAAGAGACAAACCGCTCAGTGTGCTGGTTCACATTAGAACCCCACACCCTGAGGACTGAGCAGACCGTCAGATTCATTAATTTTGGCCATGCGTTGCACAAAAAACGTGGACACGTGCACACAGAAACTTCGCAGCGGACCTATCCATAAGTGCACGTGTAGGTTTAAATAATCTTGTTTAATTATGTGTACAATACATTGGTTCGCTGAAATCATACATTTATGTTTGTGCTCAGCTGTGCCTTTTAGGATGTTTATTTGTATATTGTGGTTTATGCTTCACATCATTTTACAAGTATGTGGACGTGAATGTGTTGGCGTATGTGTGTGTGTAGGTGCAGTTGCCAGTGGGTGGGGGACTTTAAGAAGAGAGGACTGTGTGTCCCTCCGCTCATTAATACCATGTGGAGCTCTAAGCAGCGGTGGACTGCTGCTGAGCTTCCTGGCAAGGATTTAGAATACAAATCAGCACACAACTGGTCTAAACTGGTACTGAAAAACAAAAGGAGAGATATATTTCAGGGTTTAGAATTCAAGCAGAAGCCACATTCTCACAGCCTTCCATAACTGCCACAGTATGCGCAAGTTGCACAAAAAGCCTGGCTGTGCGTTCGGTGCGAGCTCGTGCACGTCACGTATGTTGAGTCTGAGTCTTTGAGCTTGCTCTCCTGTGTCTTTAACTGTGTTTTCAGTTAAAAATGTACGTGATGTTTTATTACACCTTCATAGTGAACACCGCCCGACGACCGATTTTCTCTTTCATGTAGATAAATAATCACTTAGCGCATCAACATTTGGATCCACTTAGAGAAGGTAACCCCTTCTCATTGTCACAAATCATCAGTTTCACTCTCATGGCTCTACAAAACCCACAAAAACACCCATGATTAATGCAGCCGTTAAAGGGAGTACAGTTAACGCAGACATCTTACAGTAAGTCACCTTTACGAGGAGCAGAAATGCTGACACTGAGAACATCAGTGTAACAGATGCTAGTCCAAACATCTCACACGTTCATTACTGTTCTCCTCATTGTTTTTTTTTTTAATTTCAATTAACTGTGTAGTCATTGGCTGGTCACCTAATTGTGCTCTGAGCTCATTGGCTGTTCAGTGAGGTGTATGAATGGTGGTTAAACAGGAAATTACTTTTCTCTCCTGCTGTGAGCTTTGCTGTAAACTCACAACAGCTGTGTGGGATCTCCAACAAAAACATCAAGCTGCACCTTTGCCTCAGAGTCCTGAAATCTGGTCCTGCTTCTACAGTCATTCATTCTCTTTCCCACAAACCAGTAGTGTTTTACCTTTATCAGGCACACATCCCCCCCCCTCAAACCACATGCTCTCCTCACAGTGTGCCTCCTTACGCCCCATTATTGCTTCTGCTGCTCCCCCACGATTCCCCACAGCTTGGCCTCCCACTCTGTACTCCTGATTCCCTGCCTCCCCAACGGTGCTACGCAGGAGTCCAGTAACTATAAAACATTAGGTCCACTAAAGTCAAAAGCCCTGGAAGCTGAGGGGGAGTACGCAGCTATTATTTTACTATGCCTTACTGAGAAGTCGGAAATTAGTGACTTTTTCTCTCTCTGTGACCTTTCTAAAAAATTAAAAATAAAAATCATGCAGATGCTCTCAAGTACATTTTTCCTTTAAACGTCCTCCTTTTTAATTCCCGTGTCTGTTCTGTGTGTTTCTTCCTCTTAGCTCACTGGAAGCCTTGGACCTGTCCTACAACCATTTCACCTCTGTCCCCGTGAATCTGCCCCGGCCTCTCCGTAAACTGGACCTGCAACACAACAACATCAGTCACATCCCTGCCTTCACGTTCCGTCACCTGCGGCCTGGCCTACAGTCCCTCCGTCTGTCCCACAATGCTTTGAGCAATGAGGGCGTACAGCGATATTCTTTTGTCGGAACGTACCGCTCGCTTGGTGAGCTCCTAGTAGACAACAACAATCTGAGAGAGGTCCCCCGCTGTGTGCGACAGTTTAAGAACCTGCAGCTGCTGAGACTCGACAGCAACCTGATCAGGTAGCATTAAGCTTAACACAAAGTCTTTTTTTAACAGTAAAATGTGATTTTCATAATGCAGGGATAAGCCCTGCGCTTGCCTGTTACTCAGTCCCAGCCCTAATACCATTAGATCTGCTAGTGGCCCAGAAGCAAAGGATATTTTGGCACATTAATTTTCATATGCAAACAAATTTATTCAAACCCACTTTGAACAAAGGATGAATGCTGAATTGCTACTGTCAAAAAATAGATTAACCACAACATGGATTTTGTCCTTTTGATCAACCATAAAACTGGTGACACAGAGCACGCTCATGACTTAGATTTACAGTTTGTTGTAATAGTCCGAAGCCAAATGTGAAAAAAGCCAGAAGGTGCTGTCATCGCATCTTATTTATTTACAGTTCGGCTGAAGAATGCTTTGAGACTGGAGTATGAAGTATTTCGTGGGACTAAACAATGAATGTTTTCTGTTGCTTGCAGGCGGGTGAGGCAGTGGGGAGTGTGCCACCCTCAGAATTCTGGCACCACCTTGGCTTCGGTCCACATGGAGAATAATCTGCTGGAGGTGGAGAAGATTCCCCAAAATGCCTTCACCTGTCTCACTGACGCCCAGGGACTCATCGTCAATCCACAGAAGGGACACACAGATAACCAATAGACCACACAGCGGGACGGACGTGCAGTACATTAACATACATCAGTTATTTCACTTTTCGTTCTGACAATTTATCATGTAGTTTGTGTAAACAGACAGAGCTGCAGTGTTTCTGAGAACCAATCTCTTTTTTTCACATCTTATCTTTTATTCACAAATGACTCTGGAAATGTATTTAAGTGAATGTGTAATTATACAGAAATGGAATCAGTCTTCATTAAAATATCTCTTTGCTCAAAAAAGGATAATGCTACTCAAAACTCTATTTTTTCATGCTGTCTTATCTCTTGCGCTACAGACCTTTTTATAAGCTGCGGAGTAAAATAGATGAGCCCATGCAACTGGGACACTTGTGTGTGACCTGCATGAGCGTTTGGTCACAGTTAGTGGACATAAAGTCAGGCTCTTCGGATGCGACGGTGATGTCAGGAGGCCATGAAGCAGTCATATCTTGGGTCTTGCACCCTTGGGGGTCTTTGAGAGAAATTGAAAATGTCTGGCAACACAGTGCGAATCACAGGGGCCTATTAGGAAGGAAAATATAAACATCATGCATGTTCTTTTTCAACAGATGAGCTCCAACATAAACATCCACCAACAACCATTCAGTAAAAATACGTAGGGGTCACTTCGACTGAACAAGGCCCCAGTCAGGGCCTCCAAACACGCAGTGGTGACGTCAGGCTCTGTAGGATTGTGTACAGTAATTGGGGTGAAAGTATGCGTATGCGTGACAGGACTGGGGTAGTTGCAGGAGAGTGTGTGTGTGTGTGTGTGTGATTATTTGGGTTAGCCGTAGGGGAGATGGGAAAAAGGTGAGGGATACGTGGTGGAAAGCGGAGCTAAAGGACAATCAACAAGCTGAATTTATACACTACAATAGAGCGATTGTTCTTTGAAAGTCTCTGAGCTGATCAGTGAAAGATGAGACAAGTAGCAGTTCACGAATAGTTGAGTCCAGTAAGATGTGGCTAGAAGACAGAGAGGAGAGGAGATTTGAAACAGAGGGAGAGGATGAACTGGGTAGAGAGGCACAGAGCTGGAGCAGTTTCAGGGCACTTTCTCCCATTTGGGAACTAAAGCCACTGGAGCGTTGATGTTCTGCCAACCTTATTGACTAAGTGACTTCCCAGATCTCAACGCTCTCTCTGCCTCTACTTTGTTAATCAGTCCTCACTACTGCATTTTATTGTCCATATCTCCAGCTTCTTGTCCCCCTCCCTGCGCCTTTCTTTCTCTTGCCTCCTCCTGCACAGTTTACATATAAAAAAAAAAAAACCCCACAAAGCACCAATTGTTCTGTCTGAACATATCTATGATGTTGGCCCCTTCCAAGATGACTTGAGTTCCCTAGTGAGAGTGAGTGTGTCATGCGTAAAATGCCTTGCCCATAATATTTGTTTGTTGCTCTTGAAGCAGTCTTGTTGAGAAACACAGCATAACCGGAGGGGGGAGAAAAAAAAACCCAACAAAACACAAGAACACTGTGAACTTGTTTTGTTCTCTAAAACAACAACATCATCAAAATCTCTTTTCTGTTATTCTTCCCATCGTGTATTATTGGGAAAAATTAAGACAGCGGGGCATGCAGGTGCAGAAAAATAATATTTGTGATATGTGCATTCTCACTCTGATAAAGTCAACGAACTAAATATTTTTTATAAGAGCTGATGCGAGTGCGAGCAATTGTACAATTCAGGGTTAGAGCAGTCTCTTTAATTTGTTAATCCCACCTAGCAAAGACACAAGACACCTCACAGTATATCACTTAGAGTAATGTATATAATTAAAATGATAAAATGCTGAGCGTTCAGCGAATGAAGTCGTAATTTACAGGCAGTGCACTTGCTGTGTTCACTGGCTTGCTCCAGGTGTAAGGTTTCAGCAGTGTTTCTGCAGCTCTAAATGAAGAACAGACGGTCCCCTGTAGACACTTGAGTTACAAACACTCAGAAAAAAGATAGACAGGGGGAGGGAGGAGGGTTGAGGCAGAGAGAGACAGACGGTCAGTGAGGAAGAGAGACTGAGGCTGGGGTATCGAGAGGAAAGCATGCGACAAAGTTGACATGGTTATGAGAGCGTACAATAGTCCATACATGGTTTGAATATGTAATATGAACAGACGGACACATATTTATACACACGTACACTCTGCCTGGGCGTGTAATCACATGTTAGATTTCTGCTTTCTGTCTTGTGCATGTGGTGTAGTCTCCATTCTCCATAATTGTACAGTCATTTTGCAAACAGCACATTACTGTCTAAGAAACTACACATTCCCATTTATACTGCAGTTCCTGCACGTACAGGCACAGCTGAAGCTTTACACAACGTGCATTCGTTCTCCTTTTTTAGCTTCTCCTTAAACCCTGCAACCTTGCCTTCTACAGGCTTTTGCACTGGGTATACTGGATTTTTTCTTGCTACTTCAGTGCCGTCCATGATAGTATACGTGATGTGATTAAAGTGTTAAACTGACGTCCCATCACATCCAACAGATGTCTCACATCCCATCGTGCTGAGCCCAGAGCCTATGTGTTAGAGGTTGACCAGCAAGCGGCGTTAAGCTTTTCTTCTCCCATGCTCTGTCTGTTCTACCCGGCGACAGCCACTTCCTGTGTTTGTTATTAGAGGAGGGAGGGGGGCACTGGCTGATAAAATAAAAAGGACCAGTGCACACACAGAGAAAGGCAGCTGAAGAATTCCTTTTCCTGACTTGCATGAACACCAGAAAGAAAACATAAAGTGAGACGAGGAGATTAAGGAAAGAAGAGTGAGGACAGTTCAGTTGCTAGATGGGTTCCGGTGCTAAGGGTTAACTATTTGGGGGGTCAACAAAAATAGTTTCTGCAGGGTAGGAGAGCAGGTCAGATTAAGCAAACCACTCGGCCATCAGCCCCGATGTGCTCATTCGGCACTCCTAATGACTAGGAAATAAACTTGTTTATTGGCTGAATTTCCAAGAAAAGAAAAACCGAACAAACATTTGGATCAATATGATTCTCCTCTCTTTCCTGCATGGAAGTCAACATAGCTCATCTGTATAGCAACACCAACGCAAGAGCTAACAAGTGGGTGTGCTAATCTCTGGAGACACTTGAACACTCGTAGGACAAAAAGAGTTTAATTTGGATGCCAAGCCCTCTAGCTACAGACCAACACCATAATCAACTGAACCACAGTGAGGGAGAGACAGGCAGACTGAGAAATAAAGAGTGAGAAACTGAGAGAAAGACTGGATCTACAAAGCTAGGAGAAAGGAAGTAGAAAAAGCAGGAATGTTATCTGCAAAAAGCCTTTATCAAAATTTTGTCCCCGGCCAACAACCCTGCAGGGCTTTGACAGTCTGCATGCCTTTTCTGCCACTGTGGATACTGACATTTTGGAGTGAAAGAAATGCATATAAATGCAGAAAGGAGAGTCAGTCACTCTTTGTATTGATATGGATGAGAATAATTATGATTTGACACACACACACACACACACAAAAAAAAGTCTTGGTGCGGTGGAGCTCATGGATAATGTGTAGATAACTGCAAACATTTGTGTGGCCGACTTCGCACAGGGTGGAAAAGTTCCCAGATGGTGTAGCCTGCCAAGCTTGCTGCCTCTCTCTGGGTGCTGGCAAAACGGAGAGGAAATCGGAGAGTCAGTGAGAAAGAACACTTCATCCTGCCAAAACAAAATTTAATAGAAAACCGTGAGAAGACACAAAATCATACGTTTTGTAATCACAGTCCTGGAAATACATTTTCTCCGTGATTTTGGTGGAGTTTGGTGGTGTCACCCTCTTCCCTCCCAGAACTCATCACGGACAGACTTTTCATTTGCTTTTATGCAATTACTCACAAGTGGTAAATCACTAAATTAAAAGTTACTGACTCAGCACACGTCGCAGCACACCCGCCCATATACGTATATAGATATATAAACTCAGATTACGCTTCCACTGAACTATAAAAACTCAATTTCTCACCGAATGCATTAACTGTATCAATAGTAGTACAGCAGTTTAACAATTTGGGTGTATAAAATAAATCAACCCCCTCAAGGTTTGAGTGAACCATAAAAATAAGGTGAAGTTTTGTTGGTTTATTGTACAACGTGACACTGGGAGAAAACACATGACTCGGTAACACATGGGTGACTTTGAAAAGCATTTCAGACACTGCCATGCATGCGCCCTGCGTTTTGATTAGCAAGTGTTAAATTGCAATGTCTTTAATCTAAACTTGCATTCAAGAGCATCTCAGCACAGTAATTACAGAACTTAGACTCAATCTTCAAACAAGCATCTGATTCTCCTTCTCCTCCTCCTCCTCCTCCTCCTCCTCCTCCTCCTCCTCCTCTTCTTCTTCTTCTTCTTCTTCTCTCTCCAGGAAACACTTCAGTTAAGTACATAATGGTTGTTACTTAACTGCCCATTAATAACAATCTTGTCCACCATGAAAGTTAATTCCAGTTCAACAACCCTGATAGAAACACAAACCGCAAACCTGTGCGTGGGTGCAGACTGATGGGCTATTATTTACACTGGGTTTTTGAGCAGTCACTAAACTGGATTATGTATGTTTGTATAAGACGTTCAGTTTTGTTTTGTCCACCCCTGTACAAAACGTTTTTAATGTTGGGTATGTCGTTGGTTTTAGTCTTTTTTTTTTTTTTTCTTGCAGCGTTGCTATAATAAAGTACATTTGTGTGGAATTAAAGCAGAAATGATAAGGTTACTACTCATAACACAGCTTATAAAAGCCTTATTATTGTAGCTACTATGATAGTACAAAAGTCCTGTACTCGAGGGGCCCCCCCCTTCTCCTCCTCCTCCTCCTCCTCCTTCTCCTTCTCTTCTTTCCTCCATCCAAAAAGGGGAGAAAGAAGGCTGGCTTGTTAACTTTATGGGCTCGACCCCCCCGGCTCTCAGTCATTTCCTCGGTTTTGACTGAGTCAGGCACACACGGTGCCCTGACACGGCTCGCAGTGGCACACAGTGGCGGAGGAGCTGCGGCTGAATGTCAGAGGACCACAGGGAAATACTGCCATTATCCCTAAATGTGATGAAAAGATAGGACAATTACTTCTTTACATTTCCAGGATAATCTGATGCACAGAGGGAGTCTATTTTTTGGGATTTGGAATTAATATCTTATTTGAAAAGGTAGGGGAGTTGGGTTATTTTATGTTATGCTAATAAGTCTTCAAATTGTCATGAGTAACTTTATTATGTTCTCTGTCTTCTCGCAAATTATACTTTGCATAATAAGAAGCCGGTTCATTAAATACGCTAATATGCTATCTTTTCAAGAAATAAATACTGAAATACTGCAAGAGAGTTTAAAATTTAGCACAGGTGTACAGTCTTTATAAACTTGACGCACATTGAATATTCTTGTTTTTTTTTATGCATTCTCTAGATTCATTTGTCAACTTGTATGTATTTGCATTTAAACTGACACATTGTTTAAAGTTTTAAGCTGCTGTTTCTTTTACTCCCGCGCGAATAGCGATCTTTTTTTTTTTTTTTTCTTTTTTTGGGGCATTATCTATTCAGTGCAACCTGTTGCACCCTTCGGTGCATGCAGGGTGAATCGGAAGCTGTCATTTGTCGGTCAGCTTTGCGCCATAAATGACACTAGATGGCGCAGATAGCCTCGGAAGGCTGTGAGGGAGTGTGATCGCCAGAGGATGGGACTCTAATTGTGCTAAAACGGTCTTTCCACCGACTTTGACCTTGAAAACAATGCACCTTTATTCTCTCGTCGAGCTCTGAAGGTAACGCGCTTGAGCTCGTATCGCGCTTTTTTCTCTTTTTTTTTTTTTTTTCCTCCAAATTCCGCATCATCATTCAGGGAGAATAATTATAGTGAAACGTGCCAGTCAAGTCAACTCTGGTACACAGGCCTACCCTAACCCTCAAATCCAGCCTCTGTGCAAACAGTGTTCAGATTGACACGTGTTGAGAGAACTGCGGCCTGAGGACATTTATTTGGCAGAGACATTATTCTGACTTCAAAGCAATCGCCTCTTTTTCTCACAGTGTTTTATTTAGTCACATAATGTAATGTATGCGAATACACAGTCCTTTTTTTTTTTTTTTTTCTTCTTTTTTTTTTTCCAGTCTGTGGCCCCATTCTGTCTTCTGCTGATGAGCTCATGTCGAGCAATGGTAACTACCGTGTCGCCATTTACACCAGTGTACTTGACTGAGTCACCTTACAGCGCAAAGACAGGGCACAGTGTTCAGGCGCAGTCAATGGTCAGACAGTCAAAGTGATGGTCTAAATTTGTCTGTTTCCTGACCGTCGAGCCCGCCTGCCTATTAGTGAGCCTGTGGGTTGACCACCCTACACCTGCTGGTCTGTGTTTTTGGTGAACCTCACTGCCTGTCTGACCATCCACCTGTATGTCTCACCATCCATCTTAAAGGGTTTTTTTTGTAAACTTTCTAACTTTCTGCCACATTCTAATTGATTTTTTTTTTTTTTTTTTTTTACAAATCTGTGGTTAAAATTGACCTCGCCTTTACGTTTTTTTTGGATTTAACTTAGGGTTAAAACGTTGCTCCGAAAACTTCTTCCTTGCCATTTTTTTTTTTTTTTTTACATTAAAATATGCTGACTGTTGAGGCTCATCTGCCCACAACAATGGATGCACAAGTCAACCGTCCTCCTGCCCTTGACTGTTTCGGCCTTTTTTTGTTCTGTCTTTCTCTGCCCTCTGTTCTGTTCTGCAGTGTCGAACGGCTTGCCACCACATCCAAGCTTGGCGGCAACAGTGAAGCTGCCAAACAGTTCCTTTTTTTAGGGATAGCAGTCACCAAATTACAGCCGCTGGGGCAGTTAACTCCACCCGAATGCTCCTACCGGACCCGCCTAGCACTAACAGCCCTATATGTCTGAAGAGTTTGGGTTCTGTGTGTGTGTGTGTGTGTGTCTTTGTATATGTGTGAAGGGATAGACACATGGGATAAGGATAATAATGAAGGAGGCCAGGAAAATGACCAGCTCATTTTGGAGGTGTACCTTAGATCGTGATACCAAAATATGTAGAAGAATTATATATATATATGTGCGAATCTGTATATATTTGGATCAGTGTGTTATTCCTTAAGGTACGACTGCTGGATTTGTATTGTTTTATGTAGGTGGCAGAGTTCATTGCAGCATTTCGGAACTTGAGGCTTGTTTGGATAAATGTGAAGGGTTTAGAGAATACAAAACTCTGTGAAAACAAAACAATATCCTTTAGAGGGCAAAAGAAGACAAAATTAGATTTATTCTTTGCTATATAATACTAAGCCATGTCAGATAGTTTGTGCTCAGTCAGCAATGAGATCACTTTAAGTCACCATGTGATGTTAATCGGCACAGAGTGTTGACGTGGCGACTGCCAATACAAAAGTGTTGCGGCGCCAGCTGGCAGTTTTGGTGAGATCTCAGCCCCACCTTACTCTGCTCCCACAACTGCCAACGCAATCTAAGGAACATAGTGATGTGTTCCTGAATATGATAAAAACAGATTAAATCAGCGTTTCATGTTTTGATTGATAATGTGAGGCTTAATGTTCGTTTGCACCTCCGGCTTTGATCTCTCACGGCAACGGCAAACATTAAACAGCAGCTGTGAACCACAGGGATAAATGAGGCTTTTGCGCACTGTGCGGAGAAATGATTTTTTTTAAGTCACAGAGAAGCAAAGTTTCTCTGAGGGTTCGGAGGGGAAAGGTGGCAACAGTTCATTTTAAACGGTGGGAGTTTGTGAGTGACTGGGTTGGAGGTAATAGTAATTGCCTTTTCTCAACTGCGGTCTCGGGAGACCAAACACTGTAGTATCTTGAGGGCTTGATTGTTCTTGGCACCACAGAGACCATATAGTTTAAATATATGTTTGTTCAGCCTGAAGAGGGCAAAGGCTGCCTTGTGGGAACTCCAGTCACATCAAAGTAATTGCGGTGGATGGCAGGCCTGACATGTACCCAACGCTTGATGGATAGTGCATATAGGAAATGTAAAGCTAATCACAGACTCCGTGTGTGGGAAACTCAAACAACTTGTAGAGTCGATTGTTCACTAGTTGGTGCTTTCCATGTTTGCATCCATCCATTTATCCTCACTAATATCTCAGAGAGTTGTTCCGTGTCCTTCTGCCTGTCCACATCTTTCAGACAGTAAACCACTGGAATTCGTATCTTCTGCTGTTAGGTGTTCTGTCGTGACAGTTGCAAACATCTTAAAAATTTAGATGTATGATGTGTTGTTTGTTCGTGTACGCAATAATGCTGACACATATTTGTGACAGATGGGGAAGTGGTTTCCTTTTCTTTTTTTTTTTTTCCTACGAAAAAACAATAGCCTGGCACGATCACAAGTGTATGGAAGTGTATGGAACTTGAACTTTAAACCCACATGTGTTGACTTCCTTTCTAATCCAAGTGCATATTAATGTGGCGCTAAAAGAGCCTGCAGTCTGCCTGTCTCTCTCACTTCCATTCAGCCTCGAATGTGTTGGTGAAGTCGTGGCACTCCTCTTCATCTTGCAGGTGTATGACAGAAGTTGGATGCCTTCGAGTGGGTGTTGAGTAGACATCTCACTTATCCTGCATCTTTAGCGACTATTTCTCTTAAATGTGCTGTCCACTGCCGACACAGAGCTCCCACTTTTTCTTTCTGTGCTCCACTTTTGTTTTTCGTTTTCCATTCACTTGTCTACCCCCTCCCACACACTCCGCAGCACCTCAGAGACAAACACAGCAAGCTAGACAGGAATAGCCACCCCAACCATCCATCTATTAAACCGCTCTTGGTCCTTAGATGGGTAGAGAACCGAGGGAGTAACAATTAAGGCTGAAGCCTTTAGTTTCTTTTCGTCTCAGACCGGATGTTTTACAGTTCACAGTTTAACTGGAATGAAAGGAGAGGAATTTATGCAGGCACACACCAGAGCCAGATAAAACGGATATTACAGCCAGCGAGGCTGCTTGATTGTGGGATGTAGTTTAGTCTTATCATCATGTTGTGTTTATAGTAGCTTTGCAAGTCATTCCTGGATGATGCCAGTCTCCGCTTGTTCCTGTCTCCCTTCCTTTCTCATTCGTCTCCTCTGACTCCTCTGTCTGCAAATCCCAAAACACAGCTCTACAGTATCTCAACAAATGGCAGGCAAAATCACTGGTTTTTCAAGAGAAAATGCCTTTTAGATCATGATATAGGTGTCACATTTTTAGATTTATGCTCTTTAGTTGTAATGCTGAACTGCACATTATGACACAGACAAAGAAATTGCAGGTGTATAAATAACTCTAGTGGTGTCTTCTGTACGTATTCCAGCACTTTTGTGTGTCTCTGCGTGTCGCGTGTCATTGTGTGATGTTGCCTATATATGCCCTAGCTGTGTCCCATTGGTTGCATTCTTCTGGCCAAGCCAAGGCCAGTGGTGTTTTTTCTTTTCTGCAAAATGGTATAATTTGGCTGCTATTTTTATTGTAGGGAAACAGACTGAAGGGGCCTTTTTTATGCTTCCTGGCCAGGTCCACTTCAGTCACAGGCCCTTTGTTTTTACTGATGTTAATATCCCTAAATAAGACTTGTATTTTTCTGAATAGAGTAACCACCCTCTACAGTAGCAGTGGAATGCGTTAGAGGCATTAAAGTCTGAAAATGGACTGTTTTCTCTTACTCTGTGGATGTCTTTTGACGTTTGTTTTGAATTTTTCAGATTGTATAAATGTTTGCTCATCACTCCCTTGAATTCGCTTAACTCACCACCGAGGTTATGAATGTGGTCAGTAAGTGATGAAGCTGAGGTGGCAGGCATGTGTTGTTAATTCCTCACCCACACGTCGAATGCACTCTGGCCATAGTCTTGGATTTCTCTGTGGATTGTTTCTGCTACTGTAGTAATTTAAGCTCTTAGGATGAACATCAGTTTAGACACAGCTTTTTGAATGAAACTGTGGAATGAAAAGCATTTCCTTTTCACGAAGACCCCTTGAAAAAGCCTCATATCCTTTATGCACCAAGTCCTACACTTAATGCTATTAGAAATATTGTAGTATCGGAGTATTTAAGTAAAATAAGCATGGAGCATGTAGTACATGCGTTTCACTTCATTTGAAGTTCCACAGTAAATGAAGTTAAAAACCCCCTGAAAACACATTATCACATATGGACAGATTAAATATCCTGCGTCTTTTACCTTTTTGGTTTTGCCGTCTCCCACTTTACTCACCTCATTCCTTCCTTTCCTCACCATCTCCTTCTTTTCGTCAAACTCTTGGACCTGATAATGCTGAAACTCAGAAGTCGCGCTTTCTTACTTCCAAGGCAAACATACATTGTTACACTTCTGTTAGAAGTCCATCAACACGCCAACTTTTGGCGTCAACACTTTCCAGCTCCTTGTAGGATTAAGGAGCTAGGGATCAGAGATAGAATTAACACGACAGCGTTAGAGATTATAGGGTTTTAGGTCACCCCAGTGTAGAACTGGGCTTTACTTCATAGGATTAGCCTCAGGTTAAGGGTCACAGTTTCGTGCTTTAGGCATGAAATGGCCTGGTAATAATTTGCTTTTCTAAGAATTAGTTTTAAGGTTACTCAGCGGGGAGTGACTGAGCTGAAGTGTCAGATCAGTGCGAGCAAGATAAAGCAAATAAACAAACACATACTCACACACATGCTCATGTCTGGTGACACCAATTAGCTGTGTGTGCGCGTGTGTGTGTGTGTGTGCGTGTGTGTGTGTGCGCACAGCTTGAATGACATCATGGAGTTTGTGTTTCATGACATACATACACACTCATACACGCAGACATATTTGCAGTTGCACTTGCACACCCAGTTTCCCCTCTAAATGAATGGTGGCTTTGTTTGACTGCTTGGTTGCAGGAATAAAGTTTTCCACTGCTGAGGTGATGTCCTCTTATACTATCTGATTGGCCACTCAGAAAAGACTTTCTCTCATGGGAATCAGCTCAGAGTGGAGGAAGCAGACGGTGACATTTCGTCACGGTGGTTTTAAATGACTTTCATTCCCAAAGTCACTTCCAGTAGTCCAGGGGGAATGAGTCCATTTCTCCTCACCAGTCTCCAGCTCAGGTTTTTTAGGTGTGGTGCATATAGTAGGGTTTTATAATTAGGGATGAGCACACCATTTCATAATATGCAATGCCCATTTTTCACTGACCACTATTCATTATTTATTACAATGAATACAAAATGGTTTCCTTTGTGGGCATGGCTCGTTTAATCTGTCACCCCTACTGCCAGATCCTGTCCCCTGTATATTGTGTATGCACCCTGTCATCACCAGTTTCCAATTAAACACAGTGCACACAGCAGACTAAACAATGCAGTAGCATCATTTTCCCAGAAACCAAAGAACCAGCTTGTACTCCGATGCTGGAGCAATACCTCGGGTCTAGGTTTTCTGTTGTGTCAGTGTTTGTTTTAGACTACGCGCCGTATTATCAAAGTATAATCTTAAATTATACAGTAAAATCTGGATTTTGACACTGGGGGGTTTCTGTAAGACTGGGTAATAATGCAAGACAGTCGTATGTGTCGTGTTTCCAATTGTCTTACAAATTTGCAGTAAAGTAAATGATCAAAAAGCTCTTAAAACACTCAATTCGGGTCTGCAAAGACTTTTTTCTGTGCTCCCCTTTGATAACCCAGCCTTTGTTGATTTATTATTGTTGTGCATATTTCTGTCTGACCTTACTAATCAAGGTTAATCGAGTTAATCAGTCAAATCAAGTCTGTGTTGTGTGGTTGCTTCTTGAGGTTAACTGACTCCATTTCTAACGGTAGCAATTATTGCTGCTGTAGAAGAAAAGAACAGAGGGATCGAGGAACTCGGGAGCGAACGGAGGGATTTTTGCAGAAAAAAGTCTTCCACGTAGAAATCAGCATAAGGCTGTTTTCATGGATATCGGCAACCGAGACAATCTGGGAAGGTGTTCGCTTTGAAAAAAAACAAAAACATTACGATCCATTCACACATTGGAAACTAAAAATCCATGAATACATGTAGGTGTTTTTACATATGCAGCACATTGCAGGTTAAAGTGAGGAACTCTCAAAAGCAGTTTGAACAAAACCTGTCAAATAAAATGCATCTGATGCCACTGTCCTTCCTTTTTTCACAGGTGTATAAGTTGAAGATGTTTCCACACTGCTCCCTCCTGTTGTTGCTATGCGTAGCACGTCTGTCCTCCCCATCCTCAGCTCTACCCTTTGAGCAGAGAGGCTTCTGGGATTTTGCCTTGGATGGGATGGACAGCGGAGGAATGATGACAATGATGAGGGATGAAGAAGAAGGTTCAGCCATAGAGGAGCTCCCCTCGCCCGACACTCCCATGTGCCCCTTTGGCTGCCACTGTCGGCTCCGGGTCGTCCAGTGTTCTGACCTCGGTCAGTGCAAGCGTGTGAATGAGAGAGAGCAACAGAGACAAGTGTATCTGTGTTGCCTCGCCATCATTTCTAAGAGTATGACTTGTGTCCCTTTCCTCAAATGAGTAAGGGGTAATGTGACTAACATGAGTGTGAGCGCGAGCACGAACGGATCCTTGCGTGACTTTCATAGCTTCACAGAATAAAGCTTAGTGCGTGGCTCTGAAAAACAACAAGAGACCACTGGTTTAACATTATTGTTTATTCTAGAAACTACTGGCATACTACGACATTTCCCCCAAATTCCAAATAAAAATGTTGTGATTTAGAGCATTTATTTGCAGAAAATAAACAACTGGTGGTCAAAAATAATAAACAATGTAGTGCTTTCAGATCTTGAATAATGCAAAGAAAACAACAAAACAACAAAACAAGAACAAGAGTTCACAAATCAATATTTTATGGAATAACCCTGAATTTCACTCTGTCCACCAGTCTTTCACGTCGCTGTTGGGTGCTTTATGTCACTCCTGGCACAAAAATGCAAGCAAACTCAGCTTTGTTTGATGGCTTGTGACCGTCCATATTCCTTTTGATCACATTCCAGGGGTTTTCAATGGGGTTCATGTCTGGAAATTTGAAGAGGTCTCTTTATTTTTTCCAGAGCTGTATTATCTAAGGGAGGGATTTCTCCCTTGGGATAATGCTAGTGTATTTTGACAAGGAAAGGCATCTCTTTGAGGGATTTTGTGTTCCTGACTTCAAGTGGGAAAGGAAGCGAGAAAGGAGCAGAAAAAGTGGAGCGTGGAAAAAAAAAAAAGAAAGAGCAAAGTCTGAGCCGAGGGAAGGAAAGAGGAAGGAAATCAGAGAGATGGAGAGGGATCAAGTGAGAGGAGAAGGGAGTTAGATAGAAAGTTGCGGTAGTAATGGGCAACAAAAAAGGGACACTTTGATGGGAGGAGATGAAAAGCTGGAAACCCCCAAACTTGTGGGAAGAATGACTGGATTATAAAAGGACTAAGAGATGAGTGGATAAAAAATGAATAAATGGCTTTGAGTTTGAGAAGAGACATAACAGCTGTGCGTTCAAGTGTTGAGCAGTTTTTCTAGGTATAAATATAAGGATGTGAGGATTATAAATATTCGCTGTTATGATAAGGGTGATTATGAAGAAAGACTAAACATTATTTTGCCAAAAAGTAACAAAGAAGTAGTGTGAAAGAAACAAGGATCTGTTTTTTGTATGACACCTTTGAAAGCAGAAGCAATTCAGCTTTTAATGAGGCATAAAAAGATTCAAAGTGAAAAAAGTTAAAAACCAGAATTAAATGGTTACAGTGCAATAATGAGCATGAACAAATATCATTTTTATTATGCACTCACAGTCTGTCTGTGACTTAATTTTAGTCATGTGTCCTTTTAAGACATGCTTTGCATATTATAATTAGATGTTCTATAACAATTCTTACAGTCCTAAAGGATTTGTACTTCGTTGTATTTATGGATATCGAGAATCTTCACATTATGTTACGCTCTAATAGGCTGTCTGTGTTTAGACATAATGGTTTTGTCGAATCATCATTTTACAAGCTCTATATATTTACTGTCCCTGGATTTGCGCAGTGGGTAAATGTGGAAGCGTATAATTTCCGAGATGTCAAGTGCTTATTTAGAACAGATGTATTTTGGCGGTGGCGTCTGTCTCCTTTCAGCGTGCATCCCGGCATGATGTGGAGTATTTGTGTTTAGGGGCAGTAGGGTTTAAGAGGGTGCTAGTTTTGTCAGTTTGCGGTCGCAGTTTTGAGATTTGTGGTAGATATGGGTGAAGCAGAATGAAGCCTCGTGGTTTGAGGTTTAGGGGGTTAAGGGATTCAGACATTCGGGTGCTGGTGAAAGTTTTTCAGGTTTGTTTATTATGGTTGCGTCAGTTTGATGCAGGCGTACAGGTTTGACGGATTCCAGCTGGCAGGATTCATGGTGCGCGCTGCAGGTGTTGACTCAAAGGTAAACAACTCTTACTGTAGCTCCATCTGGTACCATTCTGCATATGTTCGCAATATTACTCGCACAGCAGCTGGAATAACTTCATGAAATTTGAGAAAATAATTTGCAGAAGCTGCGTCTATATATAAAGTTGAAATCTCTTTCAAATACATCTGCAGGAGGCTATAAATTATTTGTTGATTAAGACAAAATCTTATGGGGCTACCTCATAAATTTGCCACTGCACCAGACCTCTCAGCACTATGTGGATGCGGTTCGAGCCGAATGTAAGATGGAGCAGCTGAGGGTTTGATCCTGTGTGGTGACATGGAGGGTGTGGCTCAGTGCAGCCAAATCCGTATATCTAAACTTAACTCTAGATGGACAGCTCTGGGTAGAGTCCCCTGGGTCAGATGTGGTTGGTGGCAGACTGGATCCCAGTGGGACAGCTGGCATTCGCTCTCCAGCGGGCCCGGTTGCATCATAGTCCTGGTCCAGATGAGGTATTGGGATTCACTTACCGTAGCCTGTCTGCGCCACCGACCACATCTGATACAACTGTCCACGTGGCTCTGTGATGTGGTAATGCTAATGATCACTGGTTGTTCTGTTTGTGCGTTCGCTGAGTCATTTTTCCAGACACGTCCCTGAATGGAATGCTGCAGGTGTATTTCTTAACGCTATCCACTTGCTTGAAAACCGTTCTTAGACTTCATGAGCTTATTACCTTGCACAATTCACAAAGACAGTTTTTCTCCATTCGCATGTCACTTTTTTTTTTTTTTTTGGTGTTAGCCACAAACACATCGCGACTACTGTTCAGCAGGTGTTTCTGACACAAAGAAACCGATATTTAGACATTTATGGTCCCAGATGACTTGACAACTTCACCGCTCACACATTAACACACACAAGCTTGTATTTCTCTGTTTGCATGTGTCAGGGTTGTGTATTTTATTTGATGTGTGATTTTTCTGATGGTATTTAAGTCACATCCTTTTTGACTTCTGTCAAATGGAAACCAGATGGAAAACATCTGGTGTCCCCATCTGGTGCGAGGGAATGTGTGCTTCTGTGTGTGAGCACATGTGTGTGAGTGTGTGTCGGTGACAAACCCATAATGTTATGTGCTGCTTTGACGTCTGTATGTGACCTCCATGGTTGTGTCTATGTCCACCTCTCATTAAAATAATAGACGAGGAACCCCTAAGTGCTCATTTTGACATTGTGTGGGACTGGGTTTGGTTTAATTTTTACCCTTGTAACACACAGTAAGTATTTATTTTCCCGAGGTCTGTATCTGACTAAGATATCCTAAGAGCTTGCCCATTAAAAACAAACTGGCTTTAGGGTGTTGGTTCACAGTCACCCAAGGAAGCATTTAATGGAGTATGATTCCCTTCTGTGTTTTTGTTGGTCTTGTCTCCAGGTCTGACTGAGGTGCCAAAGAATATTCCTCCAGACACCAAGTTCCTGGACCTGCAGAACAACCGTATAACAGAGCTTAAAGAGAATGACTTCAAAGGCCTGACTAACTTATATGTAAGAGACACACACACACACAGTCTGCTCACATTAATTAAGTCCCTCTTAGTATTAACTCAGCACCTCTTGAGGATGTGTAACTGACTCAGCTGAGCTTATATTGGCTGCAGGAGTACGAAATGTCATTATGACCCTCCATTTCCCTGCAGATTCAGTCAATTTCCTTTCTTTTTCTCCCTCCATTACTCCTCGCTACTCAGAGCTTTAATTGTCCACAATTTGAGCCTGAGGCCAAATGGGAGTATTCAAGCTCACATCCATGCTTCTTCTAGCAGAAAGACTTTTCTCACTCCTGACCTGCATTCAAGATTGCAGACCAAAAGCAATATTGAGGTTGGAAGTGAAGGAAACTCCCTACAAGACATTACACAATAACATCTCTATTAGGTCTGTTTACCTCAGCCTCCATCTGTCTCCATTTTTCAGCCAGTGCAGGTGGAGAGACAGTCTGTTGAATGATCGGCTGCTGTGAACTGCGTCTGTTTTAATTCAAAAGAGACGGCGAACAAATATGTGTGCCCTTGGTGTGTGGTTTTAGCTGTTTTGTCTGGTCTCTTTTTGTGCTACTTGTTCAACTTCAAATAAAATCGGTGTTGCATTTGGTCTCTCGCTGGCTACTCTTCTTTCTTTTAGGGTCTGTCTCTGAGGAATAACCACATTTCCAAAGTGCACCCCAAGGCATTTATCCCTCTGAAACACATGCAGAAGCTTTACTTCTCCAAGAATCTGCTTACCACCATCCCCAAGAACTTGCCCGCCTCTCTGGTCGAGCTGAGGATCCATGAGAACCGCATCAAGAAGGTGGCAGCTGGTGCCTTTGCAGGACTGGGCAACATGAACTGCATAGGTCAGAAATGCAGATGACTCTAAAATCTAGGCTGTATTCTGTGGTGCTCACCGCTGTCTTTGCCATGGTATACCAAAGGCATTGGATTTTGTAAATTACAGGGATGGTAATTTCACATGCCACAAATATTCCATTTATCTTACAGAGATGGGAGCGAACCCAATACCGAACAGTGGTTTTGAGCCCGGAGCCTTTAAGGGACTAAAACTCAATTACCTGCGCATATCAGAGGCCAAACTGACTGGAGTGCCCAAAGGTAAAAATCTATGCATGTGGCTTGTATGCAAACACATTTACAATGGAGGAATCACTCTGCTTTAGTCACTTCTAACTAGAGAACAGTCTTTAAATGTGGGAAGAGCTATACATGGAGGAGACAAACAATAAATCAACACTTGAAAGACAAAGTGCAAAGTCCACCCCAGCTGGAGTCTTACAGATTGCAATGTCTGTCTTTCAGATCTCCCAGAAAGTCTCCATGAGCTTCATCTGGACCACAACCAAATCCAGGCCATAGAGCTGGAGGACCTGAGCCGCTACAAAAACCTGTTCAGGTGAAATCCACGCTTCAACACCACCCCATCTAAATTTTCTCACTCGCATTGGTGGAATTAAGAAATATTCAGTGGTTTATCAAAAAGAACTATCCTTTTTCCAGTGAGCAGTGCCCCTTCGGGGTAACAATATGAACTGCATGGATGTGCAATAAGTAACATACATGACAGGTTCTCTGTTTTTTTTAAAGCACTAGCCTCTAATGGGATCATTTAGAGTGACTGGAGCATTGCCAGGCTGTCATGGCCCTAATTCTCGCCTGGTTTAATGCTACTTTCTTGCACTGATAGTAATCATGGAATTTGCAGACATTGCAGCTCTTAAAAAAATGAAGCAATTCTGCTAAATGTACCATACAATTCCCCCGTTTTCCACCTATTTTACATTTTCCCCCCCGTCTCCTGTTTCCCAGGTTGGGCCTCGGCTATAACCATATCCGCAACATAGAGAACGGCAGTCTGTCATACCTCCCCATGCTCAGAGAGCTGCATCTGGAAAACAACCGCCTCACTCGTGTCCCTAAAGGCCTCCCAGATATGAAATACCTACAGGTGTGTCGGAGCACATGTGAGCATATACGTACCAGAAATGCAACGTTGTACATGACTTACACTGTACTTTGCCAACTCCTGCCTTGTAGGTGGTGTACCTCCATTCCAACAGCATCAATCAGGTGGGAGTGGATGACTTCTGCCCACGTGGCTTTGGTATGAAGAGGACTTTCTATAATGGCATCAGCCTGTTCGCTAACCCTGTCAACTACTGGGAGGTGCAGCCTGCGACGTTCCGCTGTGTCAGCGACCGGCTGGCCATCCAGTTTGGCAACTACAAAAAGTAAAGACAGGAGGATAATGACAGATGGAGAGAGTCAGAGGGAGGTGTGAAAAGGTGGAGGAGAAGCAGATAATTTAACTAATGATAAGACTTGAGAGATGGAGGGAAGGGAGTTAACACTTAAGAAGATTATTATTTTTATTATTATTATTATTGTTTTTTCAAGAGAGTGAGCGATGAGCTGGGAATTAAACTGATGAAATAGAAAGGGAAGTGGAAAAAGAAAAACAATCAAAGAACTTGAAGAGGGTGGAAAAAAGTGCTTGCAATACTTCATCTGATTTTTTTCACATTTTTGCATTTAACGTTTAGAGGATAAGTTGTTTTGCCCTTTGAAAATAATGACACAGAGAAGAAGAAACCGTCTGAGAAGAATGTTTTCACCTGCCTGAGGAAAAATGTCCTGAAAACTTGTGAACCATTTCATTCATTTTTTTCACAAAATAGTGCTTATTGTGATAAAGGTCATTTTTGTTTTATTAACTCTTTTGATGAGATAATAAGTAAAAATAGAACAGCAATGCATTATATGTTTTTATATATAAAAGGTGCTCTGTAAGACTTTCTGTGTGTGCTTGATTTGGGAGATACATCACGTTGTTTCTGTTTTATTTCTAGCCTTCAATACTGTGATTAAAATATGCAGTACTGTATTCATTTTAACAATGTGTTGCAGAGTTAAGGCTATATTCTACCATTATTACAGACACAAGAATAACTGCACAGAAGTAGAAACTGCAATTCAAATTAATCATCACTTTAACAGCATAAATGTATCTATATCATGGGATATATCACGGGAGTTGATTGATTAGCACTCTTACAAAGTCCATTCATCAGTGCTAAACATTTTTCCTTATTGAACTGACGTAACTGAACCACCAGCCTGCCTATGTAAGGAGTCTCTTCTATACCTTAATTAAATATCATGCTGTCTGTAAGATACTTTAGCACAGTATAAGGGGGCTTTGAGTTAGTGGGGGTATGCCCCATGGAGAAAACACACATTCACTTTGCTTTGAGACAATGAAGGCAGTGTGTTCACTTAGTGCTACAAACAATAGTAGTGTAGATGCATTGTTTTGCACAGTTTTTTTCTGTTACGCTTCATCTGCTTGGGGTTTTTTTTTTTGGGTGGGTGGGGGGCGGGGAGGGTTAGCCTGTTTACATTAGTAGACCTATGCGGTACTACTTTAGCCATAAGTATTCTGTCCTGTCTCTGTTCTGTAATCTGACAAGCTACTGCTGCATGTGAATAAAGACATTTTTAGCCTGCTGCATTAAGCCAGAGAACAACTGATACCCCTGGGTTGGATGCTGTGTGAGAAATAAAGAGGAAATATCAAAAATGGAACACATTTGAGGAATGAATTATGAACTTTATAAACATCAAATGGCATGGGATTAAAAGAATAAACACACGCGATCACACAAAAAGCACGTCACTGCACTTTGCGTGGTATGTCAACCAAAAAAAATTCGATTCCATCTGATACCTCATCTGAGAAAAGACAAGAGTATGTTTGTGATGTTTTAATGATTTTAAATGTCTTAAAATTTATGAATACTAACATGAGTTTGTGTTCAGTATGATTACAGTACATTACATTACATTTTTGGGGGGGTTATTTGTCCAGTCACTGTCAACAAGGTATTTTGGCACAAATACTGTGTATCCAGTGATTTATTTTAAGAGAAGCACGAGGCAACCTCTGCCAATGAAACACAATGAAAACGTACCAAGAAGAGGCGGATAAGCGCAGCTAGATTATGTTAAACTGGTCTTCTGCGGTTTGTATATTTTTATACTCGTGTCATGTGTTATTTTGTCAAGATGTTTTAAGAGGACTTTTTTTTTTTTTTCCCATATATTATATTATGGTCTGCCTGCAAATTTTGTTGCACATGAAACAACCTTTCCACTAAATTACAAGTCCAAACTGCATACTAAATTATAACAATTCAAGTCTAAAACGGGCATTTACAACATGCAAACTATAGATAAGGTGGAGGGATAGTGTAAAATGTATTTTAATATGACTCCAGGGAAGCGTGCGTTTCTTATTTTGGCTGCTCACCCGGTTTACTTTCACGCAGCGCTTGCGTCTGGGGGTTGCGGGTAGTCCCTTTATTGACATTTTTCAAATATGGCGCTCCGCGCGTCACCGCGGTGCGCCTCAGCCCATCTGACTGTGACTCTATGATACAAACGTGTTTCGATGAAGCGGAGCGCACTTGCCTGTGTTGACACCGGACGGATATGCGGCGATGCTCTTGCGTGTGAAAGCGTCCGCAGCGGTCTCTAAGAAGCTACGGGGGGATTTCGCTTTGGATGACAGATTAGGAGGAGGGGGAGGAGGAGCACCGAGCATCCGAAAAAAAAAAAAAAAAAACCCGGAATCGTTCGGTTCGTCTTTGTGGCAGAGGCCCCGTCGACTCTCGGTGGAAGCCAGGGGCTGGATTTGAAATGTCGCAGGCGTGTACTGGTGAGTCGGCTGGTGCGGCGGCGGCGATTGCGTGGAGCCTAGAATTTAAAAAAAAAAAAAAAAAAAAAAAGTCTGCCACCCTTAAACGACAGGAGACATCTTCGATACGGCGGATCCTGTCGAAGTGTGATTCCACTATACGCGTTGGTCACGTAAATACTGTACATGACTGCATGCCACGGCCTAACGGCAGCTCCTGATAGGCTAATCACCTGGATGGATGGCTATCTTACTGATAAAACCACGGCGCCGTTTCCGCTCTCTGTGCTCATCCATATCTTTTTTTTTTTTTTTTTTTTTTATTCTCTTCTTATTCTCGTCAAATTCAGCAGTAGCTCGTTTAATGAAGACGGCTGCAGAAAGGCTTTCGTGCAGCGTGTAATTGTTTGGAAGTGTGATGTTGGATTAATTTGATCCGCGGGCATCAGCATCTCCTTCCACATACGCCCCATGGAAGTACCAGAGCTGAAAATAAGCCGGTCTAAATAAAGAAGCAACGTGACATTTGTTTGTAGCTGCTTGTCATTCTCCAGTTTTATTTTAGCTTACAGTCGGCACCGGTGTGATAGCGAGAGTGTTGTTACAATGCTGTTACTCCCTCTGCTTTACAGAAAGCTCGACTATGAAAGGAGGAAGAGGAGGAGAGAGGTGGAGTGAGCCCTTCCTGGCCCTGGAAAAATCTTAATCCGACTCTTGCAAAACCAGGTACCTACATATTCAGAATAGGACTGCAGCGGTATATGGTTTCAAGGTGTACTGTGATATAAAAACTGCCAAACTGAGCCTCAGTAACCAATATTTGGTTATGGGAAAAAAAAAAAAAAAATGCAACCAGAGTACTAGCTCTGCGTGCACGTTTTTCTCTCCCACTGGTGTGGTGTTCAAAAGGAAGTACAGTTTGATTTATTACTAAAGAGAGATTACCAAAAGGTCCTAGAGGTGAGTGATAGACAAAATCCTCTATCGCAGTGTGTCATTTTATATATCGCAATACAGCAGTTGTTCTGTAACGTTTCATTATTTTCTTCCTCTATTTGGAATGTATACAAACAACGCCGCTCGGAATGACCCCATTCTGTGCCGTGTTTTCTCTTCTTCCATGTGTGCTTGTGTTGACTTCATGCTGGTTTCCTGTCTGCCTCCATGTGAAAGAACGCTGAAACATACTGACGTGAAAAGTGCAAGCTGAGACCCCATACGAGTGAAAGAGCACAATATGACACAATAGATATTTCCTCTGTCGTCATGTCACGCAGCTCCGTTTTTCTTCTTATGTATTCATTTTCGCAAAGGGAGACTTTTCACACGTGGTTTCAAGTTTCGCCCATAATAAAGTATTTATATAATCAAAAAAGCTCTTCTGTGTTGATTCCTTTAAGGGTGAGAGCAACTGATACGACTACTCTTACCACGACTAATGATAATGTAATACGATGATACCGTGAAACTGATATTTTCCGAGACGTATTTTCGTTAAAGTCTCTGCCGTTGCAACCGTGATCCAGACTTATCTTATATATGCAATTAACGATAATTATCTTCTTTCTTCACAGTGACTTGTGTGGTAAGGAGGTGATGGCAATGCCGGCTGAGCTTCACCACTACGACTACCCACTCCCACAGATGGATTGCCCCTTCCTGCACACCTGAGTCTGCACTCAGCACTGCCTCCTTCCCCTCCTCTCCCTCTGCCTCTCCTTGCACATTTCCCACCTCTTCCTCCACCCTCCTCATCCAGATCTCACTTGTTCCCCCCCCCCCTCTCTCCTCCCACCTATCTATCCATCCAATTTACCCTCGTGGAATTTCACAGTATCTTTACACTCTTACTTATTATGGCGGGCTGTGGCCGCTCTTTGGACTCCCCCTGCACACTAGCCTTGCTTGTGGGCTTCCAGTTTGCCTTTGTGCTCTATTTCTCCCTTGGGGGCTTCAAAGGTCTGGTGTCTGTCCTGGTGCATACCACAGAACCGGAGTTTGATTACTCTCGGCCCCATGACGTCTACACTAACCTAAGTCAACTGGGAGTACCACCTCCTCCTCCGCGCAATTCTGGTACTGGACCCCCTGCAACAGGGCCACCTCTGAAAGATTGTCAGATCCCTTCCCCACTCCTGGGTGAGTGAGACGGGATAAATGTGTGCTTTTAGATGTGGCATGCATCGTAAAAGTGAATAATGTTGTTTAAAACAAAAGTCATATGATCAATGTCACTAAAAGGCTTTCATTTCCTTTTTCGACCTCCAGTTGGACCTGTGTCAGTCCATCTTTCCTCTCCTCTATCTCTGGAGGAGATCAGACAGAGGAACCCGCTAGTGCTGCCTGGTGGACGCTACCGGCCTCCAGACTGTGAACCCCGTCACCACACAGCGATAGTGGTACCGTACCGGAACCGGCAGACCCACCTGCGAGCCCTGCTTTACCATCTCCACCCCTTCCTTCAGAGGCAGCAGATCCATTACAGCATCTATATAGTACAGCAGGTCAGATTCCGTATGATTTCTGTCTGTCTTTGTGTAAAATTCGCCTACTATGTTTGAGTGTGAACCAGTGTTAATATCCCCTTAACTAAAAAGCCCAGAACAGACAAAAGAAACGCTGACTTTAACAAGGAAGCTGCCACTGTTGGTGAGGGTGGGGGGGTATTCAGTCGGTTGCAAACTGCAAATTCACTAGAAGTCACTAAATATCACACGCTGAACTTTTAATACTGGTATGATATTACAGTAAGAATGTTAATTGATCTAAGAAAATTAAAAAAAAATGTGTGCCTGTGTTTGTTGCTTCAGTGGGGGAACAGTACTTTCAACAGAGCAAAACTGTTGAATGTTGGTGTGCGGGAGGCCCTCAGAGATGAAGACTGGAGCTGCATCTTCCTTCATGATGTGGACCTGCTGCCTGAGAATGATCACAACACCTATACCTGCCACAAACAGTTCCCCACACACCTTTCTGTGGCCATGGACAAGTTCAGATACAGGTAGACGCGTGGCCACTTTGTGCATGTGGTGGATGGAATTCTGTTATTTCTCCAGATGGTTTGACGATTGATGTGACCCTTCCAGGCTGCCGTATCCACAGTATTTTGGTGGGGTGTCTGCAGTGACTCCAGACCAGTACATGAAGATGAATGGCTTTCCTAACCAGTACTGGGGTTGGGGTGGAGAGGATGACGACATCGCTGCCAGGTGAGGGCATCGACTGCAGCCCACACCCTGCATGACCACACAGCTGTGCATGCATACATGTCAGACGTGAGCATGAATGTTCACGGGCAGCATCAGCTCTGCATGTACGGCCATTTCAACCTCTCTCTGCCTCTGTACTTTTTTTTTTTTTTTTTAAAACCATCTCTTGCTCTAAGAATCCGTTTTTTCTTGTATTTTCAGTGCCACATGTTTTCCTTTTCTTCCTTTTCTCTTTATTTTATGTGTCCTAACATCATCTTTCATCTTGACTTCCACTCCTACTGTTGTGGCTTTGCTGTGTGTCTGTTGGAGTGGGCTCAGTAAGTATGTTCGTAAAGACTAACTAGCATATCTGGGCTGGGCTGGGCTGCGTGCTTCAGAGTTTTCAGGCTGTTTTCAGGCTTGTCTCACCTCTACGCTGCGGTCCCCTCTCTCCACACTGTGGCCCTAAAGCATTTACCAAACTGTTATGAGGCTCTGAATGCAACAGGAAAATAGAAATCCAAAAGCTTGCTTAAATTATTAATTGAACCAGGAAGATTCCTCCCCCACTCTTTGTAATATTCGCCTTTTGTGCATGTTGTTTGCAACTTTTAAACATACCATATACAGGACATGCACAACATTAGTTACATGTTTTGATTGACCTAGATGACTGGAGTGGTGCACAAGGACCAAAGATGGAAAAGGGAACCACAGTGTTTTCCACCACCTATAGGCCGTATACGTATGTTGTCCTCATAGAATTCTCTGTAATCTCTTTAATCTTTATCTTTCCATTTCTAAATGAGTAAATTGCCCCTAAATCACTAGACGTTCTTAGATTGAATTGTGCTGCTGCTTTGAGTAATAGATGTGGTAAAAGACTTTGTTGTTCTATCATTATGCTGATGCTGAGATTTAGTTTCTTGACTTTATGCTGTGAATGGGAATCTGTTGCTCCTATTGAGGCTTGTTTTGTCCTGTCTTCGCAGAGTACGCCTATCTGGTATGAAGATTGTACGCCCTCCAGTGGCCATTGGTCATTACAAGATGATCAAGCATAAAGGAGACCGAGGCAACGAGCAAAACCCCCGCAGGTACAAATGAAAACACGCACACTTCACCTTGATGTGACTGACTGGACGACTGGCTCCTTTTAAGCAGAATGTTTTTAACTTAAAACGTCTACTGTACTGCATTTCATATTTGCAATTTCTAATCTTGCTTTGTACGCTAACGTTTGGCCGACTTCATTCCCTTCGCTGAAGAGAGGCAATCGGAATGACATCGTCTTTCTCTAATTGTCGCAGCCTTCCTCGTCAGTCGCTGGATGAGTTGCTACAGTAATGGATGTTTCATTTTTTGTTGACATTCTGTTTGTTTGGCTTTGACATTTTATTGTGATGCCAACAATTACTCCTACCTCAGGCATTGTGCATTGTTTTCTGATTTAAAACAAACATTCCTATCATGCTTTGGAAATACTTAAGCTGAAAACAAGCTCCCACGATTCAGCTAGAGAGCTAAAAGTTGCACGCATATGCAAATAAATCCAAACCATAAACCTTAACTTAAACATAAATTAGGATACATATACGCAAAAATACATCCGTTATACCCTGTGTGCCAAAGGTGAACATGGTGTTGTTTTGTGTGTGTATGTGAGAAGTATAACTCACAGACACATCAATCACGGTATGTATACTGAGAGAATATCATTAGTTTCGCCTCTTGTTAAGAATGAATGAAGTGGCTTCTTAAAATCCACCGTTTGCCCTGTTTAAAGGGACGATTAAAGATGGGTTTTTGTCCATGCACGGGGTTTGCGTCCCCTCTCAGATGCATTTTTCATTGTGTTTGTTGTTCTAGATTTGACCTCCTGAAAAGGACCAGACTCAACTGGCGCTCTGATGGCCTTAACTCTCTGACCTACGAGCTCCTTTCCAAGGAGCTGGAACCCCTTTACACCAACCTGACCGTCAACATTGGAGAAGACCCCCACGTGCCCCAGGGGAAAGCACCAATGTCTGTCAAAATAACACCCCCTCTCCAACAACACACCAACAAGATCGGGGCCACAGCCAAACAGGAGAAGAGACAAGAGAGCAAAGGAGCTCTGGCAAATATGACTGTGGCCAAACCAGTTGGTGAAAAGACAGAACCTCCACAGGCAAAGGCAGCAAATCAAACGGCACAGGAGAAGACAAGAGTAACGAAATAGGATGAGGTTACGAAGAGGAACTGCATCACATCTGTAGCATAAAGTGGCTTCCCTCCTTTATTTTGTTGTGAGTGATGCATAGAATAAAGCAGTGCACATCTGCTCGGCCAGTTTTTACATCATGCTATTAATTAAATGAAGCCACTTTTGTCTACAGGGGTGCATTCAGGAACACAACTGAGTCATGTGTCCTTCGTTTATCATCCACCGAATGCGACTCTGGTCACACTCGCCAGGAGAAGAACGGCGAACAACTCGGTCACGTCTATGTAGACTTCCACAACAAACTAAGAAGGACAACGAGACAGCGAATATATAAACCTTTGCTCTTTTTCAGACATCGCAAGTTGTAAGCAACACATCTGCTGCCAGCAGACCCGCAGCTTCATCCAGTCTGCTCCCAAAAACTGCTGCTGTCAGTCCACCCCACTCCACTGTGGGTTTGTGTTTCTGTGCCTTCTCTCTTTTATGCGCATTTTATAGACTGATATAGTTGCTTTTAAAAACTGAACTGGGGTTAATTTTACCTCTGCTGCCCCAAAGCAAAAGATAGAAAAGCAAGGAGGCTAAATATAATCTCAGATCAAAGTAAACGAGTTGTTGCGGGACTGCCGTTTTATATTTGTGTGCATCAATGATCAAGCGCTGACCAACTCCAACTCGCTGAATCCTAGAGTTTATATTTATATAGAGAGACTTCTTTATTTGTTTACTGTTTTGTTTAACTTGTCCTTCCTTACAGTCTGGTGCCTCTTAATTTTAGTTTCTAGACAATCAAATCATACTGTTTCCACCCACATTACAAAGTAAGGAAATATTATCATGACTATCTTTACGCCTGTCAGATATCCATAGACTTGGCATGATAGTTGTTGTCTAGTCTGACTGTACTCTCAATACATGGATAGAAATATGCTTCTGATATTATCTGTGGTTTTCAAATTTTTGTTTTTTTTTCCTTTTAGATTAGTCAGGTATGGAAAAATATAACTGCGTACGATATCGTAGGCACGTGACTGCACATTTGCCAGTTTCAGATTGTGTTTTAATATCAAAAGTGGTCATAGTTATGATAAAGCACTGTGCATAGATTTAGGTCAGCTTTTAACTAGGAGGCAGACATCTTTACGGATGGCCTTTTCAATATAACACAAAAGACCCCGGTGTATCTAAATGTCTGTCACTAGAACAAATCTTTTGTGTCTTGAATGAAAGGAGACGTGAAATAAGGAAATGCGTACTAGACTGGAAAGTGAATACCATCTTCTGAGGGCTGCTGAATCAGGACATGCGTATACTGTAGGTGTCGATAGATCTGTTATTGTATACTCGTATAATCTGAAATTCACGTCACCTTCAGCTTTTTCATATCACCCATTTGGAATGTATTCTTGTGAGTTGTCACTCTAGTTTACTCAGTGTAAAGTGAGAGTTTTATTTTGTGGAGGTGCGCGGCTCAGTCTGTGGACTTGAATTCAATCAGAGGGCGTAGGATATCCTGCTGCTATTTGATTAGGGAAAAAAAAGTTTAACCATATAATTAAAAAGAGCTTGGAAAACGACAACCTTTAACACAGATGTTATGGTGTGGAACTGTGTTTTATCATGCCAATATGTATGTATTACTTAGGCTCATTTGAATGTATTTAATTTATTGATTTATTTATTAAGCCACTGAGGGAGTTAAATGTGCAGTGATTTTGCCGTGTGTATGTTTTAGGAATTTCAATATTTTACTTCATGATCCCTTTATCTCCACAATTCTTATTTTAACATTGTGCCTCACCAAAAAGGAGACGGTGTTCAACAGTATTGACGGCGTGCTGCTGCGTGACGCATTAGTGCCCTCAAGTGGCACGGTCTGAAATACGTCCAGCCGAGGAAATGCAAGGACTGATTGAGACTGCAGTGTTGTGACATGAATGTTAATTATTAACATCGGCCATTCACAGGTTTCAGCCAATCACATCTTTGCATTGCTCTGAGTGGAGGATTTTGGGTTTGCGTAGTATCACATGATGATGCCAGCTTAAAGGTGTAGAACAACTTGTTATAGAGTCAAAACTATACGGGGAGTGTTTTATGAATGGATATAGTTTTATAGAAAGAATCTACGTGTTTATTTATGAAGAAATATTGTTTTAAGCAAGAGTGCTGTACAAACAGATTGTCTTGACAGATTGTATAGATAGACTGCAAGGCCTAATTTCTTAGCTTTATACTACATAATTATTTAGTTGCATATCAATAGATAATATATTCTCCATTTATCATATTGCCTGAGACAATGTTTAAGACATAAATCGATGACACATTGAAAGCTTTTAAGGATGTTATATGAGGCTAATAATCCGTTAACTGTGTGCTTACCTGGAGATTGTTCTATATTTAAGGAATGGTTAGTTTTTATAAATGACCAAGCGTTGGAAACATATACTGTGTAGTTGAATGCATGTACAGTGAACAGGATTGGGATGTCGTGAAGATTTTTCTTTTTCTTTTTTAATTATTTAAAGTGCTCATCTGACCCATGAGTTCATTCTGTTATTAACGTCATACTTGTTGACATGATGGTTGAGGACCACTTGACAAGAAAGATGCGATGTTCATGTATCCATTGCAAGTGAATGATGGTTAATGCATAAAATCCGATATAAAGACAGGCCATGATATTTCTGCTTAGGCTGACTTATTTACTGACCTTCTCTCTCGGATAAAAGACTTGCATCGTGTGTGTGTGTGCGTGGTGTTCATGTGTGTGCTGAGCAGAGAGCAACTTCAGCAAAAAGGCAGGAGGGGCAGTAAACTACGATGGAGTTGGAATACTGTGCGTATACCAATAAAACACATAATCAAAAAATGTGTCCGTTTATTACCAAATTAATGTGCGCGAACGTGTAAATATGAAAACCCAAACGTATTATAAACACACGTAATGATGCACTTATCCTCCGACAGAACCTTTTTTTTTTTTTTTTATTAATGCTGCTGCAACTTACAGATTGCAGAGCTCAGAATCTCATGCTATCTGGCAGATTTACCAGTCATATATGATCATCAACACCATGTGGTAAAGCAATCTGAAACTGCACTAACCTGTTACATCACCCCGTGTACTGCAAGCCTCAGTGCTCTATGCGGGCGAAAAAGAGCAGGATTAAAAAGTTGGATATGAGATCATACCTATAAATAGACGCTAACCTCCAGCTCTGTATGTTCGATCTGTTTCATAATCTCAAATACTGTATGACTCACCGACAGAGGACCGATGTTCACCCAAACACAAAGTCATAGACCGAGCCAAATGCAGCACCAAAGCAGGCCTCGTAAATTATACAGCCATATATATACGTGAGAGGCATGTACTGCTTCGTGAATATAAATGCAGTTTTCTTTCTTATACATTGTACCAGTGTTGGTCATGATACCAGATTAGAGCCAAATAACATGTAGCTCTCACCACATGTTGTCATCATAGCATGTAAGGAAAAGAAAATGTATGGCATACTGCATTTATAACTGCATGATATGACCCCTGTACTCTTTATGCTAACATACCTTGCTGGGTAACTGGAAAGGTTTATGGACCGAAGCACTGGCATCAACGTATGTTGTAAGACAATAAAGCACAAAATCATCTGTTGAAGTCACCAGAGAGCACCTGGATGTCTTTCTGAGATGTTCCGGTGATTGTGTCACTGACATGACAGCAGTGACAGTTTAGTTTGCACTTTCCCTGCAGTAGACTGACACACTGGCCTGCTGAAGTGACTGTGGCAGGCAGACGCAGAAGGCTGAGACAGCCTTTAGTCACCTCCTGTTACAGTATGGCCTAGGAGACACAGCTGACCTCTTTTACCCCCTTACCACACACCCAAAGAAGCACACACAAAATGGTATGTGGTCATACATATCATCGCACAAAGATGGTACAAGCAAATACGAGTAGGGAGAGTAAAACATTCTCCTTTGGCACAATGTTGGCAAATACAGACTTACGTGTTTATTGAGCAAAAAAGTACGGTTAACCATTTTAAATCTCAATCGCTGATCAAACGTTAATTTGTGAGGCGGCCTGTTTTTTCCTTTTGTCTTTCTGCTTTCAGGATTTTAAATCATGTAATTGTATAATGCAGTAACACCTCAAAGGCACCGGTTCCACAGGCAGTAAGAAATCATTAAATCATGTTAAACTGCCAAGCAGCGTTCACACCCACATGACTTTATTCTAAAATATACTCCACGTTGTTTCTAAACAGAGAAACAAACGTCTTTGGCTGAATCACAAGACAACGTGTTTAACCTATTTAACCTAACCTAATTGAATATACGATTTTTGAACCACCGGATAATGGCACTAAATGGTGTGTTGCAGTCAGACAGTGTGTTAATACTGCAGTAGAGAGAGCTGTCAGGTGTGATGTAATTTACCACTGACATGCCTGACATGTGTTAAATGTCCAGCTGTAATGTTAATTACTGATGACGCAAAGGAAATCTTTGCTGTATTTAAAAAATAACGTAATAAGACGCTTAGTTATTTTTGACCAAAACTGACTTTGATGACTGAAACCTGACAGAAAAAGGACAGGAAGGATCTAAAATTTTGCTCTGCATAGGTCTATTCAGTGCGAATCATTACCAGGCATCAATGTGAAAGTCTACCATGATAGTAGGTCACAACATTTGGTTATATAACCACTCTTAATGTTCTGCTCTGAAAAATCACAACATCATCTGATATGGAAATAAAAGATATGAGAGGATGCACCAAGGTCCTGAGGCGTCTTGCGTATGGGGGCAATATAATGAGGAGGAAATGGGATCAGCCGTCAGGGTCATCAGGGTTGGACCCTCATTCCTGTCTCATCCCACGGCTGCTCAGCTGCTCCTGTCATCCATATTTGCAGCCTCAGTGGACAATTTCCTCAGCTGCAGGCCCTCTCAGTGCTCACAACAACACATAGATCAAGTGAATTAATTCTGCTATTGTGGCAGCACACTGCAGATCTAGGTCATGTAGTCATGGCTCCTTTTTTTTTTTCCTGTGGCCACCTAAAGTCATGTCAACATCCCCCCTATCCTCCTACACGAGCTGACCTTGACATTCCCAGGTGATTTTCCACAGACTGTGTGTGTGTGTGTGCGTCTGCTCCTGTCATAGCGTTTGCGCGCACTGTCGCGTGTGCGGACGTGCGGACGCGAGTGTGAGTGAGCGTGTGTGGGGGTGCGAGTGTGTATAGGCAACATAGGTAGTGCTGTGAAAAAGAATGAGCCACTGTCTATACTTAGGGCTTGCCTGCGGCTATGTGTGCATGAAAGAGAGGAAGAGGAGATAGAGAGCACAGGAGTGGATGTGGGAGGGTGAGCAGAGTGAGAGAGGCAGCAGGAGGATGACAGAGAAGGGAGTAGGGTGGGAGGGAGAGGAGAGGAGAGGAGAGGAGAGGAGGGGAGGAGAGAAGGAGGGGAGGTGGGGTGTAGCGAGGGGACTGTGACGCACACTGATCGGCTCTGCTCGCTGCCGATTGGCCGAGCTGCCTGCCAGTCAGAGGAGCTGAGAGGCAGCCACTGCTAGGAGAGCAGATTATGAAGCGGAGCTCAACCAGCGGCAGTCTCCTCTCATTGTCTCAATGGCTGCACACGCGTTCCTCCTGTGCTCCCTCGCCTTGCTGTCTGCTCTTAGCCGGCCCGGGCTCTCCTTCGAGGAAGAGCTGCAGCCGGGACTCACCTATGAAGAAGTGCCTGAAATCCTGGACAGAAGGTAAATGCATCCTCTCTCTACGGCTGTGAGCAGAGGGGGTGGGGGGGAGGGGAGGGGTGTACTGAGATGCATGCGGGGATGCTGGGATGCTGATGTGTTCTCTTAGGGTCTTTCTTTCTTTCATTCTTTCTTTCTTCCTTTCTTTCGTTCTTTCCTTATCCCTCCCTTTCCTTCTCTCCCTCTCACCTTGGGTGTATCACAAATCACGAATGCAGGCTGTGATGGTGTGTGAGTGAGCGGAGCCGCGAGGCTTTGTTTGTCTCAGTCTAGGGGACTGCATCAGACGCTGCTCATCGATCATGGATGTTGTCTCTGTACAGTTATGTTGGGCTGGCAGGAGGGAGTTAAATAAGGCTGGGGCAGTGGGCCTGCAGGAGAGGCACAAAGAGAGAGGAAAGGAAAGAGGAGAGAAGAGAAGAGGGGCAGCAGCACAGAAGAAAGGTAAACAAGGATGGGACAATGAGGAGAGGAGAGGATGCATCAGGGATGGTCTGCTGGGGTCTGTTTACTGATGCAGTCATTGAGAGTGAGAGAGAGAGAGAGAGAGAGAGAGAGAAGCGAAGAGAGAGAGGAAGAGTGGAGAAGGGAATTCTAGCCGGCCATGTCTGCATAATGCACATGCAGTCCTGCAGGTCAAATCTGGATAAAATATTCAGGGCCCAAACCTAGGGACACTCTCTACAGTGTCCCGGGGACAGGAATGAGCCAAGAGCCACGGCTTTTGTTAGCTCCAGTTCCTGCCTGCTTATAGAGACATCAAGGCAAAGACCTATAATACTGTGCCAAAGCCATGTAAGGCTCTTGAAACTATGCCATGCACGATGGCTCACAAAATCCTCTATAGTACAAACACTGCAAAGCTATAATACGCTGCAGTTTCTGCTACAGTGCTCGTTAATCATTGTTTACATAGTTCATCAGTTAGTGTCACAAAAATTGCACTTCGAACAAAATACTAACACTTGGATATGTAGAGAATTAAAGATTAATGCTGTCATGTTTTCACGATTACATAAACAATCTTATCTCTACACATGTTCGCAAGTCTGGGGCACAAATAACTTGGAATTAGAATTTAATATTCAAAGTCTCCTGGGGTTGCATTCATTCCAGCTCAATCGAGTGTTTGTGAAACCCTGACAGATCTCTATCTTAACTTTTCACCGCAGTTGCTCAGAGACAGAGCAGCCCTGTTAATTTCTTCTGGGATTCGGAGCCTATTTCGTGGCTAAAACTTTGTATGTGACTCTGCAACGTAACAGCTCCAGTCTCCAGTCACAGCTCCATTCTCAGCTCTGACACACTACAAGATGCTGTTATATAAGAGCAGCCTTTCATTTCGGAGGCCTTGTAGAGTGCATAATATTGAATATAATATTGAATGAATGAGGGGGGTGAGCTGATGTTTTTTGGGGGGTTGTGTGTAGTACTGTGACACATATAAGGGCAAGGATGTCATCAAAAATTAAAATATTCAAAATACTAACCAGAAAGGACTTATTATATAGATTCGATGACCCCAGTCAGTATGAAATAAAATACTTTCTAGGAAATCATCACAAGTAACTTCAATAACCTCCTCACTACCAGTCTTTAGAAAACAACCCCAACATAACTAATTTTACTGCAAATGAATATAATCCAAATATGAGTACAGATTAAGGTCAAAAGACTACACTGTAATTGTGGAAACCTTTTTGCTCATCCTCAAGTCAACAGATCACGGGGAAAACTTTTACAAGATGAGATATGACTGCCGTATTTAGTGTAATTGATGTTTTTTGAATGAAAGGAGAAATTGTGGACGGTTTAAGAAGCTTTTTTGCCAGACCAGAGAGCAACCAAAAAGAACTTGGACGTCTGACAAACAGGTGTTGAGTACAAGTAACGTGAACGTGAGGGAGGGAACGGACGGAGGTTATAGTCCACATTTAAAGTAGGGGTTTTTACACGTGACACTCAAAGCTACAGGTTGTATTCATTAAATACATTATTCATCATTAAAGACTAACGCCAATTTCCTGTA
This sequence comes from Coranthus polyacanthus, assembly GCA_037367275.1. Classification (NCBI taxonomy): domain Eukaryota; kingdom Metazoa; phylum Chordata; class Actinopteri; order Kurtiformes; family Apogonidae; genus Coranthus; species Coranthus polyacanthus. Next base: position 13,032,945 of record JAPQRN010000025.1, on the reverse strand, counting down.
GTCTCTCAATTTCATTTATTTACCATTGGAAATCAGTGTTTTAGATCTGGTGTTTTATGATTCAGATGACCCAGTTTCTCAAGACAGCCACTCTAAACTCAAATTACATTAAATCATTCACACAAATGCCCACTGACACATTTACAGGCACCAAATAGGTTGACCCAATTATTTTAAGTTTGAGGCTTGTGCAATATGCATCTTTATTTAATTCAACTCTTCAGCTACAACTTGATCATATGTAATTCTTTAATAAAAAATCGTGACGACAAGTAAATGACGCCTAATTGCTAAAAGTCGTACTGAATACTTTCTGCTTCTTTGTCCTACTGTCATAACTGCTCCTCCTTCTAAGCCACACAGTGTCAAGTTTAAATCTTTAATTTGAAGCTTTAAAGGTTTATCCTTCTCTGTTTATATTCAACTGTGCATACAACGTTGTAGATTTATCTTAAAACCTGTTAAACGCTGACAGACTGTCCCAATTATAGACACAGATTAAAGGTCAAAATATTGGATTTCCAGTAGAAGAATGATTAATAATCTCTTTCCAAAAAAGATTTAAGGGGTCAAATTGGCAGCAACTAGTTTTAAAAATATACCCAGAAATTCTTTTGCCATAAAAATGCATTTGCACATTTGGCAGATTAAGAAAACAGGACAAGACAAAGTCATGGAAGAGTTGCTATTATTTTATCATGCCATTAAAACGTCTGAATGCATCATGAAATACGCAACCTACAACATGTATGATTTCTAATATCAGTCATCAGTTAACGGAAAAGATCAGCACTGATCTGATCTCAGAAGCGTAGGAAGATTTAGACAACTGAAGCGTTTGACCTGAGGTCAAGTATGAGGCTGCAATCAAAGCTATGCAGAAACAGGGGCAGAGTTTGGAGCATCTTAGTAAACACCTAAAGCTTAATCTGCACTAATAAATCTATTAATAGTCTAGCACCTGCCCAGTGTGGGATTAAGATGTTGCTGCTGTGTCAGGGACACAATAACTTACCATACTACTGAGTACAAATGAATTTAGATTGCATTTTATATACCCCAAAATAATACAGTCTCTGAGGTTAACATTGTTTTGCAAAGGTAGCTCACTCAGTACATTGTGAAATACTATCATAGCTGGGTTTGAAACACAAGGAATACAATACAAGGAAATATGAGTACATAACACATTACTATGGGGGTAAATACAGTATTGATATGCATAATGACAGTTGCTGAGAATTCAAAATCTAATGGCTACAGGTCCACGTTCAGTTATTAAGTCCTCCTCGTAGTTCTTGTAAAAATCCTTAATTATGAAATTGCTTTACAGCAGGATGCATGAAATGCCATGTGGAAAAGAACTGACAGCTCAACAAAATGAAGAGCTGGCTATTGCTCTGAAATACTTTTGTTGCTGTCGTAGGATGTAGTGCAGTGGCTCAGCAGAGGCGAACGGGACTTGTTTACAAGTTTGTGGAGCAGGCACCACACCTTCTCTCTGCTCAGCAGCACAGCAGAGGGGATACTGATCAGCTATCCATCTGCAAGCTCCAGTAATACTCAGTGAAAATGTATCGACTGAGACACCGCGAGTAGCATGAGTGATTCCATTTCCATTGTTGGTAATATTTAAAATTGTAGTACTTTATTAGCAACGATAATTGTAATCCCAACAGGCTAACAATCATCATAATGCAATGTATAGGTATGCCTTTGTGTGTGAATGTGTGTAAATGTGTGTGTGTTTGAGGACATTTTTAAGAATATATGCAGAGGGAGTGAGGTGAGCCAAGGAGTGGCTCTGGCATGGCTTTGATTATATAAAGGGCCTGTTCAGCACCCAGGCACCGTGTGACGGGCTCAGCCAATGACGGGGCCGCAGCAGTCCTGGGTTGCTGACCTCGCTAAACTGGCACAGGAACAAACGCTCGGGCTTTAGTTAGCACTCACACACTCACGCTCCCACACATACACAGACTTCTCTGGCCAGCTGAGTCCTGAGTAGGTGCAGAGGAAGGAGTGCTTATTCACTTGTGCGTTAGGGATACAGAGCTACATATGGAGCCATTTGTTTATTTACAAGGACATAAAAAGTTAATCGCCAGCTGTAGCTGGATCGCCAGCTGAAGTTAGATAACTACAAAGATTCTCTCTGGCATTTGTGTTTTTTTAAGACTCGTTAGTGTTTCGCATAGTCTGTGCAGGCGATAAGTGAGCAGCGTTCAAGTAACTTCCCCTGCTACTGAGGTTACAGTCACAACTGCCAGCTGCCAAAGGTGTAGTGCTTTTGGCAGCTCTTTCTTATACAAAAAAAAAAGTGCACAGTGTTCACCTGTGCAAATTACAATATCAGTGAAGTGTCACATTGCCACTTGCAGAACTACGAATGTTTTAATGGACGCACACATACGGAGAAAATGCTTACACCGACAGTACTTTACACGAACACAGGGAGTTCCTAGTTCATGATACTGACGTTAAAAGTTGGCACAAAAACCCCAGATGTATAAGCTTGGCTACACGAAAGGGCAGCGGGAGACAACAACGTAGTACCTGCTGATCACACCGGCGTATAGACAGAAAACTGAATGAAGCTCATTTGAGATTCTAGATGTAATTTACTCAGGAATCAGGAACCAGCTGTTTCGAAGCGTGAGGGGTAATCACTGATTTAAAAACACAAGAATCAACATATTGCATAGTCACATATCCCGAGCTTGTCTTTCTACTAGAGGTCGACCAGTAGTGGATTTTTAAAGGCCGATATGATAATAGTTCGTTTGGAGCTGGGAAAAGCTGATAACCAATTAATCGGCCGATATCATCCCCGTCCTCCCCCTCAACATTTTGACACTGAAAACATATTATGCATGTCTGAAATGAACTGTCTTTCACTTTATGAGAAGACAGATAACTGTTGAACTGAACATCTAAGTCAAAATAATAAATAAATCTGAATTATTGAACATCAAATTCAAAGTAATTAATCAGTAAATATGGAACTGAACATCAAACTAACTGTAATGACTTAGGCTTAGACTTAGATAAAAAGTCTAAGTTAAAAGACTTAGACTTTTAACTTCTGAGCTATTATTTTCCCTCGGGGTCAGTTTTTCCAGTTTAGAAGACAAATATTAACAACCGGCGGCAACTTCTGTCGACACCAGTTATAGTGTAAAACACACGTCTATCTCTACTTTTACACAGGCTTTATGCTCCACTCTTTAATTGCTATTATTAAGTATTTAAAAAAAAAAACACACACATGATCAACCTTAAACAAAAGGACAGTAAATTATTGCAAATCTGATGCAATAACTCCACTGAATACAGAAATAAAGAAAGTAGAGCAGATTTATACGTTCATGCCATTGTAATTAACAAGAAGATTACAGATTTACCTAAACATTGTTAAATTACATTACTATATTTGGCCAACAATATGTAATATTAGACTATCTTGGCCATGGTTCAGAGTTCAATTATTTGTAAGGGTGTAGCGTAAGTCACAATTTTAGAGGTTATTTCAGATCAGTTAATTAGCACTTGAACTGTCCAGAATGCTGCCGGCTCTGACATCAGCCTTAATCTCTTCATCTTGTTCAGGGCCTGTGTCTGTCTCTCCATAATTTTGCTCCACTGGACCTGGCCTGTGCTTACCCCTAATCCTAATCCATCTGGCACCAAACTAACCAATATTCCCCAGGTGGAAAATGCACCAAACGGGTAGCTAACTCCTCCAGGCTGTTGGCTTTGAATTGTCTGGCAACCTGTCCTACAGCTGTAATTTACAGTACATGATGCACAATGCAGTGGAAATGACCAGACTTCCTTAAATCCGAGCGCTAACGAGATAGGTGAATGTACAAATGTAAGACGTTTTAAATTTAAGAAGAATAATTTGC
>JAPQRN010000025.1:12977201-12998709 GCA_037367275.1 Coranthus polyacanthus | reverse complement strand
CATTCAGCTCTGCTCAGTATTGTGTTGTTTCATAAAAAGATTCCCTGTCTAAATGTGATGCTGATGCAGGAGTGATTTGAACAATATATTTTCAGCAAAGTTCAGTAAAGTGCAAACATAAAAACTTCAGATTATTATTTTAAATGCTTAAATTATTAAAAAAAAAAGAAGCCTGAATAGAGGACTGCCTCCAGGCAGGCTGGACCCTCAGCAGCTGCTCACTGTATTCTGCTTATGCCTTAGGCCAGCTGGGTGCACAAATTCACAGGTAAAAATACCATGATAGATAGCCTCACCCTTGTTTTATCCTTGTGGAGACTTTTCTAAACTTTCATAAGGAACTACTTTTTGCCTCACAAATGAAAGTGTGTATTATACGCATTGATGAAATACTGTTATTCTGGATTTGGTCATGATTGATCTCAAAAGTTTAGATTTTAGACTCGTTATTAAATGAGCAATTTCACAAATAGGACTCATCCACAGTAGGGGATACGTCTCTTTTTAGTCCCTAAATGTGTTAAAATTGCATATAAACATCCTCAGCAATTTTGTGAGGAAGAGATGTCAGTCTTGAAAATTAGGCTACCTTTCACCAGCACCAGAGGAATAGACTCTAGTCAGTCTCTGAGCATAAGCTTTTTAATCATCTATTCATCAGTGTTCTGTATGTTGACAGCCTATCTATTGAATGTGATTTCTCTAGCAGTTCTAGTCTCTTTTCAATTTCCAACTGGTTTAACTCTCCTTTAGTCAACATGCACTTTAATTTTTTTGCACAACATGTAAGATACGAATAAAAATACACACCTTTACACGAAAAAGTCTTACTTGAACTACTGCAGTATGGTTCAAGCTGTGAAGATGAAATGTTCCATTCAAAGACACACTTTACAGTAATGGATAATGTAACAGTAATTATTCACCTGCAATTATTCAAAAAGTTCACCTTTCTCGGGTTGAGGCTACCATCGCCCCCTGCTGTTTTGAATGGCACACCCTCCGCAGTTTGTCCTTGTTTTCCGAGGCCATGAATCTTGCATGCAGTGGATATTTTGATCCATGACAGTGCATATTTCACAGGCAGCTGTGTTCCATCTCATCAGATATAGTCATCTGTTTCTCTGCCAGTGCTGATGGAGGAAAGTCTTTGGCATCTCATTATTAATTGAATTAAGGGAGGTATTTCTGGAGCAAGGTGAGTTCTGAGCCTGGTAACAAAGAATTATTTATGGAGTGCTTTGAAATTCCCAGGCTCTTAAGGGACTGAGTCCATCACTGTCCATACAGATAAGAACGTCGATGCTCAGACACAGGCGCTTCTAGTGTAAATAGGACCAGCGTGGACGGTATAAAGACGAAAATCTCAACCCATAATGTTGCACACAAAGGGGGCAGTGACTGAACTGATTTTAAACAGTGGTGGAAGATAACTGAGGTAATCTTAAGATAATTTTGCTCAAGTACAAATTTGAGATACTTGTTCTCTACTTATACTAGAGAACAAGCATTGGAAACACGAGTATATCCATTTTATGCAGCTTTATACTCACTACATCTCAGAGGCAAATATTGTACTTTTCACTCGACTACACTTGTCAGCTTTAGTTACTTTTACGATTACAGATTTTCATACTCTTCGTGTCTAGACACAACCACACAGACTGTCTAGACTAAAGACATACGGACAAATTACTTATAGTGGAGTATTTTCACAGTGTGGTATTTTTTACTTTTACTTAAGAAAAGCATCTCAATACTTCTTTCACCACCACTGATTTTAGAGCAGATAGAATACCAGCAATTATCTAATTCTCGATACAACTTATAAAAGCCAACAAACAGTCTGTGGTGAAATTCCCTAAAGAGACATCTTTATATCACAGTCTAACATATCTGCCCATCTGGTGCGATAAACAGGCAATACACTCTAAATGACTCTGACAGGGGAAGAGATAGTATAAAAAAGAAAAATCATGTATGCTACAAGAGAAGCTTATTGGGGTTATCAGCGTATCCAGCGCCATCATGGCAATGTGCCTCCCTCCGTCTGTCCACCGACAGAACTGAAAATGAACTTTCTACTATTGCAGCTTTTCAAATGTGAGAATTTAATGCTTGCCTTTGTTATTTTTGATGGTAAAGTTAAAGTCTTTGGGTTCACGAATAGAACAATTAAAAGTGTAAGTAATCGTCCCTATATTAAAGGCATCCTTAGGAACACAAAACACAGAGCATATTAGCCCAGTTTAGTACAACCATAAATTCCATTTCTTGATAGTTCTCCCTCGTTTGGACTTTTCATAATCCATTGGTGTGCATGTGAAATACTTCGCCGTATACAACGCGACATATTCTTGCCTGGTTCATATCAAGACCTCATCGTTTTGTAAAACCTTTCCGACCGTTTTTTTAGCCTTTTTTTCCCCCTTTTGTCAGGAGAAACAACTCAATTATTGTATTTATAAATATATTTAAAATGAAAAATACTGAAGAATATATCGAGAATTATCTGGCAACATCAACCTAAAGCTAAGACAGATGTCGCACATGTTTTATATTGACGGTGATTTAAAGCTACTGGATGGAGAAAGGGAAGTGCGGCGTGAAAAATGTCAGCATGTTTTTTTCTTTGCCAGGTACACCCGAGTTACGGGTACACTCTGCTCTCTGAAATCAGGGGTGATTACAGCGCTCGGAGCTGAGGAAATGGAGGGTTTAGAGGAGAAACAAGAGGGGTTGTGGGTGTGTGAAGTTGGAAAGTCTTTGATGTCTTTTTTTTTTTCCCTCTGACGCGACCCATGACTCATGCTCATCTTCATTTGTGACAAACAGTATCTGGTTGTGTTGCCTCGTGTGTGCAGAGGTTTACAATCTACAGCACTAATTATGTTGTTAAGTTCAGCTATCGCTTGTATGTTTTGTCCTCCATGTCAAATAACCTCCTCCCCTTGGTAGCTGTACGCGATGCATTTGTTTCAAGGTTGACTATACAGCGCAAAAAAAATCCCCAGCTAATCCAGACTTTAGCCTCCTACCTCACAAGCCCATCCATCCACAAAATCCCCAGGGTAATGCCTCTGGCTCACATGCATGAATCTATCCACGGAGTATGTTGAAAAGTTATTGGTGAAAAGTGGTTGGAATGATGGCTAGAAGCTACTCGGCTCAGTAGGACGCAGGGGGATATGACATTCCCATGTGAGTTAAATGCTATTGTGTTGTGTCGTCTTGGGTTGAGAGAAAGCTTTGAAAATACATTTGGAAGAGGAGGAATTAATATGTAGCAACTATATTATCGTGTGACTTCAAATTGAACTTCACCCGAGTAAATGTCAAAGGAAGAGGTTAAGACAAAAAAAAAACACACTAGTTACTGTGGTTACTCTCGATTCTGAAGACATCCTTTAACTTAACTGTGCATATTTTTCTCGATCCCGCACTTCATGTTGGTTTTTACGTGGCCATTCTCTCCACTTGCACTAGCTGCTATTATTCAGTCCGAATAGTACTGTCAAATGAAATGGCCCCGCTTTGCTCAGTGATATTCCTATGCACTTAATTCCAGAAACTCTCGGGGGACACTTTAGCCTTGTGCATAAAAACAACCATTCAGTAAAGAAAAAAAGTGCATGTACCATAGGGATATATACTGTATGTTTTGTACTCAGTAACCGTAGTCACAAACTGTCTTAATTCGCGGTTATTTGGCTCATGCTTTAAAATCAATTCCTGACTGATTTAAACTCACGACCGTTAACGCTCTGGCCGACACAAGCAGTATTCAAATGCTGAACCATTACGGGGACAGATAGAAAGAAACAAATGACAATTTACATGCAGCAAACAAACCTTATGGCAGAAATGTCATATTTGTTTGTGCTTTAGATATTTGCTTAAGATGTGATTGAGTGCGCTCCATTGCGTCGCCAGACCTGCGTATCTCCACACCACATTTGCAGTGTTTGTGCGCAGACTGACTTCATTATAGTCTCATTAGAAACAGTCCATGCTTGGTGGTTTGGAAACTTGGGAGGTGTCTCGCTGACATCAAAGCATTGGTAGCTTTTGGAAAAAGTCATTGGGTAAAAGCAGTAAACACAAGAGAGAAACAGCAAAAGCTACAGTCATGCAGTAGTCGTCCAGTGATCCGGACTTTAAGCAATGAATATTCTAAAGTCTAAAGACTAGACAACGCAGTAGACAAACGGGATCAAATATAATGCAGCAAAATATGCACGGCTCCAGGAAACTCAGTGCTTAAAGAGAGAAAATGACACAATAGAAGAAGAATAAATACAATACTTTTTTTTTTTTTTTACCCGAGTCTATTTTAATGCAATACAGAGGAGCATATATGCACAGTTTTCATCTTAACAGATTTTATGACTGAATGTTACAAAAGCAGACATTGCTTTGGTTTAATGATTCTTGTAGCAAGTCTCAACTTAGCGTGTTTCTGTCATGAGGTTGACTGATCCAGGTGGGCCGTTTGACCCATATACGTCAGGGTTGAATCTTTTCTTCTTCTTTTTTTTTTTTTTTTTTTGGTTTGTTTTCGTGTAAAACAAAAATCAACAGGGTCCCCCTCTGCGGCGATCCAGACGGGCTGTTCATTCAGCGTTGATCCAGTGCGTCGGCAGAATCCTTCCAGCTCTATGAAACTCGATCTGTCACATGCAGGGGTCCGTCGCCTGGGGGCTCTCATCCTCTTTCATTCCCCCCATATTGCCCGCACGCCGCCACTGCCGAACCGGTGCCGCGAACTGCTCTTAATTGACATGCTTTATCATCGGAACCTTTTCTCCCTCCGCCCAGAAGCCTGACCCCCCCCTGTCTGTCTCACTGTCCGCACACTTTCTTTTCTTTTCTTCCTCTTTTGTCAGCACTTTGCCAGTAATTCCTGCTTCACTGAACTGGGCATACAGTGTCTGACTTGATCTGACATGAAAGCTAAAGGCTAGCTATTATAGGCTCTGTATTAGAGCCCATGAGAAAGAAGGGGTGGGGGTGGGGGTGTCCTCGAGCTAAATGATAACCCGTTATCTCCAAAGTTCACGTCCCGGTGCCTTATATTTAAAAGGCCAAGATAGAGCTGACAGACGGTAGGTACGCGTTATTCACCCAGCAGTCTGTGAAGCTAGCTGCGAAAATCACCTATGAAATAATAAATAAAAGCCCGAATACGTTTTAAAACCGAGCACGTGCCAGTAGGTAAATAACCCTCGCGGTGCCATTGTTAAAACGAATTAACGCTCGAGGGTGTAAGCGACGTATAAAAACAGAAAAAAAAAAAAAAACAGAAAAAAAAAAAAGCCCCCTTTGGCTCACCCTGTTTCATCTCCTTTCCTTAATGTAATTCCAACCGCACAATTTCAGCTTTGCTCCAAACGCGAATGTTTACTCACCTCTCAAGAAGACGAGCTCGTCGGCAGCCTCCGCGCGCAAAAAAGGACGTACGAACGAGACCCGTAATACCTTTAAAATAAATAGATAAGGCTGCTATTTATCTCTTCATTGCGGTCCCGTCGTAGCGACTCCAGACTGAAGCTGCGCACGCAACATCGACAGCGGGTCCTCCCCTCCCTCCTCCTCCACACAGGGACGCATCAGAAACACGAAAAACGATGAAAAATGTTATAATAATAATGACAATGGCGATCGCGATGATGCTAAAAAATATATAGGATTCAGTTATTATGGGTGGTCTAACCCGGACGCACGTTTCTTACAAATGACAGCAATCGTTATAAAACAAACAACTTCAAAGTGTGACATTATCAGAAGCTCATTCCTTCTTTCAGGTCGTGCAGGTACAATTTTTTTTTTTTTTTTTGGGGAACAAATGAGAGTTGAAAAGGCTTTTAGACATTATTTTACACTTACTTGATAATGTTACGACGATGCGATGGCTGGCTCATGACAGAAGCAGAGCAGAATGGAGCTTGGCAGCTGCGGATGAGAGGCTGGTAGGGACAAGCCCTGGTGAGCAGGATCCCCCTGGGTCTCCATATCAGTCCCAGCCAGCCTCGGGCTCTGCCTGCGGGCCCCGGGGCCTCTCATTGTTCCGCAGGGAGGCTGTTTAATGCACTATAATGAGCTTCGCAATACACCCTGGTGGCGTGGTGGTGGCTTTGGTGTGGTTACCTCTTCAGTGTCCCCCCCCCCCCAAAAAAAAAAAAAACAAAAAAAACAAAAAAAAAACACTGTGTACAGTCAGTATTACTCACATGTGGAAAGCTTAGATCAGGGCTGGATGTTTTGTCTTGCTAGTGTACAGCTTCAATCAGTATTTCTACACCAGAGATATAAAAGCGAATAGTCAGTGTTTTCAATGTAGACAAAAATTGCTTGCAGGTGTTCTCCTCTTCATTGTCACTGGCAATTCAGTCTGTTTGGATCAGCTCCAGACTGTTCCTGGTGCATTCACGCTGCACATGTTGGAAAAAAATGTGTCACTATACATTACAATGCAAACACGGAACCCAAGGCTGAGTAATTCTTTTAATTTTGCAGGCTTTGAATCGCCTTTGCATTGGCTGTGTATGAGAATCTGAGTGTGTGTGTGTGTGTGTGTGTGTTTTTTTTTTTTTGAAGGTTGAAGGTCTTTCCATGCCTTTGTCCTCATTTTTCATAGTCAGATGTTGATGAATGTCACGCCGGGCTGATATTTGCTTTTAAAGCCACACAATGTCTGCTGTACTGTGTTTAGAGGCAGAGGGCAATACAAAGCCTACTGTACTCCACGCAGACAGAAGGAGAAGGAGATGCGTGTCACCATCAAAGCTAGATGTGACTCCCACAGTTTTAAACATCACTGGCATAAATTGTGTTTAATTTGTACTTTTATTTGGGCGCATTAGTTCTGCAGTACATATATTTCTCTAGCTGCAGTTCTCTTTTATGTCTTCTATTGAAAGCCGCGCTGTCTCCAATGTTAATCAAGGTCAGAGTTCATGGTCAGCGTGCCCTTTGATGGGTACCCATTTGGGATGCCAAACAGTCTGGAGCTTTGTTTACCTTTTTTTTTTTTCCTCCATTCACAGTCTCAGCTCAGTTGACATGCACAGAGAACAAGGCATTTTTGTCTGTAAAAGGCCCGTTTGACATGAGCCAGAGCAACAAAGAGAATTCACACTAACTTTAGAGCTGGACCAAGACCATGAAAATGACACAACATGACATGTTAATAACTACAGCTAGTCTGTTCGGAGGAGAAATACCTGCACGGGCTCGTTCAGATATCTACAAAAATATACTCAGCTGTGTTATTTCACAGTCCAGGACACAAAAGAGTCCTAATTCAAATTTACACTCAATTTGCATTAAATTACCCAGAGAACGTCCCCCTGTGGATTCGGCTGAAGAACACCCTCTAGTGTTCATTTCAAATGAAAGGTACTGTGTCACTGACTGTGGCGACACAGCCCACCCCTCTGTCTGACCTTGTCCGGTCCCTGCAGGGTCAATACAAGGCTACGGTGAAAATTCAAACAATGTGGAAGCAGAGCAACATCTGAGAGCGAAAAAGAGAAATAAATGCAGAACAGGACAGAAGTGGAGCTGGTGGTGCACGATGCTATTTTACAGTCTGAAAGAAACAATGAAAAATAAAGTCGCAGCAACCTCGGACAGTATCATACTAACACGGTGTGGGTTTAAGATATGAATCAAACGAAACATGTTACTGTGTTTTTACTGCTTGTAGACCCCGATGATGTAATCTTTTACTAAAAATTTAAGAAACTTAACTTGGTTGAAAATGTTATAAAAACACAATAATGTAATAACTTGACCAATAATGTACAGGTACACTTTACATTTTAGAGGGAAAAGCATATATGTACGTACGTATATGTATATGTATATGTATACGTATATATATATATATATGTTCTATATTATCACATTATCATATGAAGAAAATAACCTACCTGAAAAGCATTACGAGTAAAAATGTTCTAACAGTACATTTTAGTGCATTACCTGTCAAGCCATTAGGTTATTGGGTTTTATAACATTTTTGACTGGGTTAAGTATATTTACATTTTGAGGCATTAATTACATTTTTTTAATTATTACTTTTATTGGGTGCTATACTGCTTCATATATTCATTAGGGAAAAATCCTATTATTCTTCAATTCCTAAACTTTTATTGAACAAAGATGCACGTTTTCTGTAGCTTTTACCAATTCAAACATAGCATTGTCTAGTCTGATGCTACTGTGGGAAATGATGCCATCTAATGGTCTAAATGTAAAACTGACAGTTTAAGACCCTCAGTAACATCTTAACTTGTCTTTTGTATAATACCATGTGATTCCTGCAAAGAGGTGTGAGTTTTGCATTGGTCGCTCCAAACCTACTTGTTCTACTGAAGATATAAAACTTTTAAAAAGTGGATAACAAATACTTACCCGCTGCAAAACAGAGCAGGGGAACAGGGAACTGTAGTTTTTTTTGTGGATGTTACTCAACTGGAGTAAAAGGTGTACGTACAAGAGAGATGTTTTTTTTAAATCTGTGGATTAATATGGATACGGATGAAACAGCCATAATGAAGGAACGCGTCCCTTAAAACGATCTAAAACTCACCAGATCTGTTCTTTAATAATGTCACACGGATTCCAGAAACTTGCCATTTAGTTGATAAAAGGAGGACTTTAACAGACAGCTGAGTCATTTTCAAAGCAGTCACATTTATTTATCTTTTTATACACATTTGCTAAGCAGCCTGTTGTGCTAGCAGTTGGCTTTGATAGGATTTACTATGGGATTTTCACAATGCTTACTAAAAAATAAATACAAGACAAAGTGTTCCACAGCTCAAAAATATACAAAGGTTTGAAATTAATGTAAACTTTGAAAACATTTTTTTTTTTTTACATAAGAAACAATTCAACAACCTTTGTGACAATGTCAAAAAAGGTATCGTATTTACAAGTTTGTACAAGAAATACAAAGCTGAGAGCTACAGTATAGAGGTTGAACCAAATGAAATGCATCTAGTACCATAAGTTAACGCTTAAGTCGTTCTTCTTTAGTGTTGTGGGTTTTTTTTTTTTTTTTTTATGTTTTCAAGAACGTATCAGTCAAGTAAACGAGAGAAGAAAAACAGTTCAATGCCACTAACATGTACTGTACATGTTCTAGCCTTTGGCAGAAGCATCTAGTCCACTCCTAAAGTCTGAATATTACTCAAGGAAAAGTCAAACAGTTCCATGTAAAAGATCTATAAATATCTCCAGGTACAGCAAGAGACGAATGAAACTTCACAAACATCACTTTATCAGTGCAAAAAAAAAAAAAAAAAAAAAAAAAAGGGTTGGAATGAAGGTTCACAGACATAACCCATTGTGTACCCTGTTATACGTCATTGCGTTACTGTGGAGTATTTACTAAAATCTGTCTGTCGTATCAAGTTACTGAAGGGAATCTGTGGTGTTTATTAAGGCCGAAAGCTAAAGCTAATATTTACAGTGGACCTATAGGGACAGACTGACTCCCATAGGGCTAATATGGCTACGTAGACTTTGCAAACTGTGCATAATGGTTGAGTACCGTCACTGCAATAAACCACATACTTATAAATAGGGCCTTAAAGTTACAGCTAAAACCTCATTTGTAGCTTATGACTGTTTATGACTGATCTATTAATCGATTTCCTACTCGTCTCTGCAGCCAGTGTCTCAAATAAGATTTTTAAATTTGTCTCTTATAAACAAAATATGCATCTGAATAAAATATGTTATTAAAATACTAGCAATTCATTGCATACTTTCATTAAAACATTTTGATTTTAAGTACAAACCAAACGGGATTTCTGGTTCTTATGACCTTGTTCTGTGTCGGTTAAAAAAATAAATATATTTGGATTTGTGTGACACAGAAATATGAAGCCTTGGCAGGTTAGTACATTTTGATGGGGAGAAAAATAAAGGAGCATTTGGTACAAAATAGCAGCCAATGCCACATCAATAAACCCAGAGCTGCTTTTCTTTCGCTACTGACCTTGTCACTGGGACAGACGATAACCTGGCTCCAAATTTAACGCTACGCCCTCCATCAAAACTGAAAAATTCCCCCGAAAAACACTCAACTTGCCGAGGCCCAAGCTGCCGCTCACGTATCGTCTCGGACACTCTGATGAAAATCCAGATTCTTCTTGTAAGCGGTTAAAAATAAGGCATTTTTGATCCTCCTGAACACTTTCCATTCGCCTCTATCAACAATTCGTAAACATACCAAGTCAGCAAACCAGAGATGACCTTTTTTTCTTAAAAAAAAAAAACAAAACTTTTTAAAACATATGACCTCCTCATTCATATACATCTCTCCTGTTTCACTACCTCCCACTTTTTGATCACTTCTCCGACTCCCGTGTTAACACCTGCTCCCCTCTCGTCTTCAGAGATTGTCAAGTCAGTGCTCGGCTTTGACATTTAGAAACCTCACCTCAAATGACTCATCTTTCATCTTTCAATTACAATCTGAAACACTGCGATAATATTCTACCATTAATATATGCTTCTTAGTAAAATATACAAGCACATCACATTAAAGGCTGCATTTCAGCTGTATGAATAGATGCATTGAGGCTTCACATTTTTTTTTATTTTTTTTTTACTTCTGCTGTTTTTCACACAGTGTTAGCCCTGATCAGTTCAGTTGGGGGTATCAATTGTATAAGCGGCTCAAGGAATCGTACAAATCATATCTAATTGCATAGGTATTCATGGAATACATACAGTTCACACATATATTTTTACAGTTTCAGAAGGTGCTGAAACATGAATGTACTGTGGAGGAAGAGGCAACCAGTAGGTGTCTGACACGGCAGAAGAAACAAAACAAAGGCTCAAATTACACCATAACTTAACCTCATAAAATGACTTTTAAAACTAGCGATCCTGTTTTTTTAATGGGACTGGTCACGAACTCGAATGGCGTTTTGCTGTTTTCTGTTTTCTTAAAAAGGCTAAATAATCTGGTTGCCTGTTTCTAATAAGTGTTTTTCCATAAAGATGCTTTTGTGTGTAAAATATGAGCACGAGTAAAATTAAACTATCCACAGAAAAACCAAAAAAAAAAAAAGGAAACACCCATGAAACTGCACAATCAGTAAATATATAATTTGTAAAAACTAAAATATATTTCATATTTAATGTTCATCAACCAAATTAACCTCCTCAATTAAAAATTTATTAAACAGATCATTACTCCTGCCCTCACTACATCTCATATCGGTTTTATTCTGGTCCGTGTGATTCAGCTGTAAACGTTCTACTCTTACAGCCTGGCTGACTGTTTTCATGATGAGCGGTCATCGTGAGGACTTCCATCCGAGTTCTCCGTTTCACCCTCAGAGATGGCCTGCATGGGTGCCGAGTAGACTCTGCTGCGCATGCCGTAGCGGCTGCTGTTGGCAGGCGGGGGGATCCTGGAGCGACCCTGCCTGGAAGCAGCAGACATAGAGAACGACTTCGGGGAGAATCCTTCTGCGTTGGCTTTGGGGTACGGGCTGGACAGCTGATCAGACCCTGATTGGTGCTGCTGCAGAGGCGAGGCGGGCTCCTCAGACTGTCGGGGCGACTCCGTCTGCGAATCTCCGGGGGATTTCGGAGTGACGGGACTTTTCAGGATCTCTGTTGCTGACATGCGGTAACTAGAGTCAGAGCGGCTCCCCTTTTTCAGCAGCAGAAGTTTAAACTCCTCGTTGGAGGTGCTGGACTTTTTTGCGTTCCTGTATATGGGCCCGGGAACCTTCTGCAGGCCGGGTGGGGTCACAGTGGACGACGGTGACGCCAGCGGGGAGCTCACAGCGCTGCTGGGTGGGGTGTTCCCAGATGCGGCACCGAGACGATTTCTCACAGCCAGCTCAGTCGTATCCTTCCTCCCCAACACTTTCCTTTTGGACCTGAGAATGAAAAATCCACTTAAGAATCTCTGCAAACATTTAGTCAATCTATTATGTGAAAACACCGCACTATGAATTAACTTGACAAAATGTAACACATTTTCACGTCATTATGTAATAACACCCGTTCTGTAATAATCATTACAGTCATTACGATACAAGAGTTGCACTTTGAGCAAGCAGCTTCATTTTGAATAAGCTGCAGCAATTTGATGGCATTTTTGGAGAGCTCTGTCAAAAGATAATTGCAGTAGTCAACCCTGCTAGACATACAAGCATACGGCAGCATTTGTATGACAAATATGATAAAAAGTTGATCTTGTTTTCTGTGACTATTTAAACTGTGATCAGAGGCAACTATAGGACCAGCCTCATTTAATATTTGGGAAGTTTAATTTAGCCTAATTGTTTAAAATGTCACGTGTGCAGGTGAACACATACATTTTAGTTGGTTATTACATCATGCACTGTTTCACAACATGTTCATCATAAAAAGTACAACTCCAACATTTGTAATAACAACCACGACATGTAATAATTGTTCAATTCATGTATTACGAAGTGCTAACGTGTTACATTTTGTTGAGTTTATTACATGGTGTGTTGTTACAATTCAAACTCATCACCTGTGTATCATAGCAAAGAGGTCCTCAGTGGTTCGTGCTTTGGTGGGCGACAGAAACACGCTGTCGTCCTCTGGCCTCGAGTCGTCGCTCAGTGGGGACATGGCATTGTCACTGGGTGTACTGTCTGTTAACACACGTCAGCTTTCATTACATTTTGAACAACTGGATTTTTTTAAAGGTCTATAAAATGCCAGTGAAAAGAAGAAGTTCTAAGATGTCAAAGTTAAGCCTCAGTGTAACTTGTTTTGTTCGACCAACAGTCCAAAACCTGCCCTAACCTTAACCTACTTTAAATAAGATAATAGGGATGATTTAAAAAAATCCTCAGAATCAAGTGATTTTGAGTTACAAATTAATGGATTTCATCGAAGACAGAAAAAATACCTTTACTGAAGTAACCCTCTGTGTCTGCTGTGGACTCCTCCTTGCTGCCCGGTGAGGCACTTTCGGCTGAAACGCACGAGGACTCGTATTCCACTTCTTTGCTGCTTTCACTACTGATTGGACTGACTTTCAACAGCTCTGACTGACCACACACAGCAGGCACTTTATCCAGACTGCTGCTTCTCCTGGTTAAACGGTGCTGGACAGAGGCGAGTTTTAACTGAGCCGCTTCATCGTCGTCGTCATCGAATGGCTCGAGTCTTTCTGGAGGTGAAGGCTCGGACTCCAAGCTGCAGTCTCCGGAACCGACGGGTGCTTCTGCTGATTCTCTGTACACCTCCCCTTCTGTCTGGTCTATTGATGGCTCTGATGCTGTCACACTCTCTAAAGGAACCAAAGCCTCTCTGTCCTGCTTATCTGTGCACTCGCTCTGACATGCTACTTCCCCACACATATCTGCAAGCTCTTCATTTGAGGTAAACACTGATTCACATGACTGCTTTGGGGATGCGTGATAAGAGCTATACAAAAGGGGGCTACTGAGCTCTGAAGATTTACAACTAGAAAGTGTGCTTGTTAAGTTCACAGTGGGACATTTGAGTCTGGAAGCTGGATCTGTAACAGTTTTGTCGTGATGACTTCCTTCATTTTCCCTACTGATGGATCTGAGCTGTACCGAGTGCAGCACTGTGGGTGTGATGGACATTGGATGGGTGTTGTACATGTCAGATTTAGGTGGCGCTACAGGTTTGGCTTTGTGTTTGTTTTGGTGAAGGATTTGGATCTGGGTCCTGTAAGCTGAAGCCTTGTTGCCAACACCGTGAAGGGCACTTAGATCGAGATGGGAGGGAGGGATTATCGGCAACTCCAGGTCTCTCTTTGAGGTGGCTCCGTCCCTGCAGGACAGTGACTGCAGTGACAGTGATGAAAGGGAAGACTTCCTCTCTGGGACTTTGGGCTTCCTCTTGCCGCTGGATGGCGAAAGCGGCCCGGGGAAAAATGCGGAGGGGAATGATGAGGTTGGGGTTTCAGACTGACTGGAGTAGCCGCTGGATGGACTCGCAAGGCCTGCCAGCTTCTCTGGGGATGTCAGCTTGAACTCTCCCTCCACTGATGGAAGTGAGGGGGTGGTGGCTCTGGAGCCGGACTGGGATGTCTGGGATTCTGAGCTTTCCTGTGACTTGATGCATTCGATCACAGTTGTGCCTGTTGCTGTGCTGGAATTCGATAGTGACCTGTAAGGATCACTGGATTTTAAATCGTTCAGGAGCCAGAGATCTGCATAGTCGGACTGTACAACACCTTCGTCCTTAAATGAATGTGCGTCTGTGGAGCTAAACACACCAAGATCAGGTAGATCAGCTGAGCCCTCAACCCCCCAGACAACAAGAGGCTCTCTGGTTATTGAAGAGTTATCTATATGACCTGGAGAGCCTGATAAAACCAGCTGTAGTTTCCTCTCCTTGGAAGACAATGGGAGCTGTTGCCCGCAGGTTATCTTTGGTTCTTTCTTATCAGGGATATTTCCCTCACTGCATATTTTCCTTAAGGATGAACTCCTCTTAGGTGGAGACGGCTTCACTTTTTTTTTCCTTAAAGACAGACAGCGCCTCCCAAAGGTCATGTGACCACTTAGATCAGACAGGCCACAATCAGAGCCAGGAGCTGCATAGTTACTATAAGTGAAGCTTTTGCTGCCTTTAAGACCACAGTCAAAGTGCATGGAGGTGTAGTAACCTTCAGTGTCGACAGAGTAGTGTGAGACGGTGTCGGCTTTTTCCGACATTGGCTTGTCGGAGTAGCTGCTCTCGCAGGTGGCCATGCTGGTGAAGCTGGGGCAGCCGAGGCTACTCTCAGCCTCTCTGTTCGGCTCAGGGCTGAAGTCCTGCGGGCACGGAGTGTCCTGCTGATGGTAACTCCATTCACTCTCAACAGGGGTGCTGACCCCAACCTCCTCTAATATGTCCATAGCTGTGGAGGAGAAGGAGCCTGCCCGCTGGGTCCTGAGGCCCTGGTAGTGGTCCAGGAGGAAGCCGGTCTGGTCGTCGCTGGCGTGCATGGTGGCATTCAGAGACAGCTCAGAGTCACAGTGGGAGGAGCCAGTCAGTGGCGGAGAGGCTGCTGGGGGGATTGTCTCTGAGGTCTGTGAGGGGCAGGTGGAGCTGCTACCACTCCAGTTCCCACTAGAGGACTGGTGGTCATCCTTATGGTCCATCTGGCCCCCCAGCACCCCCGCAGCTGAGACAGAGTGAACGGGACTACTGAAAGTGTCTGAACTTGATGAGATCTCACAGCTGCCCATGTCAGCCTTCCTGGGCAGCTGGGATCGGGTCCTCTCCATCCAGCTGCGTTCTGGACTCTCCGAGAGCTGGTTGTACTTGAGGCTACCGAGCTGGTGACCAGGCATTGCCTGATCATCCGTGCTCTCTTCTTCATCCTTCAGAATTAACTCCCCAGGTCTAGACAAGAAGTCCTCAGTGTCAAATGGGGAAAGCTCCTCCTCATCATCGCTGTCATTCCGGCCGTTGTCAATCAAATGGCTCCCGTCTCTGGGAAGACTCCGGGAGCGCAGACGTGCACCCACTGAGGC
The DNA here is from genome assembly GCA_037367275.1 of Coranthus polyacanthus. Classification (NCBI taxonomy): domain Eukaryota; kingdom Metazoa; phylum Chordata; class Actinopteri; order Kurtiformes; family Apogonidae; genus Coranthus; species Coranthus polyacanthus. Next base: position 12,983,191 of record JAPQRN010000025.1, on the reverse strand, counting down.
AGTGAACATAGCGTCAGCACTGTCCGGCAGGGAGGAGATGTTGCCTGCAGAGTGGGAGAGGGACAGTGAAGCTCCTTGGCCTCTCTGGGCCCTGATCCGCCTCCGAGACGGTGCTCCTGAGATCAAAAAGTCTTCTGTCTGGCAACCTGAGTCTCTGGTGTTGAGATGGCCAGCCAGCTCCTCATTGGAGGGAGTGATATCTGGACTGGCATGAACTATCACGGTCCGTTCTCTGGAGCCAGGAGAGTCATCAGAGTCTGGAGAAGAAAGGACTGTAAGCGTCAGAAGATACATTGCGTGTTATCACTCAGGTGCTAAATGTACCTTCTGTTATGTTTTTACAGGTATTTCAATGTCTAAGTGTCTTCGCAATAGTCTCAGTCACAGGACGTTGGAATAGCCAGATCTATCTCCAGCGTTAAAGCAAAGTGTGGAGACGGACAGACCTTTGCCACAGTAAAACATACTTGATTATTTGCATTTGAAGAAAGAAAAACTGAAATTATGGCTTTTAATTCATGCTTTTCTTGTACAACAAATGACATACTTTGTTAGATTCTATTACTTTTAGCACCAATGTCTCTTGAATTAAAAAAAGACTAATACTGTGTGTCGATATATGCTAATGCCCATAACATTATTGTCACCAAATAGCTACCTCTGCTTTACCAATGTCAGTTTACTTACTTCCTTACTCTGCCATGGAGGTTATGTTTTTACCAGCGTTCATCTGTTTGTGTGTATGTTAGCGGTCTATTGTCCACAATTTTGGACAAATCATTCTGTTTTTTTCAAAATCACATCTTTACCACATTCATGTATAGTGTAAATATCGAGTGCCACAAAAAGTCACGGTAAATGATTTTCACTAAAACTCATTATTTTGTCCACAGATTTCGTTCAAACTTTAACTGTGGTATTTTTGAACAACTGTCTTTCAGAGTGCAAAATAAAACCTGGAGTAAGTTTCCATAATCATGCTAAATTCCATATGTTGTTGATGGGTTTGTTTTTAGTTTCCATTTGTGTTGCTGTATTTCCTTTTCTATAAAATCCCTCCCCAAAAAACTTCAAATATACATTTTCTGAACGGTAAAGTCAAATTCTCAGTCGCTGTGATCAGTCACATACCTAAGTCTTGCTGCACCTGTCTGGGAACGCCGGCGACAGTCCTCCGTCTCCTCAGCTTCCTCCTCCTCTGAAGCACAGACTGCGAGTGAACAAGCGAGCAGCGCACACTAGCATCTCTGTCAAAGCCAACCCCTGCAACGGAGACAGGACATCTGAGGAATCTTTGTTTAGCGGCAACTGCAGCAATTCCTTCTTTTTTACATCTCACGCTGTCTCGTAAAAAGAGAAAAAAAAAAACTCACACCACTTGGCTGAACAAAATTAGATATTGTACAAAAATAGCACACGGAGAGAGGGATCTGATCTGATGGCTGCCAAAGGGAAACCAAGGCAAACTGAGTTTTTTGGCTCAGAATGTGGAGTTACATAAAGTACTTCTTCAAGTCAAGTATAAGCTGTGACATGAAATGTGTAATAAAGAAATGGACAAACGTGTAATGACAAACGAATGTAAGCATATTGATGGGTTTACTAACCAAAGATATGGCTCCTGCTTTAGATTTTTTTGTGTTCTTCCTGTGTTGCCTCTCCCTCTCCTTACTTTATGACTATCATGTGATAGCAGGTCAGGCTTTTCGGCACCATAGCAATCGTAAGGATTCGCTTACAATGTGCATTTTTTTCTCCCCCCCCCCAAAACTGTCTGTGACTCAGCCAGTGTTGGCGTACAACTCTTCTTTGAGTCAATGCGGGTTAGAATAAATAACATTAGGCAGGCCTTTTCAACAGTTTGGACATAGCTCATTTGCATTCATGTCACAGCATCTCGCCTCTTTGCAATCACAGGGATAAAGCATCGAAGCACGAGAAAGAAGGTTAACAGGGCACAAAGCATGACTTGCACATTCAGGGTGATTTTATGGAGCAACATTAATACATACATCTTTGCGTGTGCATTTAGTGAAGCTTTTGACAGTGATAAGGTTTTATGGCCACCTGCAGCTTTGTCTGCAAACATTTCAGTTTGCACAATTTCACTGCGCTACAGCTGAGCAGGAGTGACCGTGTTCAGTCTGCTAGACACACTGTAACTGCTTTTATCAGACCTTCTCACATCATGTCACTGCAGACCACGTTTTAAACAATGGTAGATGAAAAGAAAAGCTAAGGATGAAGTTTTGTTACAACATCAAAGATTCAAATATAAAATAATGAAAGCTTTTAATTTACCAGTCACATTAATGGGGATGACACATGAGGTGATCACTTGGGAATTGCTTTTCATTCTTTCCTCTGGGGTGGGCAACGGCAGGGCTTTAGACCAGTTAGTCTGCTTGTCCAGAGTGGAGGGGATGTTAGGGATGGGAAACTTAGACCGGTGACCTAGAGCCACCCCGTCAGTGTCGGGGTCAGAGGGCGCAGCCTGCAATAGATGGATATTTGCAAGGTTAGGTTGTTATGGTTAGGTGGCATTGTATGAGAATGGTGCAGCAAAGATCCAAAAAAAAAAAAAAGGCAACGCTTTATATTTAGTTCCGTGCCATCGTTAGTTAATAGGTAATAAGGCCCTTATAAGATACCAATTAACAATATTATGTTAAGTGTTAATAATAGCATCACAAACATGTTTATTGTTATGAGATGCTTTGAAGCACATATGAAAAACTTGTAAACTGTTTATAGACTGCTTAAGAATGTCAATGAAAGCTTTATACGTTTTATATTCGATCATTACAAACACATTGGCTTTAACCAGTGACGGTGTCATTGTTATGAACTTGCTAATCGTTAGCTATGTTTTTTGTGCAGATCCCGGATCTAAAGTGAGACCAGTGCCTTATTATGGTTAATAATGCCCTTTTTTCCTTGCAGGACAAAGCGACTGTAGTGATATATGAACTGAAGTGGATAAATAAACCCCTGCAGTTTGAGGACAAACTCCTACCTCCTGAGCCACAGCCATTATGCACTAATTAACACATTATCCAGTTTTCGCAGCTCTCCCATCTGGAATATGAGCTACATGGTGTCAAAGCTGATAAAATGTGAATATAAATGACCTATAAATACAAGGTTTTAGCAGCAAACTTCAAAAACACTATATTAACGCATAATAATGTCAGTAAGCATCTTACAAGAACTTATAAGGGCCTTATTACGTATTAACTGATGTTTATTTCTCAATGTGAAGAACAAGGTTTGAACTGAGCTTCAGAGAGGGCAATGTGATGCTGTGTGGAGATCAGTGATTAAAGTCAGGGATTACACTGCTTTTGTCAAATAGTAAGACCTGATCTGCTGGAGGCTAGATGTAGAGATTAGTGTCTTTTTAATCTGAGGCAGACTGCTTACTGTCTGAGCAGAGGTAAATCAATACACATGCCCTTGCAGGAGCTGAGTTTCTTTTAAGACTCATGTCAGTGCAAAGAATCCATTTAGTAATGGAAATTAAAAGCATGCCTGAGAGAGTGAGAATGGAGACCACAAGAGACAGTCAAAGAGTCTACAGTACTTCATGCAAAAAGGAGGAGAAACGGAGCATTTGTAACAAGTTAAAATCAGGAAATATTTCTGCACCTGGAAAAAAGTTAAGAGCACCCTGACTGTTTTCACAAATGTAAATATTATCAGACCGATAAAAACTGTGCACACACTTTACAGCACAGGTCGGAACGCTACAGCCAGTGCCTATTCTGCTTTGAAAATGTGAGATGCCTTCTTTGCTCAACAATTGCCACATAGGATAGTAATGTGACAAACAGTGTAAACAGTAATCTCTAGTCACAACATGTTAGTTTGGAAACTCTTAAGTCATGCTCTGACAATTTGTGGCACCCCTATGTGAGTCCCCCGCATAATAACCAGTCTCTGGAAATATTTGAGAGGAAATACTTCATGGCAGCATTCCTGTGAACGGCAGCTTCAGTATCAATCACCGCACAGTCCTCCCTCTGAGTACTGTGGAAAAAATCTTTCCCCAGGCCTCTTCAGACGTTCAAACTTGGCATAAATACTGTAGATCCCCTATAAGTTACATCCCCATGATAAATGAATCTAGGCTATTAAGAGCTTACCTTGAGACTCCAACAGAGAGGCACATGTGAAACTGGGACTGATTCTCAAGCTGAACTGGTTCCCACCTCCTCAACCGGGCAACCTCCCACCCCCCATTTAAAACGAGCTCTCGAGCCTTTGTGCTCTCTGTTCCCAGCAGACCAATGAGACCCTGACAAAAACTCGGCCACAAAAGAAACTGGTTTCCTTGGAAACTTCTCCCAACTAGTAGAAAAAAAAAATCAAAGGGAAGGCATTTACAGCTGATTTGTTTTGAGAATAGAAAAGGGTCGTTTTTTTTTTTTTTTAGGAGTGTCTGAGTAACGGTGAAGGAGACGAGAGGCAGTGGAAGAGACGGTGGAGGACAGGGAAGAAGAGTGGACAGGATGAGAGAGGAGGGAGGAGGTATTTTAAAAAAAGGAGTGGCGAGCTGGTGTTTGTGCCTGTTCTTTGCAGCGGGCACAATAATATATTTAGTGAAAGAACAGCTTTGGAGAGGGAAACATGAGGATGTCAGCTCTTTCAGGGATGGGTACAGTAAGAAAGAGTTTCAAGGAAACCGCAGCACAGAAGGATCATGGGTAATCACAGGCACAAGTCTAGAGAAGTGGACCCTATCATTAGAGAAACCCAGGCTGCTGGGCGGCTGTGACTGTGGCCCTCGCACTGCATTCCTCACATACTGCAGCTTAAAGCCCGGCCCTTCACATGAACTCCACTATGTAAATGTATGAAGAGCCAGCATGAATGAAACTCTTAACAAACACGTTAACTCTTTTCCGTAACTGGACGGAGCAGGATGCTATCACAGCCAGTGAGAAGCTGCATTGAGGGGCATGCATTTAAAAAGAGATCCGTTATGTAAATTAGGAGTCAAACAAACAAGGAAAGTGAAGGAGTTGTGAAATGAAGTGTTAAAAGGAGCACACAGTAGCCAGGAGGCTGGGAGGAGGAGGAGGATGAGGAGGAGGAGGAGGAGGAGGAAGGGACCTGTACCTTTCTGCTCCAGGGGGAGAAGTGGCAACATTCGGTAGGGGAGGAGGAGCGGGTGGTTTCGAACTGAATTACAGGGCAAAAACAAACAAGGACAACAACGACAACAACAAAAAAAAAAAAACACGACAAAAATGAAACATGAACTCATACAAAAGTGGAGATCATTCAACAGGAACATACACGGGCAATACAAAGGGTAAACTCGGGGAGGTGAACTGTCAAATACATGTGATGCAGGACAGGTCGTGAGCTGGAAAAAAAAAAACTGACTCATTATTACTGAGCTGCTGGTCTGTAAATCATACAGATATAAAGCTACAAAATGATGATGGTTGATGAAATATTAACAACCATGCTCACATAAAACACATGACAAAGACAGTCCACTTCCGTTTTTACCTGTGTTTGTGCTAACTGTGTTGTTGCATCTCTAACATCTCTCTCTGGCTGCTTAGGAGAAAAATGTAAGTAAAATGTTATATATTATACAGTCAGTGGCGGAATGTTATTAAGGACTTTTACTTAAGAACATATTCGAGGTACTTGTACTTAAGTATTTCCATTTTATGTTACTTTATACTTCTGCTCCACTAACTCTCAGAGGCAAAGATTGTACTTTTCACTTCACTATATCCTGTCGCGTGAAAACCACATATCTCCAAATGTATTGATTTTGAATGTTTGTGACAAACTGAAAGGATGAACTGTTCCTTTATGGGTTGAAAACATTCTCCTCCTTCTTAATCTAAATAAATCCTGAAAACTCCCCTGTGGATTGTCATAAAGTTGACTCTTGAACATCTACAGTACAGCAGTAAAGTGCAAAATACACATTCACGCAGCAGTGAAATTAATCCAAAAACATCAAA
>JAPQRN010000025.1:12951539-12972527 GCA_037367275.1 Coranthus polyacanthus | reverse complement strand
AAAAAAAATGCAACTACTTTAACGATAAAGGGAACAAAAAAGGAGTATGTCAACAACTTAGCATGCTGCTTGCTCACAGCACAGCATGGAACTAACAAACTAAAACAACCAAGGAAACAAGATGTAAACTCCTACATCTTGTGACAGCGCTCAGTGTGCAGACATGCTTGTCTAACCACAGTGGTCAAAGTAGCAACTTGTACATGCAGAGCAGAAAGATATGGGAGGTACATGCAGCTCAATTAAAACCCCACTAAATTATACAGTACCTTGAGATGTAAGTGTAAGACAACATCCTAAAGCCATGACAGAGTGGTGTGGGTTTAACTCTGAGCATCAGTGAGACACTGAGTGTCACCTCGACTGGGCGTCCCTGTGCGTCTCCCTCGTGTCCTTGCGGCTTTACTGCCACACTGACCTACAGCTCCACTCGAACATCTGTTCACACTCCTCCCCCGTGTCCCCTTCCCCACCCAAGCCCCCACCTCCGCCCAGCGCTGGGTACAGATGGTCTGGCCAGGCCCTGACTTGGGCTCCTATTAATCTGTTTATGGTCTGCTACAGGAGAGCAAGAGTGTTAATCTGAACCGCTGAAACAACACTGACCGCTTAACCCACAATGGAGGATGATCGAGAGAGTAGAGGAATGCCGTAGGATGCGCAGGAAGGCGGACACTCGCATCCGTAAAAATGTTACAGCTTTCAAGTACCAGTGTGATTCTGTTCTTGGAAAAAAAACTGATATACTGGCACCAACTCATAACCAGTAATACTAAATTAAATATGATAGAAGACATAGCGAACTGTTAAGTCCTTCATTCTCAGTGCAAACACCTAAAGCATCACTTTCACACGTATGCAAATAAGCATTTAATATTTACACTCATTCTGTACTAAACATCTAATGTATACACACATACATTAGTGTGAGAACAAATGCTACTCACCTAATCCAAGGAATAACTGGTAAACAGATCAAATTTCTGCGAGAACAAGCAGCATTTTCCGCAATGCCAAAAATCTCAAGTTCAAAACTGTCACACTGTCACTAAAAAAAATGTTTGGTCGTGAATACGACGCTGCTGTTTCACTGAGAGTCGGCGTCAGCTGCCGGAGAAAACCCCATCTGAGGTCTGATTAGTAAAACACAAAGAGTAGAGTCCCGATTCCAGTAGGCACAGAATAATACCCGTCTCCCCGGTAATCCTCTCTGAGCCCACATCCTCCCAGCTGATGCTGGTAATGTCGATGCTGCTGACCCAATGCGGCAGGTGGGGCAAAAGATTGTTTACAGTCAGGGAAGGGGCGAGAGTAAAGCCCGCAGCCCTGCGGTGATGCTCTGCTGAGGGAAAACTCCAGGTGAAACGACTGAGTGCTGGAAGTTATTCAGATGACGTTCATAGTATTAATGACCATCAGTACTTGTGCTTCTTGCTGACAGAAAGATACATAAATACAGAAACACAAATTCTATATATTTTTACCAGGTCCTGTAGTTAAGGAGGTCAGGCCACAAGGTTACATTTAGAAAGAGCAGTGAGCACAAACTGTGCCTCAAAGGTGCTTCAGGGCATCATCAATTTGACAAAAATACACCAGTCTGTCAGATATTTTGTCGCTTATTTAAATCCTTAATCAGAAGTTGGACAGCAAATAATCTATACAATATTCTTATTCATGAACTGATTAAAAAGCCCAAACTGAATCTCTGGATCATTTCGATTTTTCCAAGATTCATCCAAGATTAATAGACAATATCCATTTAACATAATGACATAATGAAAACATGGGTATTTACAAACCATCCAAATGAATTTACTGTGGATTATCACAAGTAGGCTTTTATATTTCCAACAACTCATAAAACACTTATTTACATATATACAATTTCTTCTAAATTCAAGAAATTTAACTCACAGCAACATGTTACATGTTGTTCTGCTGAAGTCTGTGGGTGCAGATTCAATGATTAGTTTTTAGACTATAACATTTCAGAAGTAGTGAAAAATGCTTGCAACAATGTCCGAACATAATGTGATTTCTTTAAATTGCTTGTTTTCTTCAAGCAACTGTCCAAATGGCGGCATAAAAGCAGAGAATGGCAGGAAATGCTCACGACCTAAACAACTGATTATTTTGTATGGACTAAATAATTAATTAACTGACTCATCATTTTGGTACTAATCACAAGCCCACATATTTTCCAATCTGTCGCAATCATTTAAATTTGCACCATGATCGAGGACTAAATATTGGTTTTATCGGCAGCCCAAACCACAAGACAAATTCAAAGATGCCAACTGTGTCTGCTTTGTCAGCATGAGCGCATCTTGAAGAAGAAAACCCACAAACCTGCCACCCAGCATAAAATGCACTCTTTTAGGTTAAGACTCTTATTTATCTCACCACACCTATTCAAGTGGGCTGCCCCTCACCTCACCTGGAGCTCTGATGTGGAATAGCAGGTGGGCCCTGTGACCTCTGCTTGGAATGTGATGCTGGGAACCAGGAGGCCTACAGGGGGGCTAAACGAGCCATTGTTGCCGCCTGATGCTGCTCTCAGCTGCCTGCAGGTACCACAGCCAGAGCTGCTAGGCTGTAATCAAACCACCGGTTGGCTTCCTGAAGTGCTTTCCTGTCTGTCAACAGCAGTTGTTTAATTACTGGTTGAAAAATGAAAAAGGGGTCCCTCTTGACAGCAGATACTATTTATAGTCTCATAAAATCTGTGGCATTTTCATTCAGTTTAAGTCATTCTTGGATTCTGCATAGTGTAACTTTTGTGTGAGAGAATGACATCAGCGCTGCAGGAAAGTAATGCAGGTGTGTGAAATGGCTCTTGTTTAATTGCAGTGCACTAAAGTCTGGTTGGATTTCCTGACTTGAGGTCACAACATCAGCACGCGCTGGCAGTGCCGCAAGCCCACACACGAAAAACTCGTCGTGTGGTGAAATTAAATCATGCTTGAGCTTCAGGAGGAGGCGCTGCTCTGTGCTCAGATTTTGGATCAGCGCCTGGATCGCCAAACCGTCTGTGTGCTGGGAGGTACAGTAAGGGTGGAAATGGAAGAGTGGGGGGGGATCCCATCAGATAGCACAGAGTTTCCATTATAAAGGATGAAAAAAAGTGCATTATCTCACAATAAACGTTCTGTTAACAGACAATATTGAGATGTATACGCTACTTGGTACATTACAGATATCCAGTTTAGTATCTTAACCCAAATGCAGTAATGTACAATGAACACCTACACCTCCATGCAATTAGTCTGTTGAGATAAAAACAACAAAAGCTCAGTATTTTAAAACCCACATAAAACACGCACACAGAGTTAAAAACCACTGAGACTAAAAATGATTTTGGATCAACCATGCTGCTGCACATGGGACATTTCCTGACAATGAAATCCCCCTCAGAGGAGCGGTGTACGACTGAGGTCTGCTTTCTCAGCTGCTTCATATTACCACAACAAAGTCCAACAGCAATCTTGCGGTGACTTTGAAATACTTTCCATTTTGAAATCTCCCGAGTGGCACATATCGAGTGACAGACAGGCACATTGCCAACGTGAAGATCTCTCACTTTGACAAAGGAGAGTCGATTCTGGAGGTTTAGGAAAGGAGGACGAGTTAAACGGTGCTTAAAAAAGTCTGGCACGTTTGGAAACATTTCCTTTGTAAAGCACGTGGAATGTTCATGAGAGTGTGTGGCGTGTTTTATAGCACCGTAATGAGCAGGCAATTTTGTTAGAGCGTCATAACACGTTTATGTGACATAGTGAGGGTGATTTAGGGGAGCTAAAGTGAAAACACATTTGAGTGTCCTTGATTCATCTTTGGTTCTAAACAGTGGGCAACATTAATGTGTTGGCACCTGCTGCACCTACCTTATATTCATATTAATAATGGACTCGCAGTGACAAGCCCAGGGGGGAATATGATGACACACTGTATTAGCATTTTTGCTTTCTGTTTTGGTTTTTCAGAACTGACTTTACAGTTCTGAGTCACTCTTACGCTTTTCATCAGCATCATTGCCAGCAAGCAGCTGTGAAAAAGCTCTGATAAACCCTTTTACGTGGTCAGCCTTTCATTGTTGTGCTTACAGTTTATTCTGCTGCCCCCAAGTGGTTTATCAATCAATCAATTATTGCAGCTTTAATATAAAGTCTAAATAAGACAAAACCAATGAACACAAAAGAATAATTGGAGATATGTATGTCTACTTCATTAGCTATTCCACTCCAGCAAATAATTACGCTCACAAGGAGGAAGCGAACTTTGACTCTACAGATGCATTTATTCTCAGAGCTCGGAAAGGGTTTTACCAATAATTAACAGCAAACAAAGCACAGCAAGATGTTGCCACAGAGCTGCAGTGGTAAGAATGAGACTCCCAGCAATACAATGGAATATACTGTTATGTAATTAAACTAATCTTAAGTCATACTGAACAGCTCAAACAGGAAAAGTGGGAGTTTCCAATGTAATTCCCAGTGTACACTAATTAAAACTTGATTTGTACTCATAAGCCAGCTATGCAATGATGAAATTGTTTGTAAAAACCATTAAATAAACTCATTAAATAAGTAAATAATCTCCATAAACTCCATGCTAGTCTTTTACTCTGTGCACTCCACACAACCTGACCCCTTGTTTACTAGCGGCCACTCTTTGACTCACACTTGCTGAGCAATGAAAACAGATCCACGGTATGACAAAAAACTGTGAATGAGAGCAATTCCCAGCTCACAGAGGCAGCCAGTCGTTTCATTTTCTGCCTTTTACGTGCCCGCTCAGCGAGGTCAGAGAGGGTCAGAGTCTGCATTCAACAAACTTTTACCTCTTGACCTCTAGACACCTCATTATTAGGTTTGCACACAGACTGGGAGGTCAGCTCACATCAGTAAACACTGGAGTAAATCACCAGCCGAGTGGACACTCATTCAGTCCACTCGGCCTCGAGGTAAACACGGTGAATGCACGGTGTGGATTTGGCAAATGACAAAAACTGAATGCTTTACTGCAATTACTAGACTGCGAAAATATCCCAGGACAAGAAAAATGTTGCAGAGCAGTTCTTTAGGGGTGTTAATGCACTAAATGTAGGAAAAACTGAACAAAAACCTGTGAAAAAAAAAAAGGAAACACAGCCTATTCGCTGTACAGTTACAATTCCCTCACATCTTAAATCAGCATGGAGTTCATTTTACAGCTCTGTCCTCCTGATTTGCTACAGAGGCCCGTGAAGGCTGCAGCACACCCTCTCATATCACATCATTTAACGGTCTTTGAGGTCACAGCTGACTCCTATTGGGCTGTAATGGCTCTCCCGCTGAGTTTGGCCCAGGTCCCTGCTTTCGCTGTAGACCTTTTGAAGTCCTCACATACACTCACGCCCAGCCTCTGCAGAGGAGGAAGGGGTGTGTCTGGGCTGGTCTCTGGGTTTCCGTACCCTCCAGGTACACCTGGGCTATTAGTCTCGCAAATGAAAACGCATACCCTTTGACCTGCTGCTTTTGTTCAGTCTGCACTCCTCGTCTCTCAGGCGGGAACTCTTGGTGGGAGTGAAAAAAAGAGGAATAATTTCCTGGGTTTACTGGAAGTAAGAGTAGTGTTAACCGTGAGGTGGAGGATAATAAAAACCTTTAAGTTAGAACAAGGGGAAAAAGTAATATGAGCAGCCTCTGCACGGTCAGCTCCGTCAACACAGGCGAGTCCTTACGGGAATAAAGCTGCATTTAAAAAGGTAAAACAAAAGTGTTTTTTCTGAGGCCAGACAGGATGAGCAGCAGAAGAGTGAATTTACCTTTCCGTGAGTACAAAGCCAAGAAAAACACAAAAAGAATAGCAAAGGAGATTAATTTTTCAACAGCCTGTTTCTCTTCCAAACCAACACACTTCACTGAGCGTTTTGTTCCCGCACATCACTCATATTCAGTGTGCATCAGACAGCTTCTCAGCTGGAGATGCTGATGTTATGTAATATCAAAACAACACCATGCGCAGGACGAGTGCAAAATGAAACATGGAGACCTGTCAGTAGGCCACAGCAGCATGAGACCCGCTGAAAGCCTCAGCAGCTAAATTTAAGGGGTCTCTGGAAAAAATCTTTAAAAAATCTTTGCCACTTGCAATTGTCACTGCAAAATTTGTGTAGTTTAGAAAACCTAACGTTACCTGAAAAACGCAGGAGGTTTTTTTCTGCTTCAACATAATGGTTCAGCTCGGTTAAAAATACAGATTCGGTAAACATCAAGTCGGGAAAATGTGTCAAAGAGAAAGGCAAGTTCATTACTCACTGCAACAATTATTGGATTCATTCAGGCACTGGTTACCTATTAAATTAATAACCAACTATTCTGATTTAAAAAAAAAAAAGTCTGATTCCAGCTTCTTAACTTTGAATATTTTCTGGGTTCTTTATTCTTCTATGACAGTAAACTCAGTATCTATGGCTTCTGGACCAAACAAGACATCTGAAGACGTCGTGTTGCACTTTGACAAACACTGGTCAACATTTTTCACCATTTTCTGATATTTTATCAACCAAACAGCTTTGATGAATCAAGGAAATAATCAACAGATGAATCAACAAATAATCACCAGTTGCAGCAACTAAAAGATATATATTTTAAATGGATTAAGAATGTTTTTGTTTTCGTCTTTTTTTTTTATCTCTAGCCTACGTTTGCTTTGACTGTGATAGAGCTGCTGTGCACACTATAAATAGCTTACGGGGACAAATTGGTGTGTGGATTCTGTTGCAGGACATAGTTGTGTGAGTGGCCTTATTGTTAATGATAATAGCCTTAGTGATGAATGTGTGTGTAAAGCATGAAGCTATAGCCAGGTTCACTGCCTTCGCCTGCACACATGAAATATTGTATATTGTGTACTGAGTCTATGTCAGACTTCCGTGTAACACTGGAGCACTAGGAAGAGGGACCCCCCGATTGCCACCGGGTATTTCACACAATGGGCAAAATGTAACCTAATACATCTGCGTCACAGCTAAAATAATTAACAGTGTGAGTGAACAATGTAAGTATTTTAAAAGCACCTTTTTATAACACTAAAGAGAGTCAATAGGAGACACGTAATTCACTCACTAGTACATAACTAAGACATCAATAAAAGGCCTGTCAGTATGAGCACGTTTTCAGACGACAGTGCTGACTGATGTGTGGGGAAAGACTATTTCAGAGTCTGGGGGCCACAACAGCAGTCTTTACACTTTGACTGAAGGACAGTACAATGTATGGAGCTAACCATCATCAGCCGTCAACAACAGAAGTACGTTCACTGTGCTCTGCAGCCGCTCATTCATCAACTTGTTATTCACTGTGTGACAGGCTGAGGGGTCAGAGGGTACGGGTCTATATGGTACTCACGTCTCGGGTCACAGACAGAGCTGCTGAGGTTATAGAAACAATGGACTGACTGATGTCTACAAGGACATACATGTCCAGGTGTAGTCACGCACTGGCACAATATCATTGTCTTAACGCATTTGGACTGTTCTTTTGTAACCTGGCTTAAGGTACACAGGAATATGCAGACTCTTACATAAGTGTCTGAGTAGCTTAATCACAGAAGGTTTTCTACACAGTTTCCTGTGTAAACACTGGCCTGTGTGAGCTTCAGACTCTGGTTTCACCAGTTTACTGGCATCACTCAGCGCTCACATGGAGCACAATAAGCAGAACAGACAGACTGTGAACGGAGAGAAACACAACGAGGGGAAAAAGGAAACCCAGACTGCAGACACGGGGGAAGGTGTGGTTTGGAAAGAGACAACCAGGGCAAAATTTTAGCCGAATGGAAACCTCTCGTTCACTGACAAATATGGTCAAGCTGAGGTCAGCGTCATAAGCGAAGTGACCTTTGTGTGTGTGTCTGTGGGAAAGTCATTAGGAGGGAGTGGCATTAGGCTGAGCTGGCAGAGTCGGGTTGAGCTGAGCCTTGGCCATCCCTCACACATCCCTGCCTGATGGGATTCAGTTTGGAGAGAGAAAAAACTGGAGGCCTGGCTGGTTCAACACAAACCAAAAGCTGGCAGGATGGATGGATATACAGGGAGCAAACCCAGCAGCCTTTTGAGTGGAAACAATGGAGAGGATCAGGCCATACCAGTTCCTCATGGTTTCCAACACCACACCCAGACAGACCCCAAACATGCAAGCTAAAATACTACACGGCACAGAGAGTTATGTTTGAATGGTGATGGTGGGTTTGGTGTAAAGGTCAGTGAGAATGGACCAAGTCAGGAAACAGCTGCTCAAACTCACCTCTCTCTCCCAGGACACACACAAGAGAGAGCCTCGTGTACCTTTCTATTGTTAGCCTCTTTGAGTCAGCACAATGCTGGAATACAAATATACAATCAGGCACTGTTGGAGATGATTCTGCTAAAATAGTGACCTGCTGTGTCACCGCCAGCATGTGTGTGCACATATTATCTAGCCTGTCCACTGTGTGAGCCTGAAACAGAGAAGTATGTGTTTATGTGTAAGCCAATGCCATGAAGACAGCATCAATAAGCTCGGGCTGCACCACGCTGTCTTCTCGTACCAACTCACGCCAGCAAATGACAAAAAGGGATATCTTTGTATTATTTTAAACCGAGTGTCTCCATGGAAATGGACACATATGCGCGGAGACATGTGCTCCTATGATTGTGTGCTCTTTCACAGCTCATCGTACCTCAGCTGTGGGAAAAAAATACTCAAGTACAGCCCTGCAGTGAACCATGTGTCCCCTGCAGATGTGAGTCTACAGAACAGTGGGAAAACCTTAACATGCAGAGAAACAAAAAAAAATCCTGTGCATAATTTTTTTATACATAGATTTGTTCCAGATGCACTTCATATATATATATATATATATATATATACTGTAATTAATTGGTACTTACCTATCGATCATCAGTAGAAATCAGCAGAAAGCGAGGCAAGGGAGACATGAAAAAGAAAGCAAATAAAGCAAAATTAGTTGATTGCTGTGGAACAATCAGAGAAAACATCTTGTTATAATTTAATACTGCCTCTTTGTCAGCTCAGACGAAGCTCTGGGGTAAACTAGTCAGAAAGTGGCACAATTTTGCTTTATTGCTCCGCAGAGAAAACCTTATCATCCACCGAATGTTATGAGACTGTCCCGAACAGGAACCAAACATCTTCACCTCACCCTAATCTCTACACGCTTGTTCCCTGGAGTGTTTCTCTTTGACACAACTTTACGGTTGCCAGACTCAGGCGTCTGACAGGGCACAGCTCACGTGTCAGCAGCCTCGCTCTGAATGGAAGTTTGTCCCGGAGGATTTGAGCAGACAAATAAAAAAAATGGTCCTGGGTAAAGGCTGGGCAAAGAAAGTAGGCCCGGCTTGTGAATAGTCTGCTGATCCTTGAGGGCTAAGTGCTTTGTGAATGGCAGGCCCTAGGAACGGGTGCCAATAAGCATTGAAATCGCAGCCGTCACTGGTTATTGTGCTCAAGGGGCATCATTATTCTGGCTACAAAGGTGTAGCTAAAGAGCATATGCCCTCTAGATTTGTTTTTTTTTTTTCAGGGCTCTTTTATCTTTTCTCTAAAAGATGTTGCCATTGTCTTACATTGTTTCCTTCTTTTCTGATGAACTGCCTCCCTGTCTGCCGCTGTCTCTTCACTCTGGTATGTCCCAGCTCCACGCTCTGCTGTACTTGCCCCTAATTTGCAACAGCAGCATTTTGGTAATGATGGGTCCTGTTGTTATGCCAGGATGTAAAATTAGTGGGTGCAGCCAATGACATGGCACCCGTGACACACTCTGCTGGCATGTGGTGACAGTTTTACGCAAGTCAGAGCCCACGAAAATGTAGGCCACTCATCTCTTTTTCCCTCTGACACAGGACGACATCTCTGGCAAAAATAGAAAAAAAAAAAAAAAAAAAAAGAGTGGAAGAGGAGTGGAAAATGGAGCTAGTGTAGGCTAAGGCTGTGTAGCTGATAACTCCGCTAGCTGTAAGTGAACAGATAGAGTTGGCAGATAAAATGAAAAGATGGATACAATTCTCGTGTTCTTCTGTCAAATATAAAAGAGACTTATCACTGAGACTAGAAGCAAGAGAAATAAGCTGCTTTAACTTGTCTCATTATCAAAAAATATAACCAGTATCTTACAGATTTAGTAATGAACCAAATGTTTTTCATTTAGTTAATATATACGACCTGTTGTGTGCAAAAAAAAAAGAGAACATACTACTTTTAAACGAACAAATAGAGGAAAAAAGTGTCTCAACCAGTTTGTTTTTTTAGACCATTTAGCATTACTCTTTCCAGCCTCCATACAGAGACTAAAGGTCTTAGCAAAACTAATTGAACAGCCGTGAACAGGGAAACTATTTCAATCCAATCTGCTCTCTTAAGACCAAGAAAAAATAAGTACAAAAGACAGATGTAAATGAAAATAACTACAGATCAGAGTGAAGGTTAACTTGAGGGACAGAAGAAAATACAACACTTACCGAAACAAACACCGTGATTCGGGCAAACATAATTTAAAAGCACTTTATAAAACCTACAAGCAGCTCACCTGATAATGTCTCTGAGGTAATTAAGTATACTGCGCATGCATGCACATGTAAATTAGATGATTTCATTTATCAAACGTGTTGCTGCAAGTACAACCACCTTCCAATATGTCAGAGCCAACTTTAAGAATCAGACATAAACTGACAAGCGAAAACTGTCATGTATTTATTCGAGCTGTCTGTTCTCGTTATGACACGTGGATTGGAGGTTATTTTCTTTTCCCGTGCACATTTTGGGTGTGCTCGCAAGACAGTTTGGGTGGTTGCAGTTTGTACATGAGACCACCGGGTGAAGTTATCTGTATGCAGTCAAGCTGTTTTTAAAGGTGTCCAAATTCCACCAGATGGCTTTTCTCAACAGACTGCAGTCAGAGGCAGACCGCAGGACAAATCAAACAGGGGCTAAATCTGCCTTTACAAATCCTGAGATCAGGTTGAGAACAAATTTCAACTTTAGTTTCAAAGCCACTTCAGATCCATGCACGGCTCTGCAAAGTCAGCATGAACACTGAGCTATACAATTACATTTTCCAGCAACAACGCAGCACTGCAAACAACCAAGCTGAGAAGCTGGCTGTGTGCAGTAAAGATAATAAATGACCCTGAGTGAGGCAGAGCTGTTATCACTGATTCTGGAATCCCTCTGTGCTCACAGTGGAAACATTTTAGTATATTTCCTGTAATTTAACGCAAGGTTTCAGCTTGACCAAAAATACAATCAAAACAAAAAAGAGAAATAAAAAAAAAAAAAAAGAAAGACTCATTTGCAGGAAGAGCAGGGCCATAATCATAACAAGCAAGTTGGGTTCTTTCCCCTAAAGCACCTGTGGGAGTTGAAGCCAAGTAATAAAAACACACAAGCCCTTAAATCTGCTCTGCATCGCTCCCTAGGTCCCAACCCCCGAAGAGCAAATCAGGGCTGAAAAATACAACATCTGTTTGCTGTATGGTGTTGCCATCGGTGCCCTGAACCCCGGAGAGTTTTCTGTGATACTATGGAATTTAAGTTCCCAACTCCTCCACTGAGAGAAGAGGAGGATCCCCGTTCCAGCTGAACAAACAGCACTTGCAACATATACCGGTTTGGGAGGGTGTGTCTGTCAGAAAGAGAACATGTATGTGTGTGCGAGGAGGTGAGCCTTAACCTGACCTTTTGCAGCATACCAGCACCACTGATCGCACACACACTTTACGACCAACTCACTTTCAGATCTAATAAAATATGCTATATATTCAGAGCTGCAGTAAGCACGAATTTCACTGAGGTCATGTTGAATATCAGTTCAGTAATATTTTTCGTATTTTAATGTATGTGATTCGGGACAGGTGCGCTTAAACGGAAGAAATCTTACTCTAAAATATACAAACAGCAAGTGCTTGGAGCCAGGCTTAATTGCCTGTCTTGTGTAATCAATAAAATAACAGCAATTAATCTTAGTCAAAACTATATTTAAGCTATGAGTCATTTGATTTGTCTTTATCTGGAACATGTTGCCAAATATTTTATGAGGTACAGTAACCAGAAAAGAGAAACTACTCTCTGTCTATAATTAACATGGATACAGCTTGGGTCACTTTGATGGACTGCCTGTTTAGGCAAATGAAAGGTGAATGACGGACAAATGTCTGTCCACAAGGAACACGTGAGGGACCACGTGCCAGCTTCTCGTGTGTATTAAAAGTCCAGCGTGGAGCCATGAAGGCTTAACACTTTTCTGTCATCAAATCTACAAATCATATCAGAAGGAAAGCTGATGTTACCAAGCACCCAACACTCTTCTGCAATTACATGTTTCTGCTGTAAGCATTTCCACAAAGCTGCTGAGGCAGTGGCTTTGGCCACTGGTGTCAAAGCGTGATGCTGTCAGTCTGGTCTGTCATACACAGAAACTGGATCACCACCACAAGCTACTGGGTATCTTTTCAACATAGCCTCTGGCATCCCGGCCGATCCGCCCGCCTAAATATCAGAAGTCACCCGGAAGCCTGAGATTCAAGTCCTCCCAAGGCAACGAACCCTATCTGAGCAGCTGCATTGTACTTTATAGAGAGAGCATATAGAGTTTCCTGAGGTAGTTATTCCCATAAGTGTTGTATTTCATTTGGAGTCTACCATTCCTGTGCTTTTGTTTATGGCTCTGACAAGCTGAGCTGTGCTCAAATCTAATCAAATAGGAGGGGCATTTCCTTGAGCACGTTGTGATGCCAGTTTAGGCCTTCATCGCTCAGTGACCAGCGCAATCAATTTCTAATCAGTCAAGACTTCTTAATGACCCACACAGTCAATTAAACATCATGAGAGGAGTTTCAGTTGTGTTTGAATAAAGCCACTGGGTGTTTTAAGGCATTATTAATTTAGTTATGAATTTAGGGAAGAGCTGTGAACTTAAAATGCATATAAAGTTGATATGGCTACCATGTTAGCAAACCATTTCCTAGAAGATACAGAACAACATTAAGGGTTCAATATGTAGAATTTGTGCGAGAAAAGAGAAAATGAGCAACTTTGATGATGAATTATTTTACAACAGAGCATTATACATGAATTGCAAATGAGAAGTGAAAGTAAAAGGAAAAGATCAATTAAGAATGTGTGTTTCTGTGCATGTGTAGGTGTAGAGGCATAGGGGGCAGGAAAGATTGTAGGTGCTCTGACAAGAAAGGGCTTTACTACATATTGTACACCTTCATGTACAGGAAAGGCAGCAGGCAGACAAGGATCAGTGCACATGAAAGGTTGGCCTCAGGCCTCCTGTTTATGTTTAATTTTTCTTTTATCTGCCGATCAGTTGCTCAGTCTGTAATCTGCAGATTTATTTTTTACCTTATATAGATAACATTTTGGTCTTTCCCACTCAGAGCACGCCTTCACATGAGCTGAGATCTGGAGGACGCTCCCTTGAGTACTGCCTGTCCCTTCCCATAACACGGGCATTAGGATAAACTAGGCACAAGGGGCCAGTAAGAGGGTAAGAGGGGGGGCATCTACAAAAGGCAGGGATCAGAAGGGAGAGTGGAATTTCTTCATCACTTTCTCCAGCTTTTTAAGCTCGACACTGCATTATCTATCTGACTGACTTTGGACATCGTGGCTGTATGCGTGGTGGCTTTGTGTACCGTTCACACATTATCCCAAACGTGTAAACCACTACTTAGGCCACTGTGGATTTATATCCCTTTAACCACACTGCATTCTGTTGACAAACAGCTGAATTCTCATAAAACACACACTGTGTTATAATGAATTCCTTGGCTTGGGATTTAACGGTGACTGGGCAGAGCCTGTACTACTCAGCAGCAGTCTAACCGCAGATTTCAGCAGTACAGCCAAAGGGCAAACCCTTACTAGAAGGAGGCCGCAAGTCTGCTAAAAGTCATGTCACAATACTGAGCTGTTCTCAATTTCAACATCTAGATGTTCAATTCTAAAAGCCTGCGGAGACGGGCAGTTTTATAAACAACAACAGAGACCGCAAAGCACCAAGTGATCTGTCTCTGAGGCAGCAATGAGCAAAGTTTACCCTCCAACAGGGCTGTGGTTCAGGTTGGACCATACTGATGCAAGCCTTTCCCCAGATGGTTTCTGTTTTATCCACACTAGTCCATGTCCGACCAGGGAAACAAAGATCTGACCTCTCCCCGTTGATCTCTTTGATCACAGATGATTCCAGTTGTTGCTGGAACAGAGAAAACACTGCGACAGTGCTGTGGCCAGGAACCAATACAGTCACACAGTCACCGTGTCCTGATACATTATCCACATGTCAACGTGCCAGTCATTTCACCGTGTTTCCAAACAGTGAAGGGTCAAACTTTATCTCCTTGTGACACGTTTCTCGATCAGTTTGACAGTTACATCAATAATTAACAATATATCATCAATGTAGTAGCATTCAAATACCCACAAAGTGGCTTTCCACTCATCTGAAGCTAGAGCATTGCAAATGAAATGTTTCCATATTCAACACTGTACATAATAGCTGTTAAAGGCCTGGTGACAACCACATAGGAAAATAGTTGTTAAAGGTCTGGAAACATCCAAAGTACTTGCTTCCTCTAATATTTCCCTCAGTGAAATCTGGCTGCTTCATGGCCTAATACCTCTAATACCTCGAACACTGTAGATGTGATTTTATATCCAATATTGATATATGTTGTGATATAAATAATAAAACTGAAGTTTTACTGCATATTATCATTGAGTCCTGCTCACAGATGTGTAACATTGACCGCACTGCTGTATCTATACGCTGTTTCAGTAAAGCCAAATGAACTGGTTTTATTCATGAAAACTATGGTTTTTGACAAAAATACAGAAGAAATATGTTAAATTTCTATCATTTCTAATACGCATTGCAATAGAAAACCTGCTTTGCCACATTGCAGTGTTCAGTGAAGAGGAAAATATACTGTTCCCATCATCCCAGGTAATGAAACACATTTCATCTGATAAAAATCCACCCCAGAGGAGCTGAGAACATGACCCTGACCTGTATGTGATCACTTTCAGGTCAACTTTTTAAATTACCTTGAGGCTAAAGTAAACTCGGCTGTGTCTCTAGGTGCTGAACCTGACTACATTTTTAGGTTGTAAAGGATTATGTGAATTCTTCCACACTCTGAAGTTACTAAAGAAACGGATTAGGGTTATGTTCATCAATTAGTGGTTATTTTCCTGACAAGCTTGTGCTGGCCATTCTCAGCAGCTCTCGAGTTTCAAAAACACCTCCAGAAAATACCTCTGAAGTGGTGGACCCGTTCTGCCAAGAGACGATGAAGTCATCGCAGACCCGGCCCTGCCTGACATGCTAACATTATGTAACCAAAAGCCAGAGAAAAACTCTCATCAGCCCGGATGTGAAGCAGAGTTTAACTTTCAGTGAGCTCTTCATCTGATGTCAATGTGAACTGTCAACAGGTTATCAATTACAATCTCACAGCTCATTATCGCCTGACTGATCGCCCACGGCAGATTAATAGACTAAGATTACATTTCCCTGCACTTATAAACCTGTTTTACAAAACCGAACATTGCCCTTGATTGGTTATTTAAACAAGACCACATTGATTATATCTGAATCCTGCAAAACCAAGATAAGACTGCAGCTTCACTGTAGCCAATTTTCAGCCAACATGTGCAGACTCAGTGGCTGCACGGCTACGGCTTTACACAAGTTCAAATAAAACACACTGTGAATAGGTAATCACACTCTCTGGGGTCCAAATACACTACCATCTCTGCATGCTGCTGCTATTGGCCAGAAGTGCGTGGTCTGTTAGCCAATGACATTGCTCTGCATTGTTACTGTGTGTGTTCAGTTCTCCTCGCTGTGTGGGGTGCGTGGTGAAGAGGGGGGGGGGGCTGCTCAAAACAGGGCCGACCTCAATACTGAAGCCATCCAAGCAAGATGATTTCATTGTCTCCTCCTTTCATTGCCCTTGCCCATTTAGGGGCATAATTTGTTAAATAAACAGCCCCTTTAGTAGCATGTCACACGAGCGCTGCAAGACACTTTCACTACTAAACTGACTTGCTTGTGCCAATCTGTCTGCGCATACTGAAAGACACACCCACAGTAAAACAAATAATGTCCAAAATAAAACATATCCATTGTGAATCAGCACATTTTTCTTGTGTTTCTTTACTGAAGTGTTATTCCAGTGCAGACCGCTCTGCAAAGGCGTAGCATAAGTGGTCATATTTCAGTCTGTGTGCAGCTACAAGAGCATTATTTGCCTTTTTCTTTGCAGATATTCTGTTCCAGTATAAATACAAGCAGGCAGCTTAAGCTCAACTTGCCTGGCAACACAGCTCTGGTGATCCGCTTGCACTGTACATACCATCGCTCCAGTCCGGATATCCCGTGGATCCTGACCAGAGTTTCCTCGTCCCCTCTGCCTCATGAAATCTCCTGCAACTTGTCTGAGAGAGCAACCTCACAGTCTTCAACTAAAGACAGGTTCTCTAAAGTAGCAGCTAAAACAATCTGGGTACAATTACACCCACCTTCATTTCCAAATGAGTGTTTTTAAAGGGTAGCTGTAATTTTGACTGACCTTCCATTTTGATATGATTGCTAACGTGTGCTTGGATGTATTGAGTGTTTATCCGCTGTAAAATCTAGTGTTTAAACTCATCTGGATGGATCACATTACAGTTTTGTCCTAGTTTCTCTGCGATGCACCCCACGCCCTTCATGTCAAGTACTTTCTTCAAGTATAAGTCACCAGTTTGACGATGTTTCAGATCTACTGACAACTGTGGTGATGAATGACTGGGCCCAGTCTTTCACTCCTGTTCCTGTGTCACCTGAAATTGATTTATCATAGAAATGTATAAATTAGTAGATTGATTTATTCAGAAAATAATAGTTTAGTAAATAATAACAATTCGCTGCAGCTCTAATTAGTCAGCACTGGTCACAAACCCCTTTTTGTCCAGTTATTCACACCTTCAGTCCATCCCCAATAAACTTGCTTTATAACCATCTGCACTACACACGGCTCTGCTCATTGGCCTACGAATCTGTGAAAAAGTCATCTCCTCTGTCCTTAAGCAAAACATTAGTATTTGTGCATATATGCATATATTATTCATTCAAACTTGTGAATCTCAGGCTCGGCGAGAGGTTTTTTTGTGATCTCAGGGACCGTCTGCGTCACATTTGCACAGATGTTCCAGAGCATCACTCCAGCAGAGTCACCGTCAAATACAAGTGTGTGTCATTCCGTACAAATCTGACATATAGTGAGTGTCCTTGTGCCTGAAAGCGTACAAAACTTAACGTTTGTGTCTTCTCCTGTGCTGACACAAAGTTCTGTGTTGGAGTCTGTGTCGTGCTGGCATCTTGTTATTAGCAAATTATGGAAATGCAGTGTTGTAGAGGAGCAGAAAAGAGGCACTCAGGAGCGTGTATAAGGATTTTTTATGGTAAAACTGAGGCAACTGATAAAGGTACATTATAAACAGTTCATACACTGGAAATAAGTGATTACTACGTGTACATTTCTTCACGTTACATATTGCACCTTTAAATGTTCAATATGTAATATATTTGCGTGTGCGTTGTATTAGTAAAAATGGAGTTAGCTAACATCAACAAACGACCGCCCCCCCTGACAGACTCCAACACAAACTCCACATAACAATCTTACATATTGAACTTTTAAGGTAACTTTTAGGCGACAAATTCTTCAAACTACAGCGAGAATAATTTTGGCAACTACTTTTTAATCATGTGCTTAATTTGAAGAAGGAAAATAAAACTGTGTTTATTTTACACAATACCATGCATTCTCAAAAAACATGTTGTTATATGTTTCTGTATTGGACAATTGAGGCCAACTGACTTAAATTTTCCATTCAATCTGTAACTGCGGTTTTGTCTGAAAGATGTGGCAGCTCCAGTGCGTCGCTGCAGACTCTGGCAAAGGGTGATTTAAGAAAGCATTTACAAAAGCCAAGGATTAGGCTTCTTTCAGAAGAAGCAGAGGAAGAAGTGTGTATATAGTGAGAGTGTGTGTGTGTGGGGGAGGAGAAGGTTGGGTGGGTTAAAAGATGTCCTTTCTCCACATGTGAAAGACCCCAGACTCAGCAGCCACCACTCAGTTATGCGTGACCACCAACCCCTCCCATTAAATGAGCTTTTATCTGTGAAAGGACTCATTGGTTTGTTTGTGTGGTTGGTTTCATCTTCAACAATATCCTTAGCTTCACTAATCACTAACTGTAAATTCAACTCTAATTCCTCTGCTTCCTACAGCGCAGAGATCGTCAGACACTCATTAATCTACTTCCTGATGTCTCAGATCTTCACGGCCTGCCAACACACAAACACAAGAATAACTGTGCAAACAGTAAATATTTGATAACTGGCAAACTGCTCTGTCTCCACTCTCCTTCTCGACTGTTCTGCGTTATAGCCTTCTTGTGTGGTCAGGAGGCTGCTCAAGAGAGCTGCAGGAATGCGAGCAAAGGGAGAAGCCAATAATGCTTTTAGAGCCACCAAAATCTTGTATACAAGCCACCAGTATAGTTCCTGTGGTTCCCTTTGTGCGGAGCAGGCTCCCTTTGAAGAAGAGACACAATGAGATAAGAAATTTTAACTGGCACAGGTTCCACAGTCACCTAAAGGAGCAGAGTCAAGCCTTTGGAGAAGGAAAAAGGGGGGGAAGAAAGGAAAAAGAGAGTTTCAAAATTAAGTCAGAAGTACAATATCTTTTTCCACTTTTCTGACTAAGGAGGAGAGACAATCCCACGTCTAGGAAATGAATGGCTTGCACAGTGTGGGAATGATCCAGGGAAGTGACTGTGATTAGTCTGGCTCCACTGGGCATGATATCACAGCAGGGTGAACCTGGCTCAACAGGAATGCTCGCCGAGAGACGAGGAAGACGCTGTGCGAGTGAGCGAGCTGAGAAGTGAAGGGCTGTTCATGAGAGAGAGGGAGGGAGGGAGGGAGGGGGAGAAGCTGAGGGAACAAGCATGGTAATTTGGTCTCCACAGTCTGACAGTGATTTCTAGGATGGTAATCACATCAACTCTGTAGCTGAGGCAGAGTGACATCACTGTGAGCTGCTCGCTTATCCCGCCCTGGCAGGTCCCGATGGAAATCCAACAGCGATGAACAAGTCTGTGGGCTTCACGGCAGCTACACAGAACTCCTAAAGAGGATTGTTAGCTAACAAGTAATACCCAAAAAGTAGCGAAACGGCAGCCTGCTTAGTGCTAACAAACTGACATCACCCAGTTTATTGAGAATCAAAGTTATTCCTACAGTAAGTGTGCACACGTACTTTGGAAACAACCCCTTTTAATATTAGATTTGCCTCCTTTTTTGGAAAATTGGTAAAAGCAACTGAGCTGCGAGATAAATGGAGCCTTTTTGATCTGAGCATTAATGGGCTGATAATGGAATGTGCTTTGAATAAATGTTAAAATGAGCCATAAATATCAGGAGTCGAGCCTCGAGGCTGGAACAGGCCTGTTACTGTGCCTGACTCGGCAGATATTTGAATAAAAACACACGTGATTAAAAGGCGGCTTGGGTCAGCAGCACAACGCACCAGATGTCACTGGGCGCCTGTGCGGGCGGAGCTTGTGATTGATGCTGAATATTAATGAAAGAAAGGGGGCTTTTCCACATGCTCTCTCTATGCCCCCAATAAGGGTCACCAGCAGTGACACCAAACTTCACAGGGGCGTTAAGTGTGTCACCTACAGGATCCCCTTTAACCAGAAGATTAGGGGCAACCAGTGTCCCAGATAGGACAGATCTGTACATGTGTTTTTATTCACAGCTGACAGGTATACTATATATTTATAATATGTTTAAATTCAGAGAAATCGTATTTAATGTAACAGCTTGTTTCATTTGGTTGCCTGTTCAGGGCATCGTATCATCTCTATGGTAAACACTGTAGTAAATGCTGCACTTTGAAACAGCAATAGAGCATTATTTTGGTCACTGTGCATAATTTTGGTATTTTGCAACACAGTGATCCATTAAAGAGCTACTTCATTGCTATAACTCAGCATTGAATTAGCTTGTGACAAGTGATTTATGCAAACCACCAAGCGAGTGGGTACAGTAATGTGTTAATAGCTTAATTACCATTGGATAAGTTGACTCATTTAATGTTAAGCTAACAGTTAACGTTATGTTTGGCAACATTACTTGTGGCTATTTCGTTACAATGAAATGACATAAGACAGATTTCCATCTGCAATTATGGTGAAAACAACCAGTCTCATGATCCCATGCTATTTTACAAAGTTGGCAAATGAGGTTATTATTGTTGTGATTGAGAATTTGCATAGTGTGCGTTGAAATGCTTCTGGCTTTGAACTGCCTGAAGAGTAACAGGATGGATGGAAGTGATGAACAGAGCATGAGGTTAAATGTAGGGCTGCAGATGTTGCTGGCACATAGTGTATGTTTATTACTAGAGCGTACACATACAGGGTATAAAAAAGGAAAAAAAAGCACAATACTTTTCCTTTTTTGACCGCTGGATAATGACAGAGGCAATCACTTCATACATGCTGAGATAAATAAGTGATAGAGTGGAATAGCTGAACTACTTGATTACCGCAATCCACCGCATGCTTCACTCTGTTCTCTATCTGAAGTGGAGCCTATTGGGATCATAACAAACAAAACAAAGAGCTTTAAGGTCACACTGAGGTTTGCCGACATGAGGCCCTGATCTGATGTGTGTCTGCCTGTGAATTTCACATACGTACATTTACTAACAATGAGTAATTGTGGTCTGGACACGTCCCTCCACGGACCCTCTACAGTTTGTTTATGGAAGGAAATGAGGTCTCAATGGATGGCGATTTAGGCTTGTCAGTCTTTGGTGTGAAAACAGCGTACACAGAGTGTGATATCTGACAAGAAACACGAGCAAAATAA
>JAPQRN010000025.1:12934155-12945847 GCA_037367275.1 Coranthus polyacanthus | reverse complement strand
CAGTCAGGTTCTGTGTGCGTGAGTGTGTGTGGTTCGCTTTTTCAGTGGAGTCGTGTGACGCACCTCCACTTTACTGGCTGGTGGGGACTCGAGGGGGGGAGTGGGTCTTGCAGCTCATCCAGCTGGTCATGTTCATAGTTATGTTGCGTTCCGTGTACCTCAGAAGTCAGAGCTGGGAATCATGTCACACCTGAGATGACCTCGCTCCAATGATAGGACAGAAAACATATACCAAGACCAGTTCCATCTAGGTTATCCACGGTTAACAACAAGGGTTGATAACTACATATTACGTAGTATGTCACAGATAAAAACACTGTTGGACAGTACTGACTCATTTAATGACATAGTAATGCTAGTTGACTGTATATTATTGCGACTTCCACTAGTGCTGATGCGTGGATCTTGAATTGAAAGTTCTTCACAAGTAAGATATCAGACTGCAGTTGAAACTTCCGCTGGGATTTGGGAAATTGAGACTTCTCAGTTCAAATGGAAAACACCATTAGACCTTGTGTGATCTTATCACTAGTAGACATCTTTAAATCCGTGTGCGACTGCATGCAAAACACAGTAACACACAGTGGGATGCGATTGGGCAAGCCCTATATGGAGGTAGTCAGAGACACACGTGACCCCATATTTAGCATAGTTTAAATGCAAATGTATCCCTGACGGCTTTTAAATTCTATCTAGTCAAATTTTAAGGGTGCAAATATCAGGACAAACTGCTTATGCTTGAAACAAGGTAACAAATAGCTTTCCCGCTGTGCAACAATCCACCTCTTGACTGGTATGACTGAGAGCAAATGCGAATAGCTTTATGATGCAGGAGTCACATTTTCCCACAGGCAGGCAGATAAACATCATTGCTGTGGCCTAATATGGCAGCTTAATCAAATTTTCTCTGCAAAGTTGCAGAACTATCCTCAATCGCAATCAGAATGCTAGGAATTAGACTCAGTGTGTACCTGGTGAGCTGCTCAGAGTCCTGCTGAGATATGTTAATGTGTCAATATTAAAACTGGCCCAACGACAGACTATTTGGAGTAAAGCTTGGTGTACTGGAAAGATGTTTTAACATATAATCGCTAGACAAGATATTGCAGATATCCTTAATTAAATTATTCCTAGTCAAAATGAGCATTACAGATATCCACAAGGACATTCTTCCTGGAACAAATTACATCACTTGTGACATTCATGCGTACAGGGCTTTCAGTTCCAGATACCCACAGTTGCATTTTTTATATCTGCCACAGAATTCTTATAAGAAGAAAACTCCCATTTCAGATATCTACAATCCAGTAGTTACTGGTCATAATATCATAAAGTCATATACTGTATATACTGAAGTTATGTTTATAGTAGTAAGGATGTTATTGCGGATATCTTTAATTACCATTCTAACTACTAAGAATACACTTTTGACTGGGAAAGATACTTTTAGAGACATCTAACATGTACAGAGTAGACAGTATGCGCAGAGTTTGGTATGTATGTAACACAAGTGTGATTTTATTTTGATATACTTGAACTGGTTTCCTGTTTTAAGAATATTCAGAGACAGAACACTCATGAATGTTAGTATACCAAATTGGTCATCACACTCAAAAAATACTTTAGTACAGAGAAAAGGAAAAAGTTAGATACACTGACTCATATGTAAACACACGTATGTCTGGTTATAGTTTAGGAGTATTCCTGAGAGACTGCAGGAGGAGAGTCAAAATGAAAGTCCATTTTTCTAATGAAAAACACCTTCCACAGCGCTGTGAGCGCTGGGCCGACAGTCAACAGATGTGGCTTCTCAGCACACAGACCCTGCTGGTAACAACACAGGAGCACCTTTAGGTACTTTCCATTACGCAATGTGGCCGGCTACCGTTTCAAACACAGCTTGAGGGGGAATACTCCCTTTAGTCGAAGCGATGTGAACATGTCCACAACAAGATGACCTTCCGTTAATCCTGTGATGCAACAGTGGTCAACAGCCCTCGCATTTCCCATAACTGACGCGTCATCGGGAGCAGTTTCCAGGAACTTTTTCTCCAGGGTCCGACAGAGGAAACAAAGCAAACCACAGCAAAAAAAAAAAAAAAAAAGACAGAATCTAGTTTAAGGCAACTCTGTGTCAAAAGTGTTTAAATTCTAACACACCTGTGTATATTGAAGAGTTCATGTTTCATATGAAACAAAACCAAAAGCTTTGTCAGCCATAAAAACCTTATTATACACCTTGCGCGGTGGCATCAAAGGATTATTGAAATGCTAAATCCTGTTTGAAGTCACCTTTGTTCTTTTTCTGTGCTCTCTGTTGATCCCTGATTCTGTCACCCACAACTTTCATAATTTTCTCCAAATAACTGAGACTATTTTCTTCCCAGCTGTATACACCTTATTTATTACTGTGTTTTTTGATATGATCAGTTTCTTATGTATCATTTTTATGCCAGGAATCTTAACACTACTGTTCTGGCAAGAGCAAAAAAAAAAAAAAAAAAACAGAAGAAAATGCTAATTTGAGGTATTTAGCAAGTATTACTGAGTAAATGAAGCATTACGTCTTTCAGTAAATTGTTTTGTTATGGCTTTCAGCCTGATCGTAGGGAGTTGCCAAGACAGATTATCATAAAATCATCACAAAAGCTGGAGATGGAGGATATAAATCTGGGTTTGTAAGGAATATTACTCATGTATTCTGTTTCCAGTGTTACTCACACCCTTTGAGGAGGTTTAACACTTATATAACTAAAAGAAAGAAAGAAACCGTTTTTGGCTTTTTGACAGTTTGTAAACCAGGAAGCAAAATGCTGTAGTATGTTAAAATCTAGACAGGTGGAGTCAATTATTTGTGCACTTTCATTGTTGAGGAATCATCCCGCGAAACAACACGGCATCTCATTCAGTCCATGGTTTCAGTACTCGGATGTCAGTGGAAGTTCCCTCCAAGTCAGAACTCCCCAATGAGTGAGCGCTGTGAGAACTGCACCCTTCATTTTGTAACTGGATCCATTTCTTGAGAACATGTGGGATAAATTGATAGTAAGCTTGAATTTCCTGTTTTCTTGTTATTAGATATCTGATGGTAGAGCTGAGGGAGAATGCAGCGGACTCCGTGGAAGTCTGTTGTGTCACGGGATCCGCAACAATTGCCACAATAAAAAGTAAAGGGATTTACTGAGAAAGTGAATGAGCTGTGTTACTGTTTAAACCAAGGTACATTTGATTACTCAGTTCACTACAGTGTCACTCACGACACATTAAACACTGAGCTCAGTGCCTTTTTAAACCAAAATTAAGTCAAATTACGTACTCTTGTTTACCAAAATTGATCAACTACTACACCCTACTATTGACAGATCAGGCGTCAGATCTGGGTTTATTTGTGGTCAGTAAATGTTAATTCAGAGCACTGCTAACTGAAAAGCAGAACATAATGGAGAGCAGGTCATCCATTTTTATGGCAAAGCACTTTTTTGCTGCTATAGCAGGATGGTCTCTCCCCCCAGTGGGGCTGCTGGGAGCAGGACTGGCTGAATCCCAAAATAAGAAACTGGGATACAGAGCGGAGTGAGAGCGAGAGAGACCCAGAAGCTCGGAGAAAGCGTGCAGTCAGAAGAGGAGAACAAAGTATATGAAGTGCCTGAGGGAGCAGGCAGGCACAGAAAATTACTGGCAAGAATAAAAGATGAACCCGGATGGCGAGGAAATATCCCAGAGGAGGAGGGTGAAAGGAGGGAGGAACAAAAGCCAGTGCAGGAGGGTGAAGTTGCGTGTGCATCGGTGCACAATGAGCTGGTTGAAGGAGAGACGTCCTCTCACGCTGACCTGTCCAGTGAAGCCTGTGTGTGTGTGGAGGCCTCGAGACGTCTTAGTGCAACAACTAGTGTTATCTGAAGTGTCTGGAAAGAAGGGTTAGCATGTCCCTATTGCAGATTCAATCCTTCGTAGATAAAAGTCAGGATAACACTTTATATTACGAGTTGCTTCATAGAATACATAATTGTAGCACATCGGCTCTTTATGATTCATTATAAAGCACGTGTATCAACCTTTTAACGACCGCCCCTTTCATGGAACCCAAACCCTGAAATGAAACTTTCACTTATAGGATTAGGGTCAGACATATAACAGAAGAAGTTTAAGGCCAAAATGTATGTAATAGACTTCATTTGAAAGGGCAGGCGGCAGGCGGGATGCTACTAATACATACGCTAACAAGCAACTAGTCGATGGTGAATGTGTGCAGCTTAATATAAAAGTCAGAGTGATGCAAAGTGTGTCTGAAGTGATGCAGTTCATTCGAGGAGAGCTGTTGAAGTGATGAGAAGCAGAGCACCCAAACCTCTGTATCCAGGTCACTGACGCTTGTTCACAAACACTCCACCAGCCTCTTACGCGGCGCCTTCCACTACTCGCACTAAAAGTGTAAATCAGTGTGACAAGTGAGGGCCCACAGGATGGTTCAAGCACAGCAGGAAGCAGATAAGACCATGAAGACGGAATCTGGCCTGAGATGACAGGAGACGTATGAGGAGAGCAGAGGAACGGCTTATTAGATCAGACAGCCCATTTGCCCTGAACAAGCGGAAAATATAAAATGGCACATGCTTTTGGACTGAGGCTTCATCAATAGTGATGTTTGTTCAAGCGGCAATAGTTCTTCTAGTTCTTGTTTAATGTAATTACTATTTAAGCTGGGTGAGATTTTCAAAACACCAGGCCCTAACTAAAGTTCTTTTTTGTTCATTTGGTACAGCTTTCTTTTTAGCAATGCAGTCTCCAACCTCCAGCAGTCATCATGATACTTTTTTTTGTTCAAAGTTCAAGCCTCATCTTACAGCTCCGAGAGATCTGGACTCTTAACACTTTGAGACTCCCAATTCAAGACCACCTTGTTTTTTCTACACATATAGGTTTTCTACAATGTTTAATAGGGGTTCGGTCACCTCAGCTCTTTCTTCTTCCTCCAGTGGAATTTGTTCTCCATCTTTGATCTTGTTAACGTCCTGGAGTTTAGAATGATATATCAAAATTGCACCATTTTATCCAGAGCAGGCAGGCGGCTCTGGATGTTTTGTTCTGCTGGTGCTTGACTATATAATGTAATTTTAAAAAAGTGTAACAACATTGCAGACAATGTATCTGTACACATTCAAACCAAAAATCTAATCTGAAAAGCAGAAACTCGTGTGAGGAGCTTTCATCAAATAGTCTGCACAAACTGCTGACTGCACCCTTTACACACACACCCTTATATCCACAGGTGCTTTCTTTTTAGATAGTGGGATGATAGATGAAACGCCTCTTTCAACTTTAAGGCTTCAACCGGGCTGAACTGTGGGTTCGTATACTGGCGCGAGGTGAAGGGAGTTCACATTCCACTCGAATCCCAGTCTAAACACCTGCACATAAAGACTACAGACTCACATATGTTTCCTTCCTGTTAAAATACCAGGTCATTTCGTTCTCACATTTTCCCATCACACGGCATTTTAGCACCTTGGGTTGACTTTGTTAGGGTGGGATTTGAGGATTTTTAAGTGGTCTTCAACAAATATAGATTTGAATACATAGATCAGTTACACTGTGCGATTCTGGTATCTGATGACTCTTTCATGGGAGTGTTTATCTGATTCAAGGCTCTTTCTATACCGCTGTGACTCGTTACCAGCTCAGATCCTTTATCTTTCACTTCCTACTAATCTCTCCCCGCAGATAGCGAGCCAACTATTTGTGTGGAGAAAAAGCAAGTTCACAAGGCTTCACTTTTTTTATCTTCTCTACTTGCACTGATCTCTCAAAGAAATCCATTGCATAATATTTAAGTCTGTCTTTGTGACAGCGGTGGCCCTGGGAGGAGGGGACTGCGAGACGAACACAAAAGCAAAGCGGGAGATCATATCATTTAAAGACAGAATGTGTGAGGAGAGGGCACCCGCGCAGGTGGCCCAAAATGCCTTTGGCTACTGGCGGTGAGACAAAGCCCTGCCAACAATAGTTTTATAGCCTTGTAAGCTGTCAATATTTCTCCAGGTTGCCACGGCAAAGAATGTGGTTAAGTGTTGTAAACTCCACTCTACAGTAAAGTCAGTTTGACCTGAGGTCAGACATGTATTTATTTGATCTTTGGAGAAAATCTTGTAGTCTTAGCCACAGTTTTAACAATAACAGCTACATGTGGGTTCAGACATGAGCCAGATGTTTTAGAGGCAGGGACAAAGGGGATAACTTCCCTAATGTTGAACAAATAGGGGTTCGCTTCGTTCCCTTACATGCATACTTATGAAAACATCTTCAGTAGAAGGATACTTTTTTGCAGATCCGATTATTTTCTGCATTCATATATAAAAACGATTAGTTGTTTGGTCTGTAAAAGGTCCGAAAATTGTGAAAAAAAGTATAATAGTGTTTCCCAAATATGATGTCCTTAAATGTCTTGTTTGGTCCACAACCCAAAGATATTCAGTTCTGTCATAGAGGAACAAAAAAACTGAAAATATTCAAATTTTAGAAGCTGGAATCACAGAATTTTTTTTAACTTTTTTTGTGATTGATCGATATCAAAATAGTTCTTGTAATAGTTGACTAATTTATAAATCATTGCAGCTCTACAGGTTATGATTCTCACAATTTAAGCACTATAGCGTTGCATATGACTCAAAGTTCTCAATACTCCAGTGGGTCGGAGAAATTGGCAGCAGTAAATGACAAAAACAATGCAAAAGCGGTCATGTGGCGGGCTGTTTATGCCTCGGTGCTTCTTCAGCCATTAGTGACGGGCTAAACAGAAGAGTTCGTTAAGTTATTGAGTTGACTCTGGCGGTTCAGTCATCCCTAGCCTTGGTCAGGGTGGGTTTTGCTGGTCTGCTGACCTGTGGCTATTCAGTATCATGTCAAACGTTAAATCCACTCTAATTGGCCGGTCAAGTCTTCAGAGGCCGAGTGATAAGGAAGATGGAGGCGGCTGTGTTTGCTCTTTTGTGTTTTGAAAGGGGCGTTTAGAGGGGGTTGGGAGGTCAGCAAGCTTTTGAGGTCAGGGGTAGATGACTTTGCCCCCCTCTACCTTTTCTTCAGGACAGGCTTGAATTGTCCCCCTCGTGCCTCAGCCACACACTCAGAACTCCATAAAGACTTCTGGGGAATGTTGTTTCTGAAGTGTGGGTTTTTGTATGTGAGAGACGTATACACATATCTTATCACGACCCTCATTTCTGCAGGAAGAAAAAAACAATCCCCTCTTGCAAAAACAACAAACTAGAGCTTAGCTTCCTCTGCAGGAACCCGACGTTAAAATAACAACAAAGCGTCAAGTAGGAATTTTTCACATGCATACATTCCAGTGCAGATTCCTTGTTATTTTTCAGCACAATAAACCTAAATGTTGGCCTATACACCTGAAAATATACAGAATACCAGCAGAGGGATTTAAGGTGAGCGCCCACACTCAGAAGCACTTGCTCTCATGGAAGGTCCCGCCGCAGGAATGTAAAGTGTAATCGTTCACACATTTCCCCCAAAGCAAAGTAATAAAAAAACCTTAACCCTAATTTTAACTAAATGTCTCCTTTCATAAACAAACACAGACCCAAAGCAACTCCAGTTTCACCCCATCTCCCTAATCACACCAGTCATCCAGTCCAATTTAGGGAGCACGTGTAGGGGGCAAGGTCCCAGAAGTGCAGGCGAACGTTGTGGTTTCCTGGTCACTGGCTTTTTGGAATGCTTGACTTGACAGAACGGTTCAGCAGAAACCACTTCAATCGAAGGCCAGGCAATCCACCGAGGGCTGAGGTGCTGAGACGCACACGGAGTTAATGTAGAGCCTTGTGAGGAAGAAAGCTTCTGTGCTGTACAGTAAAAATAATTTGCTGACAAGTGTTTAAACTCTATGATCAGGTTACAATGCAAAACACTGTACAAAGCCCTTGGTTTGTGCATCGTTCTTCCAACAGTGCAAAGTCAGAGTGCAAACAGAAAGTAGAAGAAGAAGAAGAAAACTTCACGGTGCATAATTAAAAGCGGTGACATCAGCTGTAAGACACATGAATGAACGCATCGAGGCTGTCTAGGTCTTTTCTGTGTCTGTCTGGGAAGATGGGGGGTTGGTGAGGAATGAGTGAGCAAGTCTTTGAAATCTGCTCTATAATTAGCAGGGGTACTATATCAATGGCAGGTTGTCTGGACCTGCAGAAATATGCATACAGTTCTGATCATGAAAGAGAGAGGGCAAGTAGAAGCTCTTGATCCTGTTTTAAATACGTGATCTGGGACGTGCCATGCATTTCCTTCTGATTAATTCCACGACTTTTTATCTGTTAAGAGACTGCAACCTGTGGCACTAATTTCTTTCCACATCTGTCCTCACCGCATGTGTTTAACTCAGCTACGTGATAAATTATGAGAATAAATGACATCACTAAAGACGACAGTGCAGACTAGGTTTAATCTCTCACGTTAACAAAAGATTCATGGGTATTTTTATCCCCGAAGCACTATCGGGGAGTTATAACATTGACTGATATTGACCTCGGATGCAGTGCGCATTGACGTGTTGTTGTAGCCTCACTTAGTAAATCAAAGTCACAGTAATGGCTGCGTTGGGTCAATAAAACGCAGAAGGGAAGGACTGTCAACAGGCTTATGTGGTTTCCTGGTCTCAGTTACTCTAGTGGAGTGTATAGTTGCATAGATGATGTGCTACTGCTGTCCACAGAAACTTTAATTCCAGGCCGCTGAGGCTCACAACTCACACAAACGTCACTGTGAGCGAACGTCACTGTGCTGAAGTGGAAGAGAGGGCTCTGGAGTGAAATCAAGAAAACAGAAAGGATGGTGACTGCAGAGCAAAAGTAGATGGCGCTGAATCTTACGCCAGGGGTTGTTTAAGCAAGTGGAAAAAGCAGTTTAAAGCATATTTCATTCTAAGGACAGTAGTGCGAAATTGTGACTGCTGCAGGCCTTGGTGTTTTTATAAATGTTACACAACAAGTAGTATATCAAGCAAGTTCTTCAAATTCTACACACTTGTTAGCAATACTTCTTCAAGCAGTGACATATGTGCACAGTGCTTATCTTAAAGGTAAGATATTATCCTGCCGGTTTATGTGGGGTATATTTATTATCTTTCTTACATTTCCGTTCAAATTGTCTGCACACAAATATCGTACATATGCACAGAAGTGAGCGTGTTTTTGGTCATTAGGCGCTTGAAATATTTTCTCGTAGCTGCACTGAGGGTTTATATTGTAATACTACAGCAGTAAGCATGTCTCATCACTTATATCAGCACTTCAGAGTCACAAGATCGTGACTGTGTTTGCGATGCTAATGCGTTGCCTTTGAACTGATCCATATTGAGCAGAAGGGGCATGTGTTATGAAAAGAAGATGTGACACCATTACCGTACTGTATTCTGCGAGTCCCCCGCTTTCCTCTTTTTGGTATTGTGAGACAGTCTCTGGTGCGGTCTGTTCAAGGAATTTGGTAAACTGCCAGCCATGTGCTCTTGGACCAGAAAAGCCAGAGGGCCACTTACCGCCACAAGTATTACGGCTCCCCCTCCACTCTCAGCCAGCGTAACTTAAAACCCAGCAGAGTGCTCTAACATGGGACTCCACTACAGAGCCTGGTCTGGCCGAGGAGCTCTGATGGTAGTCCAACACAGACGTTGATGGGGTGTCACAGGAGAGCTGTCCAAACACAAGGCTGAGGGATACATGCCAGGCGCCTCGGGTGTATGTGTGTGAGCGTTTGAGTGTGTGTGTGTGTGAGAGGAGGAGGATAAGACTGAGAGAAACAGAAAGTATGTTTCTGTAAAGATTCAGATCCACAAAAGGAGACTCCTTCCTTTTAGTTTTCATGTTCGCTGAAACATTTTAAAAGTGTATAGCATGCGTTTTACAGTATCTCGTGTACTGTTGAGTTGCATGCCGCTGTGTTTACAGCCATGTCAGTCAATTATGGACAGTAAGAGCATCACTTAGGCGTCTATATATGGCATACTAAGTGGAGCTCTAGGATAGCTGGTCTTGTTGATGTAGAATAAAAAGCTCGATATGAGATAGCAAGTGAAAGCGAGACGCTGCATGTCCTGCAAACTAAGCTGTTTGACCTCAATGTGTCACATCTCAGGCAGCATTTAAAAACATGCCTGCATACAAATACAGTAACACCACACCGCAGCAATGTAAATAGTGGCTTTATGATGCAGCAGCAGTAAACTCCTCCAAAACAAAAGCGTGGGTAACAGGATTCGTGATACCTTATCACTGTGCCAATAAGTGATTCTGCATCATCCAATATGGCGAATCTGCAGCTGTGTCCTTCAGCAGTCATCCTATGGACAAGTCACGGCCATGTCATAAAAGCCCACCCCCGCCCACTGAGCTCTTCTGTGCCTTGAACTGCTCCATTTACACTAGTTGTGATTCAGATGAGGGAGGGCTCTGTTGTTTAAGGCTGCCCCTGACACCATTAATATGAAAAGCACTATTAAGAGCAATTAGGCGTTTCCAGACAAAAGGGGTTATCTGGTAACATAGCACGTAAGATCTCCCTTACGACAGCATGCAGGCCGAAGGGATTAGATCAGTTCAACGCTTCGAGCTCAAGATGTGATGTGAATTTGATGGTAAAAGTGTCTTTTGGCACCAACTCTATACGGCAGCTGAAACACAAAAACTGAGATGTGGGAATGAAACTATCATCAAAACAATGCTACCACTCATCATCAGACTGACTTCATAGCGGCTTCCCTCTGGTTGGGGAAAACGCAAAGAGCCGAGACGTCTGAAGGGAATAGAAAACTTTAACTACTTATTAACTACACACTACTACGCTTTGTGTTTTACTTTAAATCAGGCTTAAGAGGGGTCAGGTCCGTGTTCTGGTTGTGGGAGATATCCGTAAAGGACATAAATACCTAGAGGGAATCTAACTCATTCAGAGACCACAGGAAGCAGGGTCCAAGGGAACAAGCAAAGACTTGCTGAACCTAAACTAAAGTGGGGTAAATCCACTCAGGTATGTCCAAGAGGAAGAAATACCGTCCTGGGCTGAGGATAAAAAGGGGGCGCACACAAGTTTCCTAAGTGCTTCTTGAAGACTGGATTTAAACATGAACACACACCAATATCGCAACACCCAAGAAAGAGGACACACACACACACACACACACACACACACACACACACACACGCAGATTAAAAGAGCCAGGCCGTGGCCCCATGCTGTGTTATCAGGGTAATGAATTCTTACTGTCAGCCAACACATGAAGCAGGGCGACCAAGAGGACAGCAGAGCATGATGCTGGACTCTGAAACGCTCTACAGCATCCACAACTCGGCTCAGTGCATACGAGTAAACACAGCTCATTTGGACCGACTAAAATACGAATAGAAGTACGACTAAATTCAGAATAAAGCGAGTATTCGCCTTTGCGGGTAAGAGTCCCACCCGTTGTGCGTCAGTTTCACCCCCCAACTCGAGTCCCAACACCTACCAGCACGTTTTCAATGTACTCGAGAGACTTAACAGCGGCGCAATAGGTGAGTGAACTCGGCCGGGACATCCAGGCTGTCTGTCACACGCCCCTCAGCGTGGACTGAAAACAGCAGCAGCAGCAGCAGCTGTCTCTACCCCCTTTTGAACGAATGCGTCTCGAAAACAGTTTTAAAACGACCCTGAA
>JAPQRN010000025.1:12886771-12902642 GCA_037367275.1 Coranthus polyacanthus | reverse complement strand
GTAGATTCTGTAGGTTCTGTAGGTTCAGTAGGTTCTGTAGGTTCTGTAGATTCTGTAGGTTCCGTAGGTTCTGTAGGGTCCTCTCCTCTCCTCTCCTCTCCTCTCCTCTCCTATGGCAACAGCACACAGTTAAAGAAACAGTGAACATGTTGTTATCAAAGTTGAAAGGCGTGGAGCTATTGTAATGTCCTCTTTGAAGTCAAGCACGGCTGTGTTTCATGTGACAAATGCACTTCAAAGCAGAGTGGATGCCTTGCTGCTAGGGCTGTTTCTCCTGTAATGGCATTCACTCTCTGCTCTGTACCTGCTGATATCACTTACCTGTGGCAGCTACGCCTCTGTAGTCTTTAACATGATTACCAGTGTAGAGCAGGTGATGTCGGCATGGGTGTATGTTAAAATAAAAAGCACAAAAAGGACCTAAAATGAAAAATTCTCCATCTGCAAAACTTCCTCTGAATAGTTTTCATTTGCTAAAATACAGTTTGAATTTCAAATGATGTGTCAGCATTTCAATGATGAGGTGCAAATCGTCTGCTGCAGAAGATTTGAATGTGGATGCATTTTCTGTTTAGAGCAGAACATCGTCACTATTTTAGGGAGTTTCTAACTATTAGGAATGATAACTTTGTAACCAACAAGTCAATATAGTGACAGCACTAAAAGTAAGTGAAATGGAGAAAAAAAAACACTTCTTCAGAAGATGTGGTTTAAACATCTGCCATATACAGGGATACAGATTGGCTTGCTCCCATCTTAAAATCAATCTGATCGTCAGTCTAATCTCTATTGTAGCAATGTGACTTTTTCACAGATGGGTTATTATAGTTAAAGAAAACTAAGACTAAACGTAAATAAATAAAAACTACAATGAACAATTCAACACAAAATAAAACTTTTCTCATAATACCTGAAAAAGTAACCCCCCCCCCCACCAAAAAAAAAAAAAAAAAAGACTATTAAAATAGAACCTAACGTACATTTCATAGTTCTGGTAATATAATAACTCTGATTCTCTCACTTTTATTCAGTACAATGTTACAAGATCAACTTACATTCTTTCATTGACTTAAAATGCTACACTGTGGCCTTTTAGTATTGAAAGACTTATGAGTCATTACTATTAATACTCATTTTTTTTACTGTCAACTAAGAATGGCCTTTCTGAATCTAATAGAAACAGGGGCTAGTGCCACTGTTCATTCATTCTCTTCTCACCATTTTGATGTTTTCCTAGCTAACTAAAATGCTCATTAGTTGTAGACTATTGTTTTGATTGGGTTTATAATGGTGTGGTTGGCCCTGGAGTCCTGTCTTGTCTTGCCCTTTCCTCTTATCGCCTCTCCTCCCTGACACACCACAATGTCAAGCTGAGCTGCCAACACTGCTCCCCTCATTTCCTTCATTTCATTAGCTGTCCTCAGTCTCTGATCATTGCCACATCCTTGTGTCTGAATGCATGTGTCTGGTGAGAGTGATGGCTACTAATGGCAAAGCGGAACCATCCAGTTAATGTCACGACAGCAAGCGTTTTCGTCTCCTTGCTTCTCTCTGGTTGTTTTTCTGTCACCATGAAATCAGAGTGAGAGAAAAGGAATTGTTCTCTAGAATGATGAAATGACAATGTAGGCAAGAAGGATGGAAAAAGTAAATGTCAAGAAAAAAGATCAGTCAAAAGTTCAGGCTAAGCATGAAATAAAAGTGAACAAAGTGTGAGAATAGATGAAATAAAAGGCACAGGGGAGCGAGATGGCAGGGTGGTTAAGCGCTTCATATTTCCTTTCAGTCAGCAGAATCTCTGGGAACTTGTCAAGTATTGATTATTGGAACCTGATGTTTCAAAGTACAGTACTCCCCCACCTCTCTGTCTTTCCCTCTCACTTTCATTCTTTCTTTGTATCTGTCTCTCGACCATTCTCTGTCTACTTGGCATATGCCCAATCTAAATGTGCAAAAAAAAAAAGACGAAGTGCCACAGAGCACTTTTCTTTTTGTTGATGCTGCAACTCTCCACTGGCTGGTTTGACAATATTAATTGCTGTCCCCACTGCTATTGATGGGCTGACCCAAGCCAATCCAGCTCAGTCCAGCTTAGGGTCTCGATGGATCAGACATCTGGCAGAACCAGGACCCCTAGGACCTGCCCTGATCCAGTAGGTCAAGCCTTAGTTAGCATTTCCTCTTGCAAGCAAGGCTTATTCACATCATACATCTTGTCAAACAGAAGCATGCCAGTTATTCAAGTCAGCTGTATTATACTGTAATATATAAAGTAAAATGTATCAAAGTCAGAACTTTTTTTATAATATTATTTCTTTTATTATTTTCTCGGGACCATGGAATTTATTTCAAAAATTAAAAAGCCCGTCATGATGGCGCCAAAAGAAGATAATATCTTATGGAAGGAAGTTAAGTTTAAACCCAAAGTAACACAAATGCATGCACTCTTGCTCGCTGAGCCGACAGCACACAGCACCTCTGGGATTTTTTTTCTTGAGCCTATTTAGAACTTTATTTGACTGTGGTCTTGTTCTAGGCTACCTTGGGAGAACATTCAGAATCAGGCCACTGCCCTCCCCTCCCTTTGGTGGAGGGAATGTGCAGAGGCCAGACTTAATGTACTGCTTAAAAAAACTCCTAGACTTGTGCTACCAGTCAATAATGCATGTGACCAAGTTCCCCGACCCTCTTCTTCTTCTCTGACGGCAGTTGTTTGCATAGCTCAGCTGTATATGACAGCTCTCACCAACTTTTACGACTTTGGTGTTGCATTCATAATGGCTAGGCATTTGTTAAGGTCAGCAGCTTCAACTGTCAGGAAAGCCAACACACCACAAGAATGCTGAAAGAACAATAAGCCAATCAAGTTGACAGCTAAATGAGGGAGATCGTTTATGAACTTCTGAAAGTGTAAACAAGCCTATTCCTTTGTCAGACAAATCATAATCACAGGATGTCAGATAATGAAAGGGGGTAGATGAGCACAAATGCCAGGGAAATGGACTGGGCGGGTAGAAGGGGGTGGAATGAAAAATTATGAAATTGGAACAGAAATTGTCTTTAATTGAGAAAGGAGCCATCACCTCAACTTACACAAAGGAACTGAGGGTAAACATTTTCAAAAGTAGAAAAGAGCCTGTCTTAAGGTGGAACTACATGATAACCTACAATATATTTTACTATGCAGAGCAACACTAGAATATGACTCATGACCACTGACTTTTTTAATGGGTATATTCTGCATATAATTTGTTAAAATTCGTATCCTAGGGCAATCTGACGAGATCCTAAATATAATAGAATGCACCAATAAGGTTTTAGAGAAAAGCACAGTACTATTACTGCCACCACTCTTGTTTTTAAATGACATTAGAAATGTTTGGACAGAATTAAACAATGTGCAGCTCTTTTTATTGATCTTTCAGTTTAATACAGTTTATCATGCATAGCCTTTAATAAGGCTTCACAGTATCGTATTGAAATTGTTTATACATGGTTTCAGAGTTACTTCATGAACAGACAGCAGTCTGTGGCTATTAGAAATGTTAAATCTGAGTTTGTGCAAATTGCAAAAGGTGTTTCTCAAGCCTCAGTTCTGCAGCCTGCTTTGTTCACTCTTCATTTAGATGATATTGTTTCTTCTCTCTTGGTGAATTATCCATTGTTATGCTGACAATACTATCTTGTACTCTAAAGCAGATGCTGTCTTTAAATGTGGGTCCTAATTGCTCATCCTAAGTTGATTAATTTATCCCAATACCAAAATTGGAAAATCCGGCTTTAGTTATTTTGCACCTACAACTAAGGATGGGTATCATTAGGATTTTATTGATGCCAATGCTGATACTTAGCGATACTCTTATCCATACTTCTCTCTATAATTTGGTGCAAAATAAAAAGACAAGACACGAAAAGATGGTCCCTTTTTGTTCCCCTTTAATACCATTTTATTTTAACCTTTTTCCATTACATTTTGAAAGAAATTGAATTAAAAAATACCTGTAAAATGACATTAGATGAGAGACCAGGGCATGTTAACTATAGAGGTATACATGATTTTGTACAGGCATAGTAACGGACACACAGCATCTCCGTTACCATGGGGATTAACTTTCACTTCTGCCTGCATGTGTTGTTTTGCTTCTCTGCTTCATTTCATGGATATATTTATTTCATGGTTATATTGTGTCAATATCGTCTTTTTGCTCCGTGAAGTTATCAGTTCTGAAGTTATTTTCACCCCGTGAGAAAAAGGACGTGTCACCACACAGAGTTACAGAGCTGAGAGCTGCATCGAAGTAAGAACGGACCAGTTTCTGACATTGTTAATAAACACACAGACTCACACAGAACACATGTTGGCTTGGTAACTAACTTGCTGATTATCTGATGTCAGATTTGTCTCAGGAAATAATGTTTATGTTTTTCAAAAAACAAGCATTATTAATGTTACCGAGTTTGTTTGCTGCTGTTAAACTCACTGTAAAACTAAATGCTGCGGCTCTCGTGAATTCAGAGGCTGCTGGTTCAGGGTCTGGCTCGGGTGTTGTTGTGTATCTGACAGTTAGACTAACTGACTAACACCAGCGGTGATGTGCTTCCGCGTGTGTGGATAATGTAAAATGTCATTTGTGTGGTTAGTTTCATTTTCATCGCTGTGCGATGTGTAACGTTAGCAGAACGTCCCAAAGTCATTCCCAAATTCATTTACATAGTTTGATACATCAGTGAAACTCTGCTCACCACAATATTTTGGGCTCATTAAAAGACTGTGACATAATAAAGACGCCACAGTCTTTATTATTAATGGGAAACCCTCCATTATATTGCTGGTGTTAGCCCCTTTGCTCCCTACTACATACTTGCATATGTTACTTTTAGTTGCATTCTCGTTCAATCTTGTAATGTTAGCCCACACTTTGGAAGGTTTTACACTCACGTATGCAGCTTCATTGCCAAACGCTGACATCATCATGGTGAAAATGACAGGCAACAGCTTTCAATTCACCACTAACACCTAAGGAGGACAAGAACAAATAACACCATAAATACTGATAGTGGTACTGTTTGTCCAGAAGCTTATCGGTACTAACCCAATTAGGCACCGATCCCAAAAATTACTGGTACTCGGTACCCATCCCTACCTACAACTTGGAATATATATGCAGAAAGATCTTCAATTTACTTAATTTTCCGTAGGGCATTTTAAATTTTAAACTCTTTAATATTTTACTCATAGCTGTTGTTTTAGTTTATTAATTTGCTTGATATTTTAATTGCTTCATTTTTTTCTGAATTGCCTTTTATTATTTTCATCACATTGTGTCTATGATTATTTACTCGGCTCAATAATAAATGAGGCCTTCACCTCAATATGTTATGAGTTGAAATAAAGGTTGAATGAACGGATGTGTGAACCTTCAACAAATTGTTTCTCACTGAGAAAAACAAACAGACAAATAAAATGAGCCTG
Source organism: Coranthus polyacanthus (assembly GCA_037367275.1). Taxonomy (NCBI): domain Eukaryota; kingdom Metazoa; phylum Chordata; class Actinopteri; order Kurtiformes; family Apogonidae; genus Coranthus; species Coranthus polyacanthus. The sequence goes on along the minus strand of JAPQRN010000025.1, from coordinate 12,897,169 downwards.
AGGGAATTAAGATAAAATGCAGTCTGACCCGGCTCAGACCAGCCAGGTTGGGTCTAATCAGGTCTGTGCCAAGAATCAAACCTCTGTAGTGAAGACACAGACCAGCAGAGGCACATCAGGGAAATGCCAGACTCTTCTTTTAGCGCTAACAAATCTAATCCAGTTACCACAGCAAGTCTTGTTAGCTCTGTGTGTTCAGCTTTTACCCTGTCAGCTGAAGTGAAGGCTTGTGAATGTGTACGTTTGTGTGTGCGTGTGTGTGTTTTCTTGGAGAACAACAGGCCCTGCTTCTCTGACTGTGTCAGTTTAATTATTGTTGTCATCTCGTACCAAGCCTGCGTCTCGACAGAATGACTTGAGAAGAAAAGTCATTTCCTCTTTCTTTTTAAGCTGCATCATACACTTTGGCAGGACCACCTATTGACAAAAAGACATGGCAGGCCCATTTGAATATATGCGACACACACAAACACATTCATAGTCAACCAAGTCACACTTCCATACACCCACAGCAACACAAAAACAAACACACCACCTGTAGTGCTCATCTTTGTGATATGTTGAAATTGAAATTCACAGGAGGGAGTAGCACCTACTTATCTCTAATCTATTTTTCAATTGAAAAACTCCCCGCAAGCATGGAAGTTATTTTTACCCAGTTTTAACTCAAAATTTCCTGCATGGTAAGTTACACAACACGAATAATACGCCAGAACAGACTATGTGCATGTCAGAATAAAATGTTAAGGAGAGTGCTGGACACATTGTTGGCCGTGTAACTCTGAATGTATTTTATGAAATGAGGTAATGCAGGTTACTTTGTGCTCATTCACATGACAGAAGGGCATTTGGGCCATTTGTTTTTTTTTTTTAGAATATAACACTTTACTTCTCACAATGTGGCATTTACAGCCATATCACAACTGCATACTGACACATACATTCAGTCTTTCATATGCATTTACCCAAATTTAAATCAATTTTTGTCATGCACACACTGACATACTCTCACATTCAATGATTGACATTTGCAAAAGCGGCTGCAAGGCAGAATAGGTCAAAGGGCTAATATCTTAACACGTGTCAACTGAGAAAAACATTAGCACTCACACATGCACACAAACACACATACAGCATCACCCACTCAGAAATGCTTAAAAGTGTGTTTCTATCAACACCGGCTTTGCAGGCACTGTCTGACATTTCGCTGGGAGTGTGAGGCTAAGCGTTCAGACCTTTAGAGAATGTTATTCTCTCATTCCTCTCTCATCCTTTCTTTATTCCACCGTCCTTATCACTGTTTGTTCCTGGAGCCTGCTTTGTTGTGGATTTCCAGCATATGCACCTGCCCAGGGTTTTGTGGTCCCTCTTAATGCTCTGCTGCTCACACTCATACACGCTCACATACTCTCACATAGCCACGAGTCTATCTAGCTTGGTTCTAAATATGATCAGAAGAGGTCCAGGCCCTTATTGCCATAGAGGACATAGAGGTGTACACTGTGCCTTTTTTTTTTTTTTGTCTCAGCCTGTCAGAAAGCAGAACTAATGTATACAGGAATTGATAGTCGAATGGAAGAAAGCACAGAATAAAATGCAACAATATGCAATGACCAGGTGTGTTGCTATGGTGAAGAAAATGATTGGCCAGGCTCTAGATTACAGTGTTCGCTTCCCAAAAAGGCTTGCCTGCACACACAGCAGCAGCACAACATACACACACACGTGGCTCAGCTGAAATAAGCTGGCTGATTGCAGTAGTTTTACGGGTAAAGCCATTTGAATGGAAATGCAAAAGGAAAGTGCATTACCAAAACTCATAGACACCAGGGCCAGCTGTGAATGAGAAAAATGACTTGCTATGAGAACTTACACAGTTGGAAGCAGATAGAAGTGTGTGTGTGTGTGTGTGTGCCTGGGTGGGTGTATGTGTGTGTCTGGGTGTGTGTGTGTGTGTGCCTGGGTGGGTGTATGTGTGTGTCTGGGTGTGTGTGTGTGTGTGTGTGTGTGTGAGAGAGAAAGAGGAAAATTATTTCAGCTTTCGTTTCTTTGTAGTATGCTAGTGTAGTGTTGCTAGGCATGATTCGTTTTGATTGCTTTTTAAGCATTTTGCATGATAGATTTATTATGGATTAATTCAACAAAAAGTCCTAAATGAATTAAGTTGTTTGTTAGCCCCAGTGTTCACTTGAGTCAAATACACAGGAACGCACACTTTGCGCACCATTGTAACATTTGCACTATTTTTGTGTGGACATTAGTGTTTTAGATATAGCGGTGTTTTGGCCGAATCATATAATGTTAAATGACTGTGAATGAAAAGATGAAGAAACTCTACTTTCAAAGGGACCTCAAAACTTATGTTTCTCTATGATTACAGTCTATTGTGATGTCAGTGGCATCATGTCGTTTACTTTTGTAAAAGTTTTTTTACAAAAGTAAATGACAAAAGTAACTTTTATATTTTCAAATCATGATAGTTCACATAAGAGCAAAAAAGAGAGGAATACAAAGAGCATAACACTGATTTAAAGCCACACAGATACCACAACACATAGGCATTCACAGCACACAGATGATGATGATGATGAAGAGTAACTCTTGTATATTTATGTGTTTTTCAGTGTGTGAAAGAGAGTGCATGTGTGAAACAGCATGGACTGATGACAGAGTTTGTTGCAGCAGTGTCCAAAGAACCCGAGGCAGTCATTTCCTCTACTGCTGAACAGTTTAGGAAAATAGGCTCTTTACACGAGATTGTAAAGTGTGTGTGTGTGTGTCCGTGCATCCTGAGGGGTTTTCAGTGGTACTCTAAGGGGTACTTAATGGAGGTTGCAAAGCTACTTTTTTTATGTGGATGTTGCTCTAGCTGTTAGTTTTGACCCACTAATCAATTCGGTTTTGTTATGAAAGTATTACATTTCTCCTGTCTTTTCTGTTTCTCTTTGATTTGCTCCTTCTGTAGAGACTGGTAGAGGCTGCAGAGGAGGCCCACCTACAACATGAGGAGGATCCAAACCTACAGGTATGTGTCTGTGTGTTTATGTGTCTAAATCTACATCCTGGTCATACAAATATCTTCACATTTAGAGGTGGAGGACATGGCCAAGTGTTATCACAATAAACATTTTCATATCAGTCAATATCGATAATTATCACAATAAATGTCAAATCATTATTTCTTTGCAGTTTTTAAAGGCTGGTTTTTGGTCCTGATTGAAAGTTAAAGAAACCAAAAGGTTATTTGTGGTTTTATATTGCTTGTAAAAGACGTCACAAGACAAAATGACGTCATAAGATGGAAACGTTAAAAAACGAAAGCGATGTAAGTTTTTTTTCCACAAGATAAAAATGACAGTGCTCCACTGACATTTTATCACTCAAACCACTTTTACAACATACAAAATGAATCTATTTAGCACCACTTGAAGTTGTCTACAACATAACATAATGTTATTAATAAAAATGTATAAAAGGTGTATGTGCATTTATGTGGATTTGGTGTCACGTGTTACTCGACACTATCTACAATTTGGTCGCTGAGTACACAGGCCTAATGCTAATACAACTAGTGATCTGCCTTGTAACTATTAAAACTGCTGTAAAATATTCTACAAATTTGGAGTGACTTGGACATTGTATTTGAAAATGTATATGATTATAGCCTATTAAAATTGGTATAACATCTTAAGCCATGTATGCGTTAAAGACATGAAATGATGTACTGTAGTGTAACCTCCAGTCTCAGTAGAACAAATGTAATTCTCAGCTAAGGTGTCGTGATTAAGCCCACAAATGTGTCGTACAAACCAAAGATGGCGTTTCTGTGGGAAGCATCTTAACTATTGTGTCAGACAAACACATTTTGTCTGACACAAACATAAATCATGAATTATTTATTGTATTATATCAAAGTCACATTCCTACTCAAAACCTCACCAAATTTCAAATTATTCCCTGGGAGTTGCACCCTCATTTCTGCACACTTGTGGAAGTGCAAATGCATTTAGCTAATCATATCTGCATGCACACCCCCAAACCCAGCCTCTGCTCTCATAGTTCTGCCTCAAATCCATTTGAGCAGCTTTAATTTTTAGTGTGAGGGTATGTGTGACAGAGAGAGATGCAGAGCAGTGTGTGTGGTTGTGGGATGTTTTTCGCCTGAGTTGTGCACATCATGCACATCTCTGAATTGAGTTTATTAAAGTAGGAGGAGCGACAGTACAAACTTGAGTTTTAAAGAGGAAATATGATGCTAAGCTGACTTGGGAGTATTTGCTGCTAAACTACTTATAAACTCTGTATAGCCTGTGTGTTATGTGTGCCTTTGGGTGTGTGTTTATTCTGTCAGCTCTTTAAGGCATTACAGTGAATACCCTGTGGTTTTCTGCTGTCATGCACCATTAAGGATCAATTACTAAATTTTACCCCTTGCTGTTGTCCTTCTGTGAACCTTCCTCTCTTCCTTCTCTTCATCTCACTCGTCCCTCTCTTTTGGTCACTATCTTGATTTTCCTCCCATCAAATGCTTGAATAACATCTCAAAGAGCATCAAGACTCGGTGCTTGTGATCCAGTTTTGTCTGGATGGTGTATTATTTTCACATTTTATCAAATACCTATTATGTCAGGTTGAGCTTTTTGAAGTGCAGGTAGACTAGTACTTAATGTAAGAAAACATCAGCTGCCATTCTTATACCCAAATTAAGCTCTGAAAAATAATGCACGTCTGTCTAAAGTCTTCACGCTAAGCAGTAAGCTGTTCAAACTGAATCCCTAAAACAATGCAGCTACATGTAATGGTTTGAAAGAATGGTGTTTTTTTCTTTCGAATCGGGAAGATCATGTCTCTTCGCTGACTGACATTCATGTGTACTTCAACAGGTTCACTGAGAGTTTAAACACAATTTTTTAAATACAGGATATCACCATATCAATGAACAGGCACACTAGGAGCCATGTCATGCTAAAGTCATGCTAAACATTAAAATGTGTTCTTGAGCTAGAAACAGAATCACAGGACCCAATTGTGATGAAACACATCAGTTGTAGTGCTAATACGCATACAAATGTGTAAAAAAAACTGCATTTTATGGGTGAAAACGACTTTATTCTCCACTTCCTGGTTGAGAATTCGGCTTGATCCTTCCCACTGTGATGATGATGTAGAGTCATACTTTTAGTATTGGGTTAGTACGACTCTACATCATGAAATTTGTTTTAAAAAATTGAGTGTTACCGCCTCTAATCAGAGGTGTTCAGTCTACCCGTCCTTCAGTCAGACTCTGCCAAAACCTCATTCATTTTCCGATGGGTCGAACTGAAGTCGTTATATCGCTGATTGATTTTGCCTCTTAAAATCGCAGCATCGATTGGTTAATTTGTTTGTCGGTTTGAATCCAAGATAACGTCTTAAAACATGTCAGTGACACAACAACACAGGCTGCAGAATGGCTCTCTTTGGTGTAACAGCACTTCAGGGCTTCAGTTCCCCGTGGGAAAGGACTGTATGACGGCAAGAAAAAGAGGAGAACATTTTCTAAATATAGGGCACACTCGGGGGGATATTTATTTGCAGGTGGGCCTTTCTTAGGTGGTAAAATCTCAAGCTACCCCTTCCAGAGCCTCCACATAGGTGTTTTGTGATTCTCTGTCATACGGATGTCCCTGAACTACTCCTGGCACACATCCATACCTGCGCTGATCACTCCCGTCTCTCCTCTTTCCAACTTTGTAGCAGGATCATGCAGTGGGTGAAGTCAGAGGGTTTAGTATCACTTTAATAAGGTCTCATGTATCTCAATACATGTTTGTACACAAAAGGAGATACAGAGTTACCCATGTTAGTGAAATGAATGTGCATAGTGTATGTACTGTGAGTATATTCGCTGTGGAAGGTCACAGAAACTTTTGTTTTGTGTGGTCATGGAAACTACATGTGCATTTAAACATGTACTACACTATGTGTGTAACCATTTTTGTTTTCATGTGTTGCTTGAGGGAGACAGTAACATTGTTCACAGCGGTGTTTTATGACAGTAATTACTTGGGAGCAATGAGATGAACCCAGAAAAATGAGTGTGTCTTTGTTCCCGCTTTAATGACACAGCTACAGGGCTGATAGAGAATCTCTACTGTAACGTAGGGTTTCTCCAAATCTACTAAAGAGTGAGATACCAATTATCAAAATACATCTGTGCAAGAAGATGTAAGGTGGGTTTTCATCCGAATGTATTGCTAATTTTAATTGAATGCTCAGAAAATTGGCAAAAGAAAATGCGAATTTATGTGTTTTTCTATCCTCTACAGTTATCGTCATCATCACCACAGTTTAAAACTTTGCCAGTTAATGTAATACTTCATACAGTAACATATTACCTGAGCTGTTGATTAAGGGGCTGATTGTTAGGTAGTCTGATGCCTGGGGGCAGAAACTGTCTCTGAAGCAGGAGGTCTGAGCTTTAATGCTCTGCAGGTGCTTCCCTGTGTGCTGGGTGGCTAGTGTCCTATGAAATACAAAGTGCCTTCTTCCTGCATCAGGTGCTGTATATGTCCTATGGTAGAGGTGATCCTATGGTTTTAAAAGCCATTTGTACTGTCCTCAACAGATGTTTATGGGCTTGTACTGTTATGTTGCCAAACAATACCAGGATGCTTCCAGTCAACATATTGTTTCCATCTAATATGGCATTTATGTTTGTTTTTTGTATTAATTCAGTGAATGTTGTAGTCTCCTTGAACACATGCAGACACACATAATTATTCACTAAGTCTGTTTCCATTGCACTAACTATTTGCATTAACCTTTTATTAATATACCACCTTAAGTAGCCTATTTCCTCCTGATTTCAGCTCCAGAAATTTTAATTTCTGAATGAATAAGAGGGTCTCCAAACACTGGTTAAGATGTTGTCAGTTTAGTCAGTAAGTTAATTGATTAATCAATCAACAAAAATCATAACTGTTAAATAATTTATTCAATGTTTCACACAAAAAGTCAAATAATATTCCCATTTATTTCCTTGGGTGTATATATACCATTATGCATGAGTGCCTATAGGTTTTGAACTGTTTGTTGGACAAAATATGAAACTAAACACATCAAGTTCTCCCTCCTTCCGTTCTCCATCCTTTTAACTGTTGTTTTTTTTTCTTGCTTTCTGAAGTTTAATGCAAAATTCAACAGGGGATTATGAAAATAATCAGCAGATTATTTGATGAGAAAAGCACCCTTCACAACCTCTTGTTCGCCATACTTATTTCATCACAATATGCCTTATACTACTCTTCATCATTATCTCCCTCTCCCTCCACGTTCTCTTCTTTAACATCTTACTCTCCCTGTTGTTCATTGTCTGCTATCTGAGTGACACTGAGATAACATCACCGCTAACACTTTGGTAACACTCTACCTACTTATGCTGCTGCGATCCAAACCACTCTCCTTTGTACTGAATAGAGTTTAGGGGGTTGACTGACAGGCAAAGATACTTTTTGAATAAAGCACTGACATGTAATACTAGTAAGGAATCAGAGTCCCTGAACTAATAGCATATATATTTTACAAAATGTATTAAGCGACCTTCATAGTCACAGAAAAGGTGCCAGATTCAAAATGTAGATCCCAGTCCAATTGAGGGAGGTTCTGCTTCAGTTTCAGGCGGCACAAATTAATCCCTGGTTCACTGGCTCACTCATAATAGTAATAATAACAGATTGTTTTCGCATGGCTATCATTCTGCATTCATATTGCCCATGTGCCTATGATGAGATGTGTGTGCATGGCTATAAGACATTTATGTGTTCTTGTTTATCCTTAGTTAAGCAGGTTTTTCAGTATCTCGTGGCAAATTATGTTACAGCTGTTAATTTTTCATCACTAATTGTGTTTGGATTGCCGGAGCATAAAATGAAATCGTTAGGTACTTTGTAGTTGCGTCAAACAGCTGTAGCGTTTTGTGTTGCTGTTCATATGCATGTATGCATGTATATACCTGTATGCGTGTGCACCTGATGTGTGCACCTGTGTAGGTGTGCATGTCTGTGCCTGTGTCTGCACAGCTCGGATGGTGGCATTTGTAATTGTGCTTTTTACTGCGGAACATGGTGAATAGACGGTAATTATCACCAGCTGTGCTAAAAATACCACATCCACGCTGTAGGGTGAAACCTCCTCCATCACTATTTGGGGTTTATTATAAAATGTTTGTGTGTTTTTTTGCTACTGGATACATATTTGGCTGGCAGCGGTTTGATAGGAATTTCCTTATCTATCCTTTCCAGAGCTCTTCTGCTTCCATGTGAAATTGGCACGGTAATCTTCTGCGATTTTCCTCCCTCGCTCTTTTACCCGCACTGCTCATGTACTGTAAATAGGAAAGCAGAGAGCAGTCTCCCATGCCCTCTGTAGCCAATGAAATCCTTCCTTGGAGGTTGGAGACAAACAGCCAATTGCCAAGCCTGATGTTGACTGAAAATGTAGCCCCAGTCTGGAGGGAGTAGTGGGAGAGAAATGCTTAATCTCTCTTTTTTTATTATTTGCTCCCTTTTGTTCACATGCTACCATTTCTATGGTATTACCATAGAGTGCACAGCAGTGGCCACAAGCTTGTTGATTTGCCAATTTACTTCTCTTATTAGTAGCAAGAATGATTTGACCTGAGTGTCTCTGTGTATCCCCTGGTTTACCATCCTGCATCCATGGCCAGTGATGTGAAGATAGGATTTTTAGGAGCCATTCATTTAAAAAGTTGTCTTTGTCTGTCCAACATATAATACACAAATACTCAGATGCACAACATTCAGGGACCTTTGTGTACAGTGTTAGTAAAAGGGTTCTCAAGAGAGAGAACCAGCTTTTTGTTAATACCATCAAAAACAACACAATTATAATCTGTCTTGATGAAAGTCACACATGCGCTCATTGGTTTGCAGCAGAATTGTTTTCAGGTTAGTGTTAAATTCTATAGCATCTGCAAGCTTATGAACCCCTACTTGGCCTTTCCTCTGAGTTATTTACTCAATCTGTTTTCTTGTTTACTCACTGATTACCTTTATCCAAGCCCCCTGGTTGTTTTTTTTAGTCTTAATTCCACCCTCTGAAAGTGGTGTCTTCCCCTTTCCTCACCATGAAGAAACAGAGTAGGGAGGTGGATGATGAAGAGAGGAGGGTTGTGCTGGAGATGAGAGTTAAAAGTGAGTGAGCACCAGAAGGTGGAGCGTCACGGTCAAACCCCTGCTACACATGTGGTCTATTTTCTATTTCTCTCTCCCTTGAGGCTATTGTGCTCTTTGCAGCGAGACTGTTTATCAAAATAAACGTTTTTTTTTGTTTTTTTTTACTTTAACAGTGAGTTGTTATTTGTACATATGTAAGTAGTCATGCGCACAAGGGTTTGAACATTTATGAACACAGGTGGGGCACAAAACTACTTTGGTGCTACTCCTGAAGCAAAAAAAAGCATGTGTGTTTTTTACATTCCAAATCTTTGTAACTGACAGCACAGTTTTGGCTAATATAACTAATGCTGCAATTTTAAAAATAACTCCGATGCTTTAACAAAAAAAAATCTCACAAATACCAATGGCATCCAACTTAACAGTATTAGTCAGCAACATCGTGCACCAGCTGGAAGGGAACACTAAAATGACGGCTACTTATCTCTGTGATTGCGTGGAAGTAGAAGTATTCAAATTCAGCATTAAGAATGTGGCTGTGTCAAATAACTTCCTGCATAGGTCTCTATCTTTGAATTCTCCTTTTTCCAGTCTTCCACTAAGATACTGTGAATGATACTTGTGTATAATGTACGGAACTATGAAAGAATATCAACTATTGCACCTCACTTTTGAGGAGAACATAAGAGTAGAGAGGAAAGGTTAGTAAGGACAGGATGAGTGGCGAACTATTAAAATGCTTAACAAAAAAGTCCTTGAATGTTAAAAATGACTAAAAAAAGCGTCTCTCCTAAATATTTTTATGCTAATATATCAAAGTGAATACATCAATGATATTTTGATGTTAAAATGGTACATATGACACCTTAAAAGGATCTGTTTTCCTGGCTTATGTTTTGAAACAGTGAACTGAAATGTGCTTTACTGTTTACCTCTGCTAACCCCTCCTCATCCTCTCTCTCTCTTCCTCTCTCTACCTCACTGTGTGAGTGGGTGTTGATGGTACGTGTGCGATCTCTCGGCGTAATGCACTGCAGCGTTAAAGATCAGGTCGTTAACACCATGATCAGGGAATGCATTAGTGGCACTGGGCACTCCTTCACTGTAATGCTGGAATGGCATAATTGACACATACACCCACACTTACACACACACACACACACACACACACACACACATTTCCACGCACAGCCTCAAATGGTAATCAGGAGCATGCAAGGAT
>JAPQRN010000025.1:12869847-12880663 GCA_037367275.1 Coranthus polyacanthus | reverse complement strand
GAGGGGAAGAGTAATTTTGATTTGATTCACAGGCAAATGAGTAGAATCACACACACACACACACACACACACACACAAGGAGAGAGTCCTTCAATAAGAGTTTTAGATCTGTAGGCTTTGTTCACTGGCGGTGATAACGTGGATGTATTGGCTGGGACTGCAGGGAGCCCATTGGTGGGTAAAGTCTCACTGTTCTACAGACAAGAAGACAGAGAGCTATAGGAAAAAAAAATCACTGCTTGGCTTTGGGGAAGGAAGCAGTTTGTGAAATTCCTTCAAAACTTTGGGAAACATTTTTGTCGTACTTTAATTATTCTCCTTTGAAATACATTTGCAGAAAGCTTGCATGTCTATTAGTACAGTATTATCAGCATTGTGAGCAATGAATCTCAATGAGGCATTGCAGTAGAGCAGGCAGACGACAGAACCGTGCTTCTGTTCGCTGCTCGGCTTCAGCAGTTCCACATATGCCTCACAAAACAAATCATATTCAGGCAGGTGTACAATACCAGCATTTAAAACAGACACTATACTTTCTTTACACCATCCCAAACTCAATATGTGGTATTTTTGGTACAGGTACAGCTACATAACTGAGATTTATGTGCATGTATATATTTATTAGGGGGGATTTCTCCCAGCAGAATACTCAATGCCTGGATTATTTTTATTTATTGCTCTTGCACTAATATTTTCCACCAAGACGCCAGTATTCAGACAAATAGTGCTGAGTAAAAAAAAAAAAATACAAGAGCTTGCTGTGGTGTGGGTTAGATGCTCAAGCTACTTGTGTTAAGATGAAATGTGATCCATTAAGACCTGATTGAGTAATACATCATAAGTTTGAATGCTTTTTAGATCCCAAAACATGGCACTGTGGTTTATGAGACAAGATTTTACAACTCCATGGTAAAGGATATGTACGTGCATGTGTACGATTTACCAATGCAGTGTGTTTCCACGTGATATCACATTATACGTCCGTTCTCCTCTGCCAACGCAGTGGTCTCATCGAAATGAACAAGGAGCTACATTTTTCTGGGCAACATTTTTTTACTCTTCCTCCTGAAACCCCTCACACATGTAGTATCCCATAACATTTTGTCATGTACGCCCGTGTTCTTTATGTTGTTGTATATGTGACCAGAGCCACATTCACTTTATAAACGGCGAGGTGGCAGCAGTGATGAATTGTACGTTAGGTCCACGATCGCAGAGAGCTGCATGCCCCCAGAGATTAATCGCAGGAGGAACATGCTACATCAAACATCCATCTTCCACAACCAAAACACAACCCTCACCATCATCCTTTACGAGGCAGCATGACAGCAACGTGCACCACTGATTCAGTAAAGCCATATGCACATTTACAGCAGGTCGATACCAATGTCCATACACTTACACTCTCTGAGATGAACTGCCCACTACTAGATGAGCACACACTCATGGCTTCTCACTTCTCTCTCGTCTCTACTCAGGCCCTCCTCTTGAAATCATCAGCCAATCATTATTAGTAACCTAACAGAGGGACGTTTATTTCAGCTCAGATTGATCAGACTGGTAGAGTGGTTAACCTACATTGTTCACTTTTAAATCTAAGTGCACATGCACATACAGAACCATGTGAGCTCCTTTCAGATTGAATTAAAGAGTGCATTAATCTAGATGAATTTAAATGACAGAATAGAGGGAAAGTGGAGTCCATATACTCCCTTGTCATGGCGAGTTCAGATCGTAATAGACACTCAAACTGCACCACACAAATGTATTGTTGTGTAAATGGAGCCTGGATCAAATCCAGCCTCCTCTCCACTCCACTCCATAGAGGTGGATGGGTGTTTACTATCAAGAGAGGGTTATTGTGTGCTTGCCTCCAGAAGACTAATTCAATCATGGCTTATTGGCATGACTGTTGACAGCAGAACAATGTTGCAAGCATAGGAGATGATGGGAAATCTGTTATCAGCTTTTCTTTCTTTCTGTCCATTAGACGCTGTTCTGTCTGTCCCTCAGTAATTTTCTGCCAGACTCACTGTCTGCCTTTCCTGACGCCTTTTTTAATCTCCCTCAAAGGCTTGTATCTGTCCTACAATATGATTGTGTCTGTCTGTCTCTCTGATTATCTTTTTTTGCTTATTTTCTCCCTTCCTCACACCTGAACTCCTGTAGTTCCACATTTCTGGCAGTAAGCCTTCTTGTTAACTAACTAGCTTCATGACTCTTTCAGTTTATAAATTGAAAAGAAGCTTTAATGAGGGATGAAGAAAAACACTGTAGGCTCTTGCATGTGTACAACATCTACGGTATGTGCACACATGTTTACAGTGTGTCTCCAGCCTCTGCACGTACATTTGCTCTTTATCTCTCCATGTCTTTTCTCTACTTTAATCTTCTCAGGCAGTTTTCTTGGACACATTTCCTTGTATCGCTGTAATAAATAGCGACTGATCGTGATCTGAGATGGTGCATTATATGACATGATATGACTGGAAGAACTGGCTCTAGTGAATGTAATATCTGTTCTTCAGGGTTGATAATTACTATTTTTTTACCCAAACCGTGCTTTGCATATTTGTCTCACGTTTTCCTTCGTCCTTCCTTTTTTCTCCTTTTAATTTTTAGACTCTGCCATCGTCAATGGTGTGTACTGGTCTGAAGCCTTGAATAAAGTGTTTGTGGATAACTTTGAGAGAGACCCATCACTCATATGGCAGTATTTTGGCAGCGCCAAAGGCTTTTTCAGACAGTACCCAGGTAAGTGTCTGTGAGTGTGTATATGTTTGTTTGCGTGGGCTATTTGGTATTGAATAGTGGCTGTTGTGTCTCTGTAATTAAGTCACTGTCTCCCAAAAGCATAAAGAGGGCTGTGTGGGAGTGTTCAGTGACTGTCAGCTGGAGACTGGAGGCCAGCATGGCGAGAGAGGGGTGGAAGGGAGTAGAGTTAAGATGAGAGAGAGAGTTTGCAGAGATTAGATAAAAAAAAAAAGGTAAATTAACATTTTCAGGTGAAGTAGAATGAAGCAGTATAATTAAGAAAAGACGCCCATTGAATGATGCACTAGAGCTGAATACATAATTCTATGAAAATGTAAATGGTGAAATTAATGAAAAGGCTGTTTTCATCTCCTTTATCTATTTGAATCTTTTGACTTTTGACACTCATTATTTCTATTATTACAATATCCCTCAGTCTACACCTGCCATGTACAGTATGTTCAGGCTATATGCTATATTTTTAGTACTGTAACCTAGAGGCCTCCAATCTCATTGCTGAATAAAGACTAAAAATTAATTGTGTCCAGAATCACTTCATCCAAATATGAAAGTGTTTTTTTTTTCTTTCTTCAGATTACAAAATAAGTGAACAGTCCATATTTTATGACAAGAATTGACTGTGTATTTTTTACTTATTCAGACTAATTGGGAAATATGGGTTAACCTCATGAAATGTTTTCCATACGCCATTATTTTGTTGATGGTGGCATAAAATATAGTAATATATATTATAAAGCCATAGCAAATAAAACTATCTGGAGAGCTTCTTATCACTTCATATCATCAGAGATGGGTGAGGGAATTTAATATGACCATAAAATAAACAGACCAAAGTAGTTTACTTTAGCCAAAGGGGCTTTAGAAAGGGACTTGTTTCAACATTCTATATTTGTTTTCCTTCTGTACAAACTGCACACACACTGCCACTGTTGTAAGTGTTATTTATCTTTTTCTCATACCTGTTATCTGTCTGTATAAGGGATTAAATGGAAGCCAGATGAACATGGTGTCATTGCTTTTGACTGTCGTAACCGGAAGTGGTACATCCAGGCTGCCACCTCTCCAAAGGATGTTGTGATCTTGGTGGATGTCAGTGGCAGCATGAAAGGCCTCAGATTAACGATTGCCAGACAGACTGTCTCCTCTATACTGGACACTCTCGGAGATGACGACTTCTTCAACATTATTGCTGTAAGTTCACCCCTGCTGTATGTCTTCAGCTATATGGGGGGTGGTGGTGCATAAGCTACTTAACCTTTATGTATCTTAGTCACACACCCACACCCACACTCAAACACAGATCAGAGGAAATGCTGGAACAAATCAGCTTTCTCCCCTGTCACGCTCACAACCAATTAGCAGTCAGCTGTATGAAGATTTGAATTGCAAAAGAGACAGTTGTGATTGGATCCTGCCTCAGGCACCCAAACCATTGTTATCGCATCTCAGCCTGATGAAACTCTGAGTGTGTTTGTGTATGCATGACCATGCACGTGCACATGTGTGTGTCTGATGCTGTTCCACATCAAAACATCCCTAGTCACACTGCCAGCTTCCCCTCTTTCTCTCCACAGAACAAAGTGTACATTATCAGTTGATATCCTAATCGTATTATTTTGAAAATTATTCTTTTGAAAAATGGAGGAAAAGAGGATTTAGACAATCAGGCAGAAACATATTGTTTTTCTGAAGCATTCTAAAAGGGTGTGTTGTTTTAAATAATCTTTTTCTTCTTCCTTCTTTTCACTGAGTTTTCTATTAATGTTAACTTTTGAAATGAATTGTTTGGGCTTATGTATTTGCAGTTACATAGCAAATTGTGTGCACACTTGAGAGGAAAATTTCATTGTGTGATTTTATGCTGCAGTATACACACAAAGACAGAGACACACTAATGCATACCAACATAAATAAGGGCACAACTACTGGGTTTGAAAGAACACACATCCATTTTCTTTCTTGGACTTTGAAGTTTAAGTCATACTCATGCGTTAAATGGTGAGTTTTATCGCAGAGTGGCAGGCAATGGGCGCATTGTGTACAGTATGCAGTGTGCACATGTGTGTATCTGGGTGCTTTTCATCAGTTTCTACAATCTTTCCATTTAGCATTTTGAAACCCTGAAATAATACATCATCCATTTTACTTTAGTTTATTGTAATTGCTCTTCTACTCTTTCAGTACAATGAGGAGTTGCATTATGTGGAGCCATGCTTGAATGGAACTCTGGTCCAGGCAGATGTCACCAACAAAGATGTGAGTCTGTTCTTCTTGGCCTGTCCCCTACTGCTTTTTTCTATTACCTGAGATCGGAATCAATGACTAAGGGTTAGTAGAAGAGAATAACAATGAAGCTCTGTTTGCAGGCAATTCAAGATATGTGTGAGTTGTGGTGTGTAACAATGCATTTATGTGTATACGCATGTGTTCATGCAAGACTTTTCAGTAAGTTTACACCAAATTGTTGTACTGTGCACAGTGAAGACTTAAGGCCATTAAAAATTCAGTCTTAAAAAAATGAGAATCCTCACCTCTGTTAGCTCAGGCCAAACCTTCACAACACAGAACTAGGAAGCACTATTTTCCATGCACCACATGCAAGCACTGCTGAAATATGTGAGTGTACATATCTGTGTTTATGCCAGTTGGGATTTAAGTTAGTTTCTGTTTATTTCTAAGTGAGTGTACACTAATGCATATGGATTAGAATTATGTATTTAATTCCAGATGGTAGTTTAATGTACTGTGAGTCAGCCAGCCAAGAGGAGAAGGCAGTCTGCACTATTAGATAAGGCTAATGTCTTTTACTTCAGCTGGGGGCAGGAAGTGACTGTCACGCTGGAGACTTAGACAAACTGATCTGTCTTTCCAAAAACCTGTTAGACACAAACTGAAACCAGGTCATAAACACCTGTTGTCAAGCATTCATGGGATTGTGCAGTTCTAACACACATTTATGTGATTATGGTACCAAGAGTAGTCATTTATCTAATTATAATTGCCAATAGGCATCTGAGGAGGTGAAGCCTCTCTGATTATAACAAACTTCATATGCACAGCAGTTTTAGTCAGATGTTATTGCTGTCCTATAAGTTCTTACAATTTCCAAAGTTGTGGCAGTAAACGTTTGTTATTAACTAGCCAGATTCATAACACACACACACTTTCTCATACAATAGGCAAAGTTTGATGTGCTCCATGGTACAGACTTTTGTTGGACCATTTAATATATGTTACATTTTTGCCATGTATTAAGGCTTGAGGTTGTTATGTGCACATATTTTCTTGTAACTGGCAGCTATGTGGCAGGTAAGTGTTTTTTTGTGTGTTTGCTCCCATGTGTGCATGCTCTGATATGGCCGTGCAGTGCTTTGGCCTCCTACTGTGCACAGAGAGACACCCATCAAAAGGTGCAGAAGACTTGAGGAGATTCATGTACAGGGAATGAAGGTGAAGAGGCAAAAATAAAAAGGTTGAGAGGATGATGATATAGGTAGGGTTATTCTGAAAAGATGTGTCAGAAGGTAAAGAGACATTAAAAGAGTCATTATCTTATGCAGTGCCCCTGTAATGTCATAGCTGTGTCAAAAAATGTTTCTTACCCGCATACAGTTAGGGGTAAGGAAATAGCTTTTCTAAGTATTTAGACAAAGCCAGAATCATCAGGAAGTGTTGCAAATGCCAACAACCAAATTGCTAAAAATAGATGAGGATAATGGACTCCACAGTCTGTGTGTGTGTTTTGCTTCCAGACTGTTGCAAATAATGAGACATGCACATGAGATGTTAGGTTTCTGACAACATTAAACTCATCATAAATTGCCAGAGGTAATGTATCCTTTGTAATCACCCCTGTGAACAGACATAAGCACATACTCACACATTGAAATACACATATAGATCTGTCAACTAAAAGGTGTTGGAGGAAAAATTGAACATTTCTTTCCTTCTGTCCGTGTGTGACATTTCCCTTAATGATATTGTGGCAATTTGTCACAAACAGTGGCCTGAGTTAAAAGTTAAAGAGCCCATTAGACCACTGATGCAATCACGCAAGAACGATGGAACAGTTGATTCAGTGGAGCGAGGTTTTTATTGTGTAGAAAAGAAGATCATCATCTTAGCATTTTATGTTTTTTTCTATAGCTTTCGCTTATTTTTAGGACCCTTTTTTGTTCTCCATAGACATGAATATCTTCAAATAGTTTTTAATTCAGATTTTTACTCTTATTATATCATCTTGTCATCATGAAGTTCAAGATTCCTGTCTTTATCCTTTATTTTCCCAGCATTTCCGGGAGCACCTCGACAAGCTGTTTGCTCAAGGCATTGGAATGTTAGACGTTGCTCTGACTGAAGCCTTCAATCTTCTCAGTGACGTAAGTAACACAGTAATGTGTGATCACCCACAAACACAGTCACACTAAATAAACTGTTTCATGCACAAAATTAATTAGTGCGCTGTAATTAATGGCTAAATCAACAAAATCATGCGAAAACCAAGTAAACAAGGCACTTGATGACTCAGGTTACTTGTTTGACATTGCCTCATTTTGAACATGAAATTAATCAAACACAGATACACACACACACACATACATACATACTTATATTGCAACCACTTGTATCCATCTCTGTATACAGTGTCTCTGTTCTGGTAATTAACTCCTCTCTGTAGTATAGAGGCAAAAATACATTGCACAGTAGATGGACTTGTAGCTTGAGTACATGTGTGCGAGTGTATCAGACAATGCATGCTATTATTATTCTATTCTATTATCTTTATGGGGTGTTACTACATAATTATTTAAGTGTAAATATGGCTGTCACGATACTGACATGAGTTGAGTTAACAATTAATTGTCAAATAACTGCAATTAATTGAAATTATTGTCTATTCTCTTATCTTGATGCCACCGCTGTGGTATAAGTCTAGTAATTATGCACATGCACATTATGAAGAAGAAGAAGAAGAAGAAGAAGAGACATGTATTGGCATAGCATTTTGAAACATACTGTATGAAATTAATTATATAGTAAAAACTGAACATGGCTGATATGACATGACTTGAATATGCCCATTACGGAAATATTCAACCAAAGAACAAAATTAAAATAAACCATGTGCTGTGGACAAAAAGGGTCATAATTCAAAAAAGTAAATTGGACAGATATGATATTTCTTAAATATGCAAAGCCCATGATTGAAATATGAAATGGACCAATCAAAATAAACCACTGTGCTGCTAGTTCTCCATTAAATAATAGCTGAAGAAGAATGGGGCACAACGAAGTGGAAAACGCATAGA
This sequence comes from Coranthus polyacanthus, assembly GCA_037367275.1. NCBI lineage: Eukaryota > Metazoa > Chordata > Actinopteri > Kurtiformes > Apogonidae > Coranthus > Coranthus polyacanthus. Next base: position 12,872,579 of record JAPQRN010000025.1, on the reverse strand, counting down.
AACGCATGGAAAACAATGTGGAAATACTGATAAATTATGTTGTTTCTGTCAGTTTCACCCAACTGTTAGGTTAATGGAGATGATTATCACGATTATGTACATAATCACTCAAATAATTCAAATGGCGATTATGACAAGCCTAGTCATAAGATATATTTTGATAGCCAGAAATCTTCATTTTGTCAGCTTTCCCTTGCAGTAACACCTCTCTCTCTCTATACCTCTATCTGCAGTTCAATGAGACTGGGAGAGGTAGTGTGTGTAGCCAGGCCATTATGCTGGTGACAGATGGGGCAGTGGACACGTATGATGCCATCTTTGCCAAATACAACTGGCCAGAAAGAAAGGTAATGTATTAAAACCCACAAGTACACACATCACATTATTATACGGTTGTGTGTCAGGAGGTTGTATTGTGAGGTCAGTTGAGCTCAGTTTCTCATCATACCTTGTTCATTAATCTGAAACCACACACTCCAAATATAGCATAAGCAAGAGCAGGTGACTAATGCCTTCCTGTTTCTTTGGATAAAGGATATGTTGTATTTTTTGTAAAAGTCAGTTGAGTATAGTTGGAATTATGAGATGGAGGATTTTAAAACAATTTTCAAGAAATATCCCACTCAAATATGTAAATGAATCGTGTAGAAAATATGTAAATGAATCAAAGTGTAAAAAATATTTTGATGGGGTTTAGACATTGAATACTAATTCTCATTTGCTGTCATTACTTTTTATGTGTCACCGACAGCCACATTATGTTTTTGGGTTGGCCGTCCAGAAGTATGCATGTCATCTGTTCCATCTCCTGAATGTGATGTGTCAGGAATGCCTTGACAGAATTTCTTCAAATTTGGCACAAATATTCACTTGGACTCGAGGACTAATGTGTCATTGTTTCCTGTATGGATGCACTGCTTTTGTGTGTTTACAAGAGTCACAAGTTTTTGTATTGGCTGAGCTGTTAGAGAAAGTTTTTGACAAGCAGACGGTATTGAGTGGGCCCAGTATGGGGTCCTTTCAGAGGGCTTTAAAACACAGTTAAATATGGTCCTGTCTCTGAGGACTGGGCTGTCTCTCTGCTGTCCTGCAATGTAATTGTGGTGCTCTTCTGACAGGCCATGAAATGAAATGGGAGGAGAGAGGGAGAGAAGTGATAGAGGGGAAGAAAAGGGGTTATTCTCAGGTCATTTTCCTCTGTAAAAGAAAGCCCACGGGGTCTTCACCCTTAAAAGGTTGAGGATAGAAGTAGTAAAGGCAATCATACTTGCGTACACACTGAACACTGTATATAAGCACATCTCACCCAAAGGACTGTGACCATGAAGGTGCACATACAGTTTACGCTTTCATTGCCTTAGGTTAATCTTTTAACAGCCCTGACAACAAATGGTCTTACAGAGAAAGTGAATGTGGACAGTGCCGTGGAATTTAGCAGTCAATTTTAATGTTAAGGCATAAAGGTGCCCATTTGTTACTAATGCTGCGCCTCCCATGTGTTTATGTGTGTCTGGCTTCGTCCCTACTGGAAGTGCCAGCACCCCCTCCCATCTCTCACCCGCTTCATCCTCCCTTCTCACTCATGCCTCAAGGCTGAACAGCAGTGAGTGGAGAGGGGACAAGGCTGCTAGATAGTTCCATTTAGAAGAAGCCCCACTGATAATAGAAGTCTTCAGTCTCTGTCACTCTCTTCAGTCTCTGTCTCTCCCTCTCTCTCTCTCCCGACGTGGCTGCTTTTTAATGGCTTCCCTCCAACGAGCCTCACTACTTCACCACTGTATAGCATCACACTAAATATATGGACGTGCTTTGGAAAAAATGAATGCAAATGAGTTACTGAGTATCTGTATGCAGATGGCATTCAGTCAAAAAAAGCAATAAGCCATTTTTTGAGTCAGAAATTATTTGAGTTAATATTCATTATCTAACATCTAATATGAAAAAAAGCAAGGAAACTACTGAGAAAAACAATCAGTATCCACTGATAAAAATGCTAGAACACAAAATCATTCCATAATGAGTTCTTTCATGTTTTATCAGTGATTATTTTCAGAGATACTGTCATAATTTTAACATAACTGCCTTTTGTAGATAAAGAATGCTTTAGAAACATTGTTTACACTGTTTGCAGTGCAGCCTCACAAAAGCATAACACATAAACATAGACACATAACGCACAACAAAGAGCTCAGATGATGTAGTTACAATGAACATTATATACATTATACTTGATATCAGATGATCATACTTTAACTAATAAACTACTTTCAAAAGTAGCCACAGTAATGTCTACACATACAGTATCTATGTATCCAGACATTTAAAGACACATATTCATTCATGTGTTTGCATCTGACACACATAGACATACACAGACAAACATGAGCTGTCCCATGCTCATCCTTACTGTATATAGATTTGTCTACATGTTCTCAGTACGAGCCATATACGCTGAAACAAAATGTTTATTTGCTATCCTCATACAAACTCTTCACTCTTCAGTTTTTCTGTTCACCATATTCAGAGTAGAGCAGCTTTAATAGATCAGTGATTGGTTTTGGTGATATTAAGAAGAAGAAATCTGAAGTGTCTTAGATTATAAACGTTAAAAACATATGGCATTGTGAAAAGAGTTGCCATTCTCCCTTGAGATTCAGATAGACCAATCATTTCTACTCCAGAATGCAGCCAATTTTCCCTACTACCTGGGAAGTATGACAGTGGGCCTGGAC
>JAPQRN010000025.1:12844917-12869747 GCA_037367275.1 Coranthus polyacanthus | reverse complement strand
GAAACCTGGGTTGTGTAATTAATGTGTTTTATTAGAACTGAATAAAGTTTCCCAAGATGGAACAAACCGATTCTAAATAAAGCTGATTAGTGGGTACGTACACTGCAATTTTTGTGCAAAGTTTTTGTCGTCAACAAGCTGCCCACACACTTGTACTGTATGATAAAAATCTATTGTTATGTATGACAAAAAGTCACTTTTTGGCCAAAGCAAGTCACATGATCCTCAGTTTTGACTTCATAAGCCAGCACTGATTCTGGATGTTTGACATGTTCCCACAGCTACAACTCTTGGCCCCCCTTGAAGGGCAAAGGAATCAATGCCATTCAGTCCATGCCCACTGATACCCTGTCCTTTGTGCACTGTCTCTACCTTATCTCTCGCCACCATTTGGCAATGCATCATGGGCCCTATATGCACGTCATCAGCCAATATTGTTTCTGCTCTCCCACAAGAAAAGAGCTGACTGTAAATACTTGAAGCTCACACACAGCGCAATAGTCTGTAAGGGAGTTCTTGGGCTCATTCCCACAAATGGGAAACAGTTGCAGAAGACACATTTGCAATCGGGCTTTTGGGATGGCCTGGACCCATGAGCACTAGGAGATACACCTGCCTGTTCCATGTGAGAGTCAATAACATAGACTGGGTCAGCCACCACTAGAGACACTTTGTCATCTGAAAAGGTTCGTAAAAAGCCAAATTCATTCAAATGCTGCTCCTCTGTGTAAGCAGATCCTTACACTAGGAACCTCACCAAAAATGAATCAAACATCCAAGAAAAATCCACTCTGATTTTGCTTAGTGCGTTCAGACAGAATGTGAATTTTAGAGGCGGTATGATTGCATACAAAATCAATAGAAGTCTACAAGTGGGCCTGAAATTTCTTGAGGAGGACAATCTGATTCAGAGACAGGTCTAGCAACTTGATACTGTTTCCTGAGACATTAGCACTGCTTCACACACTTAGAGAATAAGGGGAGAAAGTGGAAGGAAGTGACTGGATGTTCTGGTGAGTTCAGAGATCAGTCAGAAGCTAAGCTGCCACACTGACACACTACACACACAGTGGTTGGAATGTCCAGTGTCCATCTAGGTAGATACAGTCAGCATCATTTCAGTCAGAGCACCACTCATTTTATTTGTAACAGTTGTTTTTAGAAATGGTGTACTTTTCCCAGTGAATCAACATTAAGTTTTATGGTTTTATACATTTTACATGCTTTTTCTACCTCTATCAAAACAATTAAAATCAGAGAAAACATAACTTTCCACCATATATACTGCTACAAGTGTTGCTTCCCTATAACACATTTAGCTTTAAGATTTTGCAGGAACAGTTACACCATTACAGTAAATGTATTTGTTTTAAGCAGATTTAACATACACATTGAACACTGTATATAAGCACATCTTACCCAAAGGACTCTGACCTTTAGGCCATTTTATGCTCTCATTGCCTCAGGTTAATCTTTTATCAGCCTTGACAAATGAAAAAACAAATGATCTTACAGAGAATGTGAATGTGGAATTTAACATTTCAGTGTTAGGGCATCAAGGTTTATTTGTGTCTGGCATCATCCCCGTGAAAGTGCCAGCACTCCCTCCCATCTGCATAGCGCTAGTAACAGAAAAGCAATTATCCTGTTGTTACATGATAGTGTCGGTAGTTCTAATTTTGCATAATATGATGTTTTGCTCATGAAAACACATGTAGCCTTACCAAAGTACATAAAATCACAATTACATTTTTATACGTTTGAGTGGATGTTTACACTGAACAACTTAATAATTTATTGAGTGAAGTGCTGAGTACATCATTTAGAGAATATGTTACTGTTGTATATGAGTGACTTATATAAATAGTGTATGTGGATGTTAATATGTCTGTGCGTGTATTCTTGCATGTGTGTGCATTTTTCTTCCTATGCAAAATATGTGCAGTCAGGGAGGTTGAAGATTGCATGCCAAGGCTTGAGCCTCTCCTAGTTTTTGTCTCGGCTGTACTTAACTCAGCTGTAAACCTCTTCCATATTTAATAACAAATTTACTGCAGTTTGACCTCCGTCTTGGCTACCAGTGAAGGAAAGCATATCACCACAAAGAGAAAATCCCACTCTTCTTGCCCATCGCCCCACATGGAGCAGTTATGAGCATATCGGCTGTGTTGTGTTTTTCTGTCACTCTGTTAATATCATTCAGATGGCTGAGGTTTGTATGAATAGAGGATGATTATGGTCTAGATGATGAGGGCTGCTTAAAAATGACAGTTAGACAACTGTACTTATTCACTGGGAAACTCATTACAGTTGACAATAGACCAACAATATCCATACTAGAAAATGAGAGGCTAGAATTAGCTGTCTGTGGTTTATACTGTATCTTTGTCGGCTAAAGTTGCTATAATCAATATTAAATTTATAAGGAGTTAATCTATGACATACAACAGTAAGAATGACAACATTTAATTGAATACTGAAATATTCCTCAGAAAGAAATGGATACATAAATTATGTTTTTGTAATCTTCAGGGCCTTGTTTTGAATCCGGTTATTCAAAATCATATAGAGATGTACACTTCTACACACATCTAGCTGTGTGTGCATGCACAAATACATACACACACTCACATTCACGAATACACAAACAAACTCATGCTGTCAGGGTGAAGGGAGGCAGTGAAAAATGCAGGCATGGAAGCTATGGCAGCTGTGCCCCCAGAGGCTTGCATCTGGTCCAATCTGGCAACCTGCGCTCCACACACACTTGCACGCACACTCACACATACGTACACTCACCTGCCAACTACACCTGCTGTTAGAGCCAACTGAACACTGCTGGGCAAAAATGGGCTTGGCAGCTGAGAGTTTAGAAGGTTTCTTCATTGAGTACATAAAGCCTAGAGTTTGGGTTTTTTCTGCTGAAAATATTTACTTCATGTCTTATCATTTTTATTCATTCTAATTAGAGATTCTCCATGCTCTTATCTTATTTTAAAACCCTTATCTGTTAATCCCTGATTATTTTCAGTTTTGCGAGTTGATAAATGATTTGAATTATTTAAAATTAAAATCAAATCTTATAGACAAAGTTAAAACTTTTATTAGTCCATAATTGTCTGCATTAAATGGGGGAGAAACGGGCCTGCTAATCACTAGCAGATAAAGAATGACTCCTCTGCCAGGCTTTGACAGTGTTATCTGCTGTGTGGTGGTGTGGTGGGCCCTATCGAAATGCGATTAAAATGACTGACGGAAGCTATCTGCCTTTCCCTCTGCAGGTCCGCATATTCCCTTACCTGATTGGTCGGGAGTCCGCCTTCGCAGATAATCTGAAATGGATGGCATGTGCTAACAAAGGTGGGATCTTACAACATATTCACAGGCCGCTGCTCTATTTCCCCTTATAATCTGTTTTTTTTTCCACGAAGAAAGTTCCTGCATGTTGCTGTCAGCCAGGCAAGATTGAATACATTATGGAGCTCAGGATTTGTTTGGGTTGTTTGCCGTTTATGTCTGTGCGTGCATGTGGTTGCATAGACATGTGTTTGTCAGTGCTCATCAGTTTTAACACGTGGATGCGACAGAAGGCAGCTGGTACCAGTTGCACAGACCAGATATGTCACATTACATCTTCTTCTAAGCCTTTAAGTCCAAACTATCTTGGCGATACACCACTTTCCATCTGCTTTGTGTGTGGTCATGGCTGTCTCAGTGTGTGGAGCACTTTCCTTCAGGTTCTATATTTAGCAGAGGTGGGTGACAGAGGCAGTCTGGCTCCATTTCCTCGGGCTGCCATAGATAAGACAGGCAAGCCATAGGTCACACAAAGGTGTGTGTTCGTTTTTCTACAGTGTGTGTGTGTATGTGTATGTGCATAGATAAGAGGACAAGGGAATCCACAGTTTTCGCTTTGGTGTGATATCACAGAACCCATCCAGTCAGTTTGAGGGTGTTAGTGGTGATGATGAAACCTGTGTGTGTGTCTGTCTTATTAAATAAGTGTCTCTGTGTTTCTGTACTGGATGATGATGCAGCCTTCTGACAGTGACATTCTCTCCTGCCTGTAGGAACAGTGTAGAACAGTCCCAGTCTTTCTGTTAAGAGGCAGAGAGCCACAACACCTCTCAAACTACAACCTGTCTATTTGTATGTTTTACTCTATGCAGACTGCAGTATCAAAATTTCACCAGCATTTGAACTGAGCTTGGTATACTATGATGCTAGTGCACTTTTTAAGTCAGTGGTAGCTGTCACTTCAAAAAGGACACATCAACAAACACTTATATATGAACTCCTCTATAGTTTATGGGAGTCAGGGGCTTATTTTCATGGTTTGGGCTACTCCTCTTATACTCAGACTCAGATAGCCTGCAACTACTTCAGTCGACATTCATCTCCTTTTTCCATCTTTGAACTGTATGTCCATTTGCTGTATTTATGTCATCCCTACATGACAATGTTGCTCTGCACAAAAGGAAGACCCATAAAGAAGTGGCTTTCCAAATTTTGTAAGGAACAACTTATCTGGGCTGCAAACAACCAGCACTTCAACTCCACCCAACACTTTTGAAATCGTTTTGAGCACCAGCTGTGGGCCAGGATTTATCACACATTAGTGCCCTCGCTTATGACTCTTCTGGCTGAATGGGAGCAGATCCCTGCAGCTGGCGTGCAAAATCTTGTTGAGGCTCAGATACAGTAAGTGGGCCATGGTTTTGAAATTAGACAATCAACATTCACATACGGGTGTAATGTAAGAGTGTGCACATAATTTGGTTGGGTAGCTATGCGTCACACAGTGGCATTTGTTACATTGGCCTCATCTGTTGCTTCTGTGCACCAGGTCATGTATTTTCACTTCATATCACCTTACTCAAGGTCCTTTTAAAATGTATTACTTGGTGCGTTCTGACCGGACCATGCCATGGCTGTCCTGTCCTGCATGTACAACAGGTGTACCATGTCACTAAAAGCAGGGAGCGCTCATTTTTTTCTCATCCCTGCTCATCTCACTGGCCCCAGCCCGAAGGACGCCCTCAGCCTTCCAGAGGGAGTAGTCATTCTTCACTCACCACTGTGATGAATGATGCAGTTACACTGAGGCAGGTTGCTTTGTATGTGATGCGAGTCTGTATGTGCGCAATGTCATTGTACTGTCTGGTGGAATAATGGCTGGATTCGAATTCTTCTGAGGATGAAAGGAGGAATCTGTCAAGGTTCATTTCCAGGTCAAGTTTGGAGTTAAGTTAATTCTCGTTGCTATAGTGATTGCAGTAATGAAGTGGTTTTACTCCTCCAAGTGTACTGTAAGTGTCTGATTTTTGGTATTTTATTTAAAGAGTTTGTTGCATCGGTCACAGATTTCAAGCGAGATTATCAATGACAAATTCCTATAGTTGATTTGTTTTATACGTGGCATTCCCATAGATCTCGGTGGTATGTCTAGACTCATCTCAATCTGGCTCTTTTCTCCTTGTGGAGTAAAGGTTGTTGTCAGGAACAATGACCCCAAAATCTATTTCCTCCAGCTATGATTTTCTCCTTGACTGCCTCATGGTGATGGAGGCAGTTTGCTGTTTTTATGGATGGGTGAAAATGTGGTGGTCTCTCTCTTTTCCTTCTTTCTCTGTGTCACTTCTTGTTCTCTCTCTCTTTCTCAGTCTTAATGTTATCCTTATTCCCTTTCTTTCTCTTTCTGTCCCCTGCTGAGATAACAGTATATCCCCTCTTGCACATGCACATTAGCATCATAATGGCAGCATTACCATTGTAGGAAATGGCATCACATTTGGTTTAACTGAGATAGTTTTTCCATTACATTTACATACCACTTACCCATTCACAAACCCATGCTGGTTTGCTCTCACTTGTACATCACTGCAGGGAATTCTTCAGCTATTACACATGCATGTATCCAGGTTTCTGTCTGCTTCATCAAGCAAATATCTGCTGCCTACCGTGTGGTTTTCCAGATGTAATTTCTATGCTTTGTTACCATGGTAAGTACAATGGAAGTGATGGCTTGGAAAAAAATTGCTGGCTCTGTAAATCCTTGCTGATATTGGATATGACACATACAGCAATGTGAAACAGTTCTGGAGATAGAGACTTCACTTCTGATTGCTGTTTTGGGTCACAAGGATAGAGTGAGTACGGAGACCAGACTATGTTAAATCATTGCTTTCATCTGTTCTAATCTAAATGTGGTCATTTCTTTTTTGTTTTCCACCCTGTCCAACAGGTTACTTCACTCAGATCTCCACATTAGCTGATGTGCAAGAGAATGTGATGGAGTATCTCCACGTACTAAGTCGTCCCAAGGTGATCGACCGGGAGCATGATACCGTTTGGACTGAGGCCTACATAGATAGCACTGTGAGTGGACCACGGTCTCCCATCTCTCACATGGTACTGGACTTCTGTTGCCACAGTCCTTTCTGACCACAAACACCTAGTTTGTAATGTGCAGTATAGGTCCAGACAACTCTCTGATGGATTGAGAGTTTATTTCAATTAAGAAAACGTAATGTACTTTGTTTATGCTTGTGATGGCAGAAGTACATTTGCATTTTCATAACAGATGAAATATATTATCTAGAAGCGAATAGTAGTGATAAAAAGCAAGCAGAAGGTTGGCAATGTGTTTTGCATTTAAATCTCTCTGAATGTGAATGTGTGAAAGTGTGTGTGCAGCAGATGGGATCATTAAGTGAATGAGCCTCCTGTGTGTGTTTGGGAGTTGTGTAGTGTGAGTAGAAACATACTGGGTCACACTGGTGAGTTAGACCCAGGTTTCTCAATCTCGACTTTAACCCCACCCTAACTCGTACAGACAGACAACATGTAATATTTTGTAAACAAACTCATTAAATGATGGCATGAATTGCTAACGCTCATGTTTATTAGAGTTGTCAGGCACTCATCACTAAAACACACCAAAAGTATAATGTCTTAATGTCTGACCCACAGAATTTACTGAAATCCATAACTTATAGTGTCCTTTATATCTATACATACACAATGCTCCTTTTTTTTAGTTATTGTGTTTGGCCATCGGGAATGAACTGCAACCATTTGTCCGTTGCTGTTTCTGAATAGATTTAGAGCAAGAGCTTCATAAATGTAAGGAGACAAAGGCAAGTGTCCTCCAGTCGACATAGGCACAGGCTATCAACACTACACTACTACTGTGGTTGACTCTTTTTTTCTGCAATCGCCTTCATATCCCTCATTTTTACCATTTTCTGTCTTTCTCTGATTATTTCTTTCCGTTTCTCCTTATGTATTTATCACACTTGAGATACATGCACTTACCCAAGTGTTGGTTTTTCATTGTTGTTTTTTTTTTTTTTAATGGGACCTTCCTGTCCAAAAAACTCTCCTCTCTTGACACAACTGTTTTTAAAGTTGCTGTCAAAGTCAGTATCTGTGGATTTTGTGTACCCACTGGTAATAGCACTCCATTCAGTGGATACTGCACCAGAAGGCTTGCTGACACTTAGCCACAAACGTATTGACCCTTTCTCTCCTCCTGTCCTCTTTAATTTGTTCTCTTTAGCTCCCCCAAGCACAAAAGGTAAAAAAGTTGGTAGCTGTATTGTGCTTTGTTGAGGCCTGGTGTGTGTTCATGTGCATGTGTGTTTTGGTCTCTGATCTCTGCAAGATGAAGGCATAATTGGGTGAACTAACTACCATATTGACCCATAACATTTGTTTGTTTGTCAGTGCTGTGTGCCGCTTTTCAACCTCCAGTTTCAAGCCATGCATCGTGGTTGTTGTGGGTTCCGTTGATTGCTCTCTTTTGCACGTCCGTTCAAAAACACGCACACGTTTGTGCACACGCTCACACTCATTCATCAGTGGTGATGTTGTGTTGGCTGTGCTTTGCCAGTATCTCTGGGACTAGCAGTGTGATCAAGTGTGTAAATGTGAGGCTGCATTTGCTCTCTTGCCTGTGTGATTTTGGTGTGAAAGCAAGATTGCCTGTGTTATTTGTTTTGGCAGAATTCTCCAGAATAATCTGCTTTGTCGTTGTTTGGGTGAAAATCCAATAGCCTATAATGACTGGCTGGATGATCTGTTCCGATGCCTTTTATCGTTTTCAGTGTTTTATTTTTCAGTGTTTTATGAATCATATGTGGGTTTAGATAAGCAGCTCTATAATCATAACAATGATGATTGTGCAACAGAAGAGTGCTCTGCCCTCCTATCACCATGAGCTGAGCACAGAGCAGTCCCATTAGACAGCTGGCAAGCCATATGTCTGACATAGTACTGATGGTGTGATAGACCTGAGCTGATTGACATCTAAAGGGCTCAGCAGAAAACAGAAATAGATATCACATTGTCAGACATGGTAATGGGGATTAGGAAGCAATCTGCAGTACTTCTTTGCATGAAATCACTCCATCACAGCTTTGGACTGTGTGCTATGAGCACACATACACTATAGTCATCTCAAAGTAAAACAGACAGTGACAGAAAGACACACGTGGTGATAAAAAGTTAGCAAAACTACTGGGATTGGCTCCGTGTTTGGAAAGTGATGAGCATCTGGGATTTGTGTTCAGGGCTGATGTGTATCATCTTTCCAAATGTACCCTCCTATCTTTTTCCTCTTTATCCCTCTCAGTGAAACCCAATAATCTTTCTTGCTAACAACATCTCCCCTTTCTTTCTCTGTTTCACTTTGCGTCTCCTCTTCAGCTTTTTTGTCCACCTATGCTCTCCCTCCTCCCCCATTCCCCTCTCTCTCCTCTCTTCTCGGCCTATCCTTCGTCTCACCAGCTTCATCCATCATTCTCTGGCTCATTTGGCTTTGTTTCCCACTCTGTCGGATAAACTGACACTGGAGCTCAGGGATGATGGGAGGGAGGTTGGGGTGAGAGCAATGTGTCGCGGGGGATATTTGAGGACAAGTGTAAGGATGTTCAGAGAAAGAGTGTAGCAGATTTGAAGAAAAGGGATATTGGTAAAAGTTTGAAAGAGAATTTAAAGGATGGAGTAATGCAGGGTTGAGAGGAGGTTTTTGCACCGAACAAGGAACAAGATTGATACTTTTAAAAGATGAAGACAGACAGAGATGGGAAAGCTGGTAGTTGTTAATTTCATTTTGATAACAAACCATAGTATTAAGCTGTTCAAAATGTCATTGCGGCTGAGTAAACTACTCTATTTCAAAGCAAAACTGATGATATTGATTGAAGTAATTGAGAGCTTTCAAAAAGTACAAACACCTGCAGTAAAAACGTGCTGGGTCCATGCCAACTCTGGTCCCCATGGGGGATGTTTTACTTTTCCTCACAGGGGTTTTGACTCCATCGGGTACACACACATCATTAAACTTGGTCTCCAAGGAAACAAGGGTCACCTCGTCCACCAGCACACAATTTGTCACAGCAACCTAGATTACGAGGTGTCCTATGAGACACCAAACATGGGGCAGGGCTGTGCATTTGAACCGTCTATAGGGTGTGAATGTGAGTATATGTGTGCGTATTTGTGTTGCATTGTAACAGTGGGGTTCTTTTTCCTTCTCCGACTCACAGTGGGAGAAAGGACTTACACACCTCATTTGCTCTGACTGATACTGATAAAGACACAGAGGCACTGATTATGCAGATTTGGCCCAAATGTGTGTTGAGTCCTGACCTTGCATTAGAGGTTGAGGGGTTTGTATGATAAGTCAAACTACAGATGCAGAGCTCTCCCTCTGGGAGTTGAGGCTTGCTCGTGTTGGAGGACGTTCATTTAGGGTTCAAGGAATCATCCCTTTCCTCTCCTGGCTTAGGATAATGAAGCACAGGTTTAAAGGTCTTTTCTCTCCTGGGTAGGGCAAACGAGGACCCTCCTTAGCTGTGAGGTTGGCTTTAAATCCAACACATGCACTTGCTGGCTGCTGTTCTCTATGCAGTTTTTGTTATCTGCTTAATTACAGTAGGTCAGAGCAGCTGGGCCAGCCTGATTTTCTTTTACCGAATGCACACATCGCAAATGTGTTGCAAACTTACTGTAGATTTCTGTTATTACAAAGAAAACACATTTGATGGGACTGCTCACCCGTTCATGGGGATACACATTAAATGTCAGTCCTTACATTTACAGTCTAGTGATATATGACCCGATATACCGGAGGTTGGAAATAGATTTTGTATTTTTAGATGAGGCATTGCTTGTTTCTCCTGTCCTTTGATCGATCCCAGTCTCCAGCAGCAAGGCTGTCCATTGTTACAGCAGCTGTACTTGGGGGTGCTTTGTTCTCTCTTTGATGTCCAATATTGCATTCTGGATTGCTATTACCAGCTGTCTAAGCTCAAGTCACCAATTCCCTTCTCCTCAATATCTGAGGGAGACAGAATGGATGCTAGCAGTTTCCTGTCATTACCTATTATTACTGGTGGTAAAGGCTGATAAGCACTGGAGGGGGGAGAGTGTACAGAAGGCATGTTAAGTTCAGTTAAGAGGATCGGTTAAATGGAGCAAAAAAGTACCATGCTTCAGCCTGATATTTAAGTCAGTCTAAATAATAGAATTTATTGATAGCTGCTGTACAAACAGATAATATGCATGTATTCTTTTTTTTTTGCCACTTCAGAAAGCCTAAATCATTCACATTACACGTACTGCAAAAACTACTTGTTGTGACTTACATACGAGCTGGATGAGTGACTGACATTTAGACAGTTTTGACATTTCCTGGGTGGACAAGGACAGACCCTTTTTTTTGCAGAGTATGAAGTCTTTCTCCAATCTCCTCATAACACTGTCAAGCTTTCATCTCTAATGGATATCATCTTCAGATACCGACAGCCACTGGAAAGATAAATATCATAATTATTCCAGCAGTCTTAAGGGAGGGAAGATACCCAGATCCAACCTAGAAGCACTGCCTTTGGATAAGCTTAGTCTGCAAGAGATCAAAGGCAGGCTGTGATTGAACACATTTTAAGGCAAATAATAAACATGAATAAAAGATGTCATGGAACTTTTACAGCTCCCCAAAGAAGATAATATGTCTAGATCTGCTGCAGATTTCCTGTCAGGTTGGCTACTTAAGGAATGAGTGTTTTGCAGTTTATCACTTACTAATCACTGAATGTCTCTTGTCGAATTGATTCTACATGGGCATGATGTCGTGCAATATGTTGTGCAGATACATTTCTTTAGTATCAATAATATTTAATCTGTAGCTTCCCTCTTCTCTCCCCCTCTCTTTCTTTTTCTGTCCTTTAATGTCCATCTCTTATGATTCAGTTGGAAGATGGTCAAGGTCCAGTTCTGATGACCACAGTGGCAATGCCAGTGTTCAGTACAAAAAATGAAACTGTAAGTGCACATACAGTACTATAAAGTCAACAACATTCATTTCCATTACCAGCATGTTTCCCCAAGTCGTTCTCTCCATCAGAGTTTCAGGATAATTGAAAAACTGTGCAATTACGTATTGCATAACTCACATGGAATTAGTTTTTGAAAGAATACACACAAATTGTGAAATGATGATTATGTTTGTATTTGATGGACACTAATTTCCATTTAATTGGACTCAGTAAATTATCCAGAAAGAGAAGAGCATCACTAACTGAATACATAATTTAGATTGCATTTTTTATGGATCTGTAAGAGATGTGTAATTCAAGTAACCTTTTAAATGCTTCTCAAATATATTTGGAATGTGTATGCTTCCAGAGAAACCGAGGCATCCTACTCGGGGTGGTTGGAACAGATGTACCTGTCTCTGAGCTGCTCAAGACCATCCCCAAATATAAGGTACCACAACCAATATCACTCAGCTATGTCTTTGAAAATACCGGGTTTGGATACTGTGCTTTAGGCCACAAAGGATACTACAGCTTTGTGAATATTCCAATCACCTGGATGCTAAGTCAATGAAACATTTTGATTACATTTTTTTCCTATGTCTGACAGTCCAACAGTAATTGAATGACAAACGCAGCACCAGATAAATCAAAGGTTTTGTTGAAATTTTGACACTGATTAGTCATGGTTCCTTCTTGACACTAATAACGACAGGAAAATTAAACACTATAAATATTTGAGGTCAGAAGTTTACATACACCTTGACTAAATGCTTTCATACTCAGTTTTTCACAACATTTCATTTGAATACACAGTATATTGCCTCTGTTAGGTCAACTACTACTATTCTGATGACGTGAAATTTAAATATAATAGTAGTGAGATTTTTAATTTCAGTTAGTATTTATGTTATTCCATCCTCAGAGGGTCAACAGTTTACATACACCAAGTTCACAGTGTCTTTGAACAGCAATGGAAGCGTACAGAAATTGATTGAAAAGTCAGATTGGCCAATCGTCATTATTGGCAGTCAATTGGTAGCATATATGTGGTTGTATCCTTTCAAGCCCAGTGTCCTTTTACTTGCCATAATGGGGGAAATCTAATCAGCCAAGACTTTCCACAAGTCAGGTTTCTGTAGGATACATTTCAAAACGTTCATCTGTACAAACAATAGTACACAAATAAAAACACCACAGGACCCCAAAGCCATTGAATTGTTCAGGAAGGAGACGTGCAATGAATCCCAGAGATTAATTTATTTCGGTGCAACAAAGCATCCCACGACACCAGTCTTTGAACTGGTAAAGACTTGGACGTAAGTGGTACAAAAATATCTCCTTCCACGATATAGAGAGTGCTGTCATAACCCTAAAGGTTGTTCCCTAAAGAGAAAATCACTACTAAAATCTAAAGTATGCAAATGAGCAGTGTGACAAAGATCTTACCTTCTGGAGGAATGTTCTCTGGTCATATTAGACAAAAATAGATCTGTTTCACCATAATAATCAATGTTATGTATGAAGGAAGAAGGCTGAAGCCTGAAACCCAAGAACAACATCCCCACCATAAAGCACGGGGGTGGAGCATCATGTTGTGAGGTTGTTCTGCTGCAGAGGGACTGGTGCACTTCATAAAACTCATGGCATTATGAAGAAAGAGAATTATGTGGATATTTTGAAACTTCATTCGACGACATCAGCCAGGAAGCTAAAGCTTGGACACAGACGGATCTTTAAGCAGAACAATGATCCTAAGTATACCTCAAAAATGGTAACAGCATGGCTTAAGGCCAGCAAACATTTTGGAGTGGCCAGCACAAAGCCCTGACTTTAATCCAATTGAAAATTTGTGGGCAGAACTGAAAAAGTGGGTTTGTGCAAAGAGACCCATAAACCTGAGTCAGTTACATGAGTTTTGCCAGGAGGAATGAGCCAAAATTCCTGCAGAGTGCTGTGTGAAGTTTGTGGAAGGCTACCCCAAGCATTAGATTCAGGTTACACAATTTAAAGGCATTGCCAACAAATATTAACTTTTGACCCTCTGGGAAAATTTTACATCATCAAAATGAAGTAGTTGGACTAACTGAACTAACAGAGGGAATATATATTTAAACTTCTAGCCCTAACTGTCTACTAATGCATCCCTTGTGATGATTTATTTTTCTTGAAGATGCTTAGTTTGGTGTAAGGTTTTCACATTTGGAAATGTTACTGTTGCTCTGTATTGTTAAATGACATCATCCTTTTGCATAGATTTGTTTTTAGTTTCCTTTGAAAGAACAGACCAGATTCAGCCAGAAAAAAAAAAAAATTACAAAGACCTTGATTAGCCGAGATTTAATTACATGCAGATTTTGTCATCATCCATTTGGTGTGTGTGTGTTTGTATCCCCCTAGCTGGGCATTCATGGCTACGCCTTTGCAATCACCAACAATGGCTACATCCTCACCCACCCAGATCTACGGCCACTTGTGAGTATTACCTCCAGTACTGTTCAGATGCCGTGTAACACGTTTACTGAGTATAAACCTTATTATCATAGCAATCGCTTTTGGGGCACTTAGTTCGGAGTTCAAATGTATTAATTTATTTTGCACAGGCAACTCACTCTTGAGTTCATGTCAAGTCAATTACATATTTCGTTGTCATATTGAGATGCCGATTGACATTGAAAATGAGTGTAGGTGCACTATGCTGCATGTGTGTTGGCTGTGCGGTGGTATGTAGATGAGGAGAGTGTGTTCCAGGACTCTGCAGTGCTGTGAATAGACAGAGATACAGCCTCTGAATGGCTGTGATTAACTCTATTGTACTCACTCAGTCCTCTCACAAGAGGATGAGGAGAGAGATGGAGAGAGGGAGATTGGTGAGAGCAAGGAACCTGCTTAATAATGTTAGAAATAGGTGCAGGGTGACAAAGCGGGCTGCAACAGGGGATGAAAATGCAAAGACATAGAGGAATGAGATGAGGACAGACAAGACGAAGAAAAAAAAGAGTAGATAGTGAGACACGCAGACAGACAAACAAACAGATGGTTTAATAGTGGGCTAATTAAAGATGCTAATGAACAGTGTTTAGTAACTAATGAGGGCTGGGAGGCTGTCTTCACTGACAGAAGAATGGAAAGGAGGACGCAGACGTCTACACATATAGTAGATACACACCGAGACGGATATAGTATGCATTTTATAAGGAAAGAAAATGAAAGGACGAAAGGGTGTTTGAGTTTTTGAATGTTTGTTAGACAATGAAACAATTACATTTTCACCTGCATTGAATTATACAGTATAAGTAAAGATATTTTATTGTAACTAATCATCAGCACCCAGAGTGTAATATTCCTTGTGGTTCATTATCTTCAGTGTTTCTGCCTGTTTATGTATGTATTTGCATGGGCCTGCATGTCCAGTATGGGGATGGCAAAAAGCGAAGGAAGCCGAACTACAGCAGCGTGGACCTGTCTGAGGTGGAATGGGAGGATAAGGATGATACGGTGAGCCACTCATGAAAAATCTAAACTGAACATCTTCACAGTGCATCTTTCAATGGTGTATGAGGCTTGGTGTGCTTTGTGTTGATAGCTGAGAAATGCCATGGTCAACAGGAAGACAGGGACCTTCTCCATGGAAGTCACAAAGAGCGTCGACAAAGGGGTGAGTAGTCTAAAATTCAGAAATGCACACACACGAACGAGCACTTTCCTGATAGTCCCAAAGGGTGTGCCAGAGAAAATACTCAGCAGGGAGAATCCACTCTGCCAAGGGGTTGTAACACTTGGCACAGTGATGTATGGGATTGACTTGGGGATTTTGTTTCTGATTTGGTTTGCACTGCATGAATGGGTGTGTGTCTGTCTGTGTGTGTGAGCCCCTTATCTCCACCTAGCACATGTTGCTGAATATGAGAGAGACAGCAGCCCAGTGATTCTCTTTTACTACTTGCCTGTCTGAGAGTGAGAGAGCGAGAGAGAGGCATTCAGGTGTGTGTCTGTGTGTGTGCGCACTTTTCATTTTCAAAGCTTAATAAAGAGAATCAGCCAGATTTTTAAGCATCCAGTATGTAAATGCATATCCACACATGCATTCACACACAAATGCACACACAGACATGCATATTCACCACCCTTACCCAAACGCTCAACCTGCTAAAACACATCAATCTGTCGAATAATCTGTGCGACAGCCTGGCGCCTGTGCCAACATGTCCTCTTTTCACCACTAGATGGAGCCAGACTGCAGGAAATCAGATCAAATAACAGGAATCACACTACTCACTGTTTACTGAAGGACATTATAGATAATAATGTGTTAATCTCTTTTATTTCAGAAACGTGTTTTGGTGTTGCATAATGATTACTACTACACAGACATCAAGGGGACGCCTTTCAGGTGAGAGAAATTTTGGTATTTCAGTGAGCAGGGAACAGACTTCAGATTCCAAGAACAGAATAGTGTCATCTTTCTTTGCACAACAAAGGACTGGTGATTTGTCTGTTTTAGAATAAACCTTTTTGTTTTTAGTCTAGGGGTAGCTCTTTCCAGAGGCCATGGAAAGTTCTTCTTCAGAGGGAATGTCACAGTGGAGGAAGGTAAGAAGCCCTCCATCTGATGCACTTTGTGGACCTATTATCCTCCCATCTTTCACTCTCATTATTCGTTTTGTCTAGCATTCCCTTCTGAGCCGCAGATCTTCTCTGTATTGTACAAATACTTAAAGTCATGCATTCTTCATTTTGCTAACTTAGCAGTGCGGATCCGCAACATTCACATATTAAAATCAACGGTCCATTCAATCACACGTTCAACAGACCATTTCAGATCTTATATTATTATTTTTATTAATCCCAGAACACTGAAGCAGAATTTTAATGTTGAAGCATGCCGAAGTGAATCCAATTTTATAGATCCAAAGCAGTAGATGACAGGAAATAATGACAGAGAGAGGGAATGATTTGCAACAATGTCCCCCAAAAAACACAAACCAGTGTCAGTATACTGTATCATATTTTCGACACTCTGTTTCTACATAAGTTCCAGTCAAAAGTAAAGGAGTAAGCACATTTACTTGGGTTACTTAGATACACTATCCATTACTAAAGGCTAGTTCATGAACCACAAGTGGGTCGCAGAAGATTTAATGTGGGTGACCAAATACATTTGCATTTTACACATTTCAAGATGTTTAACAGAAAGGATGTTTTTGACAGTACTGACTATTCTAATTTTTCTACTCATTGTATTTAATAATATTAAATCTAATATGAATGGTTGGAAAACACTAAACCTTTACTGAGGAGAGGAAATTAAAACAACAGGATAGTCTGTTACCTCCACCTAAATGTATTTATTTGATCTTATTTATACAGTTTTTAAAAGGTTTCTATGTTTTCAATAGCACATCCAGCTAATTGAAGTTGCGGTTTATCACACATAGCTGGTTTACCCATTCAAGATAGTATTTTAAGGTGAAGCGGAAATGGTTGTAAAAATGGTCAGGAAAGTTACTTTAGCTTCTCTTCTCGTTCATTTTTTTTTTTTGAAAGATGATCATTTAACTTTCTCTCTATGTCTCTCTCTCTCTCTCTCTCTCTCTGTTATTAGAGGTTCACTGAACTTGAAAGCCACAATTAGACAGGAAGTTAAATATTTCTTTAGTGGCTCCTTAGGTGTGCTGTACTTTTCCGTGTCTTGACAGTGTGTGTAGTCTATATCTGCCCCTGCCTATGTATGCCTCTGTCTTTGTGTCTATTTTCATGTCCAGCCTCATGCATGTTAATATTCATGTGGTGGTGTATGTATGTGTGTCTCTGTGTCTGTCTGTGTGTTTCTTTAAACATGTCCATCATGCAGAGCCCTCTGAGCATGACTTGGCTCTTCCTGATCTAATCAGACCTGTCACAACCATTCAAAAAACACATTTTTCACCACTGGTGTGTGTATGTGTGTGTTTAAGTGTGTGTGCATTTGAAGTGTAGATGCCTACCCCTATTATTATGAGTTCATATTGAGTACTTCTGCTTATTTAGTTTGAGATATATAGGTCTTATTTTGTTACAGGACTACATGACTTGGAGCATCCTGATGTAGCGCTGGCAGACGAATGGTGAGTGTTTCAACACTGCTGTGTGTTCTTCTGACAATATCATGTTGGCCCTTTATTCATGTTATATTGTGTTTGGAATATATGGTTATTATACTCCCTAATTATAAAAATCAAACACCGTTTTGATTTCACTGCAGTACAATAATTATGCAACAGTTTGGGGATCTGTCAGACTTTGACATAATGGTTTGTGTCACTTGATGACTTGTGGTCACCAACATTGGGAACCAACATCTAAACAAATTACAGTAAAAGCGTTTCAAACTAATGCTTGTAAATGGAGAAACCTTCTTTGTTTTACTTTGTATCTGACTCATTGTTGACACACTTGAGTACAAAAGCAACTGGACTATGTGACCAAGCTTCAGCTGTGATTGCAATTGTAAACAGAGAGACAGCCTCTGTGCTTATTTAAACCAAAACTGTTATTGGTGCAGATCATGATTGTGTTTTGTGTGGTGTTCAATGTCCTCATTGTCCATTTTGTTATATAACAGGACGTACTGCAACACAGATGAGCACCCAGAGCACCGCTACCTGTCTCAAATAGAAGCAATCAAACTCTACCTCAGTGGACATGAACCTCACCTACAATGTTAGCCATGTTTTTTCTCTCAGTTCGAAAAATGTGCACATTTTAAAAACTCACAATGACTGTAGTAAATGACCGTGGTTTATATGTAAATATATAATATATATTGTTTTGTTAGGTGACAAGGAGCTGATTCAGGAGGTACTCTTTGATGCGGTAGTGACTGCCCCTTTGGAGGCCTACTGGACCAGCTTGGTGCTCAATAAGTCTGAGTATGTCACAGACTCCGTCTGCTGTTTTTAAATTATACTCCTATTTCCCAAAATATTTTGCTGCTGTTAAATTTTACTCCTACCTTTATCGTGTCAGCAGGGACTTTCTAAATGATAAGATAGACAACATTTATATACTTATTCCTTTATTATTAACACCTAAAGCTCCTGTAAAGTTCTTTTTTAATTGTTGTGCTAGTGAAAATGTGAGAGTGAAATGCTGCATAAAATCAAGTTATACATTTCTAATACTATACAGGAACTCTGATAAAGGGGTGGAGATAGCCTATCTGGGCACAAGAACAGGCCTCTCTAGAATCAACCTGTTTGTGGTGCCTGACGAGCTTACGAACCAGTAAGTACGCACAGTGCATGTGTATAATCAAAGTATACACAAACATAAGCTGAGTGGTTAGTGCATGTGTTGTTATGTGACTTAATGTCTTGTTCAAAGGTGCATGGATTTTTGTGTTTTGTGTGCTCATCATCTGTATCATCACCTCTGTTTCCTGTCTGCTTCAAGAGACTTCCTGACAGCTGAAGACAAAGAGGGGGTGTTTAACGCTGATCACTTTCCCCTCTGGTACAAGAGAGCAGCAGAACAAGTTCCTGGTACCTTTGTCTACTCTCTGCCTTTTAACACAGGTTAGTGGTTCAGTTTCAATTTGGGTGATAAACCAACTCTCTCCACGGAGTCAAGGATAAATTGAGATAAATTGCGAATTCAATTCAAATAAGATACATGTCATAAAACTGATGCTTTGTACAGTTAAACGTTCACTGTAAATGTCACGAGCAAAAGCTTTTAGTAGGAAACATATTCACGCATGATAAAACAATTCAAACAAATACACAGATAGAACTGTAACTTGCATTTGCAAATTTTTCACTGTCGCTTCTTTTTTTCTCTTTCTTTTCTGCCGTATTTGGCCATTTTCTTGCACCATGCATCTCTACCACCCCTTCCTCTCTTATTAATTCTGGGCTGTGTTCTTGTGGACAGGACTGATTGCTGTGGGTTGAAATAAGATATGTTAGGAAGAGGTTCAGCCCTTTCCATAGTGACTTGGCCAGAACAAACACATAGACACACACAAACACACAATTCACAGAAAGACACACGTACACACACAAGCACCTCACGCATATTCAGTTTAACTACGTCTCTAAGAAATGGTTTCTCTTCCAAAGGGAGAGTGTGTTCTCATCTGTCCTCAGCCTCAGGCTTTCCATTAGAGCCAGCTAATACAAGTGATCTGAAAGCCTCTTATTTACTTGCCGGACTTGCCTTGGATGCACTCTTCCTCTCAGGACTGTGGCAGTTAGCTGTAGCCATGAAATAGTACTCTGTGGTATTTATGTTCAATGTTTCTTTTCCAATCACCTGTGGTCAGTTCAGAACTAACACAGTAAATTATGATATGACTGTGATGTGAACTTTTTGTGTGTCCCTGTGTGCTTATATGTGTGTCTTAGGATCAGAAAACAAGAGTGTTGTATTGGCGAGCACTGCCATTCAGCTTCTGGATGAGAGGAAATCACCCATAGCTGCGGGTAAGTGGGGACTCAAGAGGCTTTTTCTCTCTCACACACACACTTCTACAATTACAGAACTCATAATGTGCTTTTCTGGACTAGAATTGTCTTTACTTTCTTGTTTTCCTCTTTCTGAGCTGAAAAGCTCACTGCTCACATGCAGTATACTGATAGCACAGACATTTGCATCCAAGGGTATTTACCCATGCCTACATATATTAATAGAATCCAGTTTCATAAACGCCTCTCGTGCATTCATTTTTGCCTCTGTGCTTATTTAAGGCATATTGCGGCCTAGAGGATTTCATTGTGGCCTGCCTCATCTCACGTCCTGGTGACTCAGAAGCCCCAAAATGTCACGCCCATATAATGCAACTCAGTGCAATCAGCAAGTTGATGGTTTGAAGTGTGGCCCTTGTTCTGTTAGCCATCATGTTGTTTGAAAAGGAAATTAAATGGAATAAAAGGGGAAAAGGGATGGGGCAGAAAAATATACGTATGATTTCACAGTAGTTTTTTGGAAAGTTGTGATGTGATATCATCCATTACCCACTTCTCCCTATGGTACATGGTGACATTTAGCTACTCATGTAATACTCTTACTGTAGTGTGTAACTGCAATAGAAATGGAAAGATTAGGATGTATGTTCCTAGCTTTGTTTGGAAAATAACTTGTAAATTGTAATGCAATCAGCTTCTGACAGATCAAGCAAAATGCAATGGACGGTCCACAGAAAATAATCTGCAGCCCTTTTGAAAATTAGCTTAAGAGGTTTGTCCCAGCTCCAGTTTGTCCAAGTTATGAGAATGTGCTACTTTGTACACAGTAATCGTAAACAGTATTAGTATTAGTAGTGCAAAACAAGAAAAACTGTGGTCAGCATGCTTTAGTCAATTTATAGTTCAAACGTTTAATTGAGAAAATATTTTTCTCTGATGAATCAATAATGCAGCCCTACTTATTGCATTGAGCTGCAGCCCATTTATAGTACTGAATCACTTTCCAGTGCCATATACACAAAGACCAATGTGAAGTACGGTTTTCCTTCTATTAAAAACCTCTTGAGATGATCATTTATGTAACCTCTCCTGTCAACAATGGAGGGTGAGCAATGCCAGCAGAGGAATCACAGAGAAAGATCTGGACAGAGGAAAGAAAAACCGAAGAAAGGAGAAAGAGGAAAATCTTTTTTTGAAATGCAGTGATAAAATAAGAGAAGAAATAAAAGGGCAGAAGAAGAGAAAA
The DNA here is from genome assembly GCA_037367275.1 of Coranthus polyacanthus. NCBI lineage: Eukaryota > Metazoa > Chordata > Actinopteri > Kurtiformes > Apogonidae > Coranthus > Coranthus polyacanthus. The sequence goes on along the minus strand of JAPQRN010000025.1, from coordinate 12,848,733 downwards.
TTATTTCATGGTGCCTGAATGCGTTGACATGAAAGCAGTGCATTGTGGGTACCCTTGGCCTGGGGGAAACCACTGGAGCAGAAGGACAGTGATGGGAGAGTCTGTGCAGTGCCACAGCATGCACACACACATACACACAAAAACACACATACACGGACAAACACACACACATGCACAGAGTATGCATGAGATTTCTAGCAGAGCGGTACATAAGCAGCCCACAGTTTACACCAGCCCACGGTGCTATTTGATCCCGTCGACCTGATCACTTTTGTTTTAAGATTAGATTCCTTCCTAAAACCATGTTTAGTATCAATACAAGTGACTACTCGGTCAAGCGGTTTCATGAACACTCTAATGTTACAGTGAATGCTGATGTACAGTAATGGTGATCATGCTTGTCAGATCGGGGGATGTCTGTAAGGATGATTTTATATAAGACTCAGATGGGAGAAGAGATGTAGGCTAGAATGCAAATTTAGCGTGGGCCGGTTAGGGCCAGTTTTCACTGCCCTGCGCTCCACTGAGCTGTAGACTTGTGAATACGCTAATACACTAACTTAACAGGACAGGCTGATGACATCACACACCACGCGCCCTGCAGACATCGTTTGAGTCACACTGTAACCGTGTGCGCACATACATACATGTGAATGCCAGTGTGTCTCTGTGTTTGTCTGTGGTCACATCCTCATCCACGTGCAGTGAGTGTGCTGCTGTAATGTACACAGAGCTACAAAAGTCAGGTCGGGCATTAAGACCAAAGGCATATGTGTACATTTATGTGCTTTCACATAACACATGAACATAAAATTGTTTTTGATGGCAAATTAGTAATTGATAAAATAAGTAAAATAATAATGTACTCTTGTAGTGCACATAATGAGCTACATTACAACTGAAATTTAAAAACTCAGGCTTACATATCCTCTGTGTAACATTTTAATATATAAAAATAATTTAGAGACAGAAATTAAGTTGATCAATCATCTAATGCTGATATTGTACAGAAATATGATCTCATAGATAACATATTTTAAATATTCTTTTATATATAAGCAAATAATTAAATTATATGTGTGTGTGTGTCTGTGTGTGTGTGTACTATATATACATATGTATATAGTACACTATATATATATATATATATATGTATATTCCACAATGTTTTCATAGAAATATGTGCCATTTGTCTTTTCAAGTTATGTAACACAAATACAATTGTACAGAAATTTAATCAGTCAAAAAAACAAAGATGTCACAGTTCCAGCCACACATTAATAATTAAATAAGATTTTCATAAAATGTAATGGAAAGTGAAAATACAACAAGATTACCTTAAATCTCCTTGTCACAAGGATCTCAAGATTACCTCTAAAACACTGGGCACCTCAAATTAAGGGCATTTTTGGGGTTTGACCCTGAAGTCAGATCTTTCACAAAGGTTTTGTAGATGTAGCAGATATAAATAGGTTGCTGACACTAAAATTCTTATTTTGGTCCAGTTTAAACAATGGTGATACATTTCCTTTCCAAAAATACCTACAAAATACTTATACAAAATACTACACAGTGATCAGGTAGCATGTTTCCATTTACTTTTTGTCTGATACAGTTGAAAGACATCCATGACTACCATGATATAATCACTGACTCACAAACAAGACTCCGTTTGTGTTGACAGTTTACGTGTGGGTATGTGTGGCAGAATAATAAGTCAGACTCATTAACCTGTAAAGTCATAGAAAAACAAGAGTCCATGTTCAGGTTTCGTTTCATTTTAGTTTGTTTCATTATTGCTTCAGCGAATTTCTCACCTTCGCTCCAGTTGTCAGAAAAATACCCTTTAAGAAAAATTATTTTCCCTTCAAAACTATGTATATTATTAGGCACAGTCTCTTAAAATCTCTTTAAATATGTGCATACTAACACGCAAGCACAAATAATGTACAGACACAAACACTCTCATTCTTGTTTTCATACACTCCCAGTCATAATCGCACAACATAAGACAGAATTTCACCAACAGCTGCCTACTATGAGTTTTCAAAATTAACTCAAAATCAAAACTATGAACTATGGTCAAAAGACAACCAAACTCTGAAATCCACTTTTCAAATACCAGAACTTTACTAATATACCTACAAATACACCTTTATAAATATATAACAGTTTGTTTCTATCTTTGATATGCTTTTCTCAGATAAAATGGAATTGATACGTTTGACTTCTTTGGCCTGCCCCTTGAACCCGCATACAGTAGAAGTTGCAGTTCTCTTCAGTGCATAGTCAGATACCTGTGGAATTTAGCTACCCAAGTCTCAGAGATGATATGACACACACATATACACGCACGTTAATTATTTCATTCACTCTGTTCTTTTGCCTCCCAAACACACATGCACGAACACACACATGGCATCCATAGAATTTTAGGTTAAAGGGTTGAGACCCAGCTTTTAAGTTCGGGGATCATTTTATTATCTTTTAGGCGATAGCATTCTCCAGTGGTTCCTTTTCATCTGCTGTTGCATGATCTGCCCCCTGCGCCGCTGCCAACTCCTCGTTCTTCTTAAGCTCTCGCTGATATTTGGCCATGATAGCAGCGTAGGCACAGCCGTACACTGCTGCAGCCAGCATCATCAGACACACAATCCCACACACTACACCGGTGATGATCACTGTGGCAATGGCGTGGCGCAAGTTGACAGGCCGCTGCTTCTGCTTTGTTTCACACTCTGGCATACTCCCTCCACCTCCTCCTCCTCCTACCCCACCACCAAAACCCTCCCCGATTGCCATGGGGACGTGGAGGGCGTGGCTAGAAGGATGAACGTGGTTGCCATGGGTGTGGCCTCGCAGTAGCCTCTCAGACTCCAGGTGATGTATATTGGCAAAAAGGTAGTGGTAACTTGTGGTCATGCAGGCGTGGAAAAGTTGGTATGGGACTTTCTGCAGGTCTCTTTTCCTCATTTCCTCAGGCTGGGAGCAAAGCACCTCATCCACCACTCCACCTTAGGATCAGAGGCAAACTTTGATCAAAATGGTACAGAAAACAAAACAGGCAGAAAGGAAGCATCGTGAATCATTCAGTGGTTCTGTTTTATAGGTACATTACCTGCTGTTAATTGCTTATTGCCTTTTGGCAGCTTACTACAGAGGAGGCCACATTCATAAACTCAGACTAACCCAGTCCATTACTTATGATATGTTTTAATCTACAGTGTAATGGCTTACTTTAATGGGCTGCATTAGCATGTGTGATATGATTAACAGCTCAAGTAGAGTCTCTGTTGGATCACTGCAGCTGAATGATTTGAGACTGCTGAATGAAGTGTAGAGTGAGGACTTCATCAGCTGGCCTCTGTGTCCCATAAATCTCTTTATTATTATTCTCTATCAGTATTCATGTAGAGCATACCCTGTCACACGCATTCTTTCTGCCTCCCTGATTAACTAGTAGCTTTCTATTAGCCACACATCATTGTATCAGGGACCATTGTTCTGTTTTGCAGTAATTAGAATTTTCAGCCTGTAAAACGAAAGCCTTGTCAGGGTTACATAGGCATGTGGGAGGGCAAAGCAACTACAAGCTTTCAAGCCTAGATTTCACTGTACAGTGGTTATTTTGTTATCTAATGCATGCTGGAGTTGGTCTAACTTGGAAAATAATGTGGTTGGCAATTTAACTCTTAATCCTCCTGACACTCTGTCTATCTCTGTTTGAAGAGATCACAACCACAGTTGCATGAGCTTCAACACAGAGGAACTGATCATGACTTTATTACAGCTTTTGTTGAGTTTCAAAAATGGAGT
>JAPQRN010000025.1:12829154-12841501 GCA_037367275.1 Coranthus polyacanthus | reverse complement strand
TTGCTGTCAGCCAGCCAGCCAGTCTGGGAATCACAGGAGTTAGGGAGCTCTGCCTCTCTCTCTCTCTCTCTCTCTCTATCTTTCTCTCTCTCTCTCTCTATCTATCTCTCTCTCTTTCTCTCTCTCTCTCTCTCTCTCTCTCTCTCTCTTTTGCTCTCTCTTTCTCTCTTTGTTGCTCTCTTACCGTCTCTCAACCTCTGTCTGTTATGTTTTTATTCATGCCGATTGTTGCCATTTTTCTCTTTTAATTTTTCTCTTCTTTTGATTTTTATTTCATTTCAGCTACACTAATAAATCCATATTAGCACTTTGTCTCTCTCTCTCTCTCACTCTCTCTGTTTTGCTCCCCTATCCCCAGTTATGCATGTATTGGTGAGTGTGACCGTGTGTCATCTCCCAGCTGTGCCTCTTAAATCACAGTGTGTGCACACATACACACTGGCATTCACTTTACCTCCTATCGCTCTGTCAGGGTTAAAACAAGACAAAATTAGATCTGCTTTGCTGTGTGTCTACACAAATACTTAAATACTTCAACACACAGGGAGTGCAGTCAGAGGATGCCCGTTGCTGTGGCATGCTCTGCTGATATTATGCATGAGCCGTGGGCAGAAGGGTTGGCAGAACACGCCCCCAGCACAGCAACACAGAACGCACGAATGCACAAATACGCATGCACGCACGCACACAGCAGGATATTAAGCTGTTGCAATAAATGTACATTGGACATTGCTTGTAAAGGGATTGACAGTTAAGCTTATATGAACTCATGGGTCACTTGAAGGAGATTCAAAAATGGGCAGAGTAAGATAGGAAGAGATTAATGATTGAATTATTTTTAACGATGAATATGATTAAGCTTATACTCTGACCTTGACTTGTACCTTCTCTGGTATTTGCCCTCCTGTCAGTTCATATTTATATCTTTTCTCCTGCTGAAAGGCTTTATTATTTTGATTCTGTCATATAAAAATACATGCCACTTATGCCACCAGGTTATATTAAGCTGACTTTTGTAGTAGATGTGTGAAGTTAGTAGCCCTGAGCAGTTAATGCATGCATGCATTACATAAATGCATGTGTAGGCATCTGTGCACATGCACACTTGATTAAATGTGTTCACCTACACACACACAAATACATCTGGAAATGTGTAATGAGACCTTTGTGTTTGCTCAAAGCCCATATGGTTTATGTGTCCTGGCAGTCTGTCGTGTTTGTGCTACAACATCATAAAAATTGTACACATCAAAAAAAAAAAACTCTTCATCTACTGACCTGTTTGCCATGTTTATTATCATCATCTGCCTCATGGACAAACTACAAAGAGGATTTGCACGCTTTTGTCAACAGAGGTACATTTTTAAAATAGTTTTCAGGTTTAGGAAATTTATAGTAATTTTTTTAAAAATAAAATAATTTAATCTTTTTTTTTTCATGTCATGTCTAAATCTAAACAAAGACAGACACACAAAGCAATGAAAGGTCAATGGAGCCCAAGTGTTGAAGACTGCTGCATCCTTAACAACAGCCTCCTTTTCCGCTCATCCTCGGAATGTTACTCAGCCACTTGACATGATCCGCCCCTGCACTGTATAGCTGCCGTGGAACTGTGCTGCTGAACAACTCTACCACCAAATTTGCAAATCGCATCTCAGAGAGCTCTGTGTGTTTATGACATGTACATGTGTGTGCATGCTTCTCTGAGAGGTGTTTCTGCCGTCACAGGGATGTGAACAGATGCATATTCACACTCAGAAAAGAGAGAGACACACACTCACAGCACATAATCATCACTTAGGCTTGACCTTGCTGCATATAACAGCACATACACACACCTGGATGCAGCTTTGAGCTGATGGACGTATATGTTTATACAATCCTTATTAGAATCCAAAATATCTGTAGGCTTTAAACCAGTTGTCATCTCCTGCTGCCTGGGATTGCACTGATAGGAGATTGGTGATGGGGTGGATTTGGAGTGGATTTGCCTCTTCATCTTTGGATTCATAAACCCAGCTCAGGGCATAAATACCCCCAAGTTCTTAAATCATACCTAGGGAAATTAAATGTTCCCCCGTAGTACAGAAAATTCCAGAGCATTAGTGAGACAGATTTGGGCTTTAGCCTTTTTGTTCTGAGCTGACTTCCACGGAGCAGCCAACATCAGTGTACTTTTAACCTCTAATACAATTTTTAGAGAGAAAACCTAAAATCAACCCACTAATTACCTCCACCAACAAGGTAGTGTAATCACCTGCACCTGCATTTGTTTGTCAATTTGTTACCCTTGTCAAAGAGGTTCTATTTTTATTACCGTTTGTTGGTTTGTCTTTTTCAGATCCTTGGATTTTTCTCACTTTGTCTAAAATTGCACATTGCCTCCTTCCTTGGCAGATGTATGCTCTCTAACAAGTGCCCTTCTAGTTTCTTGTTTTGTTACCTCTACCAAGGAGGTTTTGTTTCTGTTACCATTTGTTAGTTGTTTTTTTTTTCACTTTTTCTAACATTGCAAGATAAGGCGTTTGATTGCATTGCAGGACTGTGGGGCCTTGGCAGAGGTATGCGCTTGTGGAATGCCACTCTAGTTTGTCGGTTCATTTGTCTCTCAGCAGGATTACATAAAAAGCACCAACTTTCCTGAAACTTGGTGGAAAACTTGGTTGAAAAGAAGGACGAACCCCTTAATTTTTTTTTTTTTTGAAGCATGCAGTCTATCAGTGAACCTTATGCACATTTCATATCAGATTTGTTTGTTTTTATTATTCCCTCTCAATCAAAAGAGAGAACTGTTTGCCTGACAATTTCATCGACTTGCCTTATCTCGTTATCTGTATTCGCTTCCTTGTAAATCAGTATTTCCCGTTGTTACAGCTTTTTTAGAGTAAACGATCCTGCATCTTTTATTGGCCTAATGATCTAGGTTCTCCCTGGTTTTATACCATGTGTGTTTCCATTGCTGTTGCCCAGCGTCTTAATTTAGCCTCTCCTCCTGGGTTTTCCATGTGGGTGTAGAAATGGTGGGCTGCTGAAAGGATCTGGCAAAGCTTATGACGGGATAATCTGCACCTGTTCCTCTGGGCTCGGGCTAAAACAGGCCACAGCAGCGCCCCGCTGCACTTAAACAATCACACAAACACATCATCACACTAAAAGAAGTGCAAACCAAGGGAATATTTTTCTTGACGATAATGTTTCCATTATGACGACAGTCAGTTTCTGTTTGATATTATTTTATGCCGACGTTGTCACTGTGTCTTAGTGAACTACTGTATATCAGTATTATTATTATTATTGTTGTTGTTGTTGTTGTTGTTGTTGTTGTATTTATAGTAATAAATCTACCTGTTTTTGGACTCTCTCCAGGGAAAATATATGTATTGAACTCTTTTCATTTTGTTTGCATTTCTGCAGACGGAGAATTATTTCACACTATTCACATAAAGATAACAAGCTATGCAAGCCAGTAGCTTTTACATTTCCCAATATTTGATCTAGCATTTCTTTACTGAGTAGTCATTCTTAGTTTCTCATATGTATATATTAGCACAAAATGTTAGTCTATTATGAACAGATACATTAAGTTCACAAATTTTCCATTGCCCATTCTCTATACTTATATATATATATATATATTTATATATACTATACTGTACTTTAACTTCTAACCTGTGAAATACCATCAAATGCCACATATTCTAATCCATTTGTTTTACTACCTGGTGGTTGTTCTGCATTTGAATGAGGTTCTAAATTTGTATCTGGAAAGACTTACAGAGCCCTGAAGCATAGCAAGCTCCCACTGAGAGAAAGTTAGGGTCCTCTGAGTCTTAGTAGCAGGGGGTAGTGGGAAAGGAGGATGGGGAGTAGAAGAGGGAAATTAAAGCCTGTGGTGAGTGTGTCAATCTTTCCTCAGTCATCTCTGAAAAAGCTGACACATGTAAATGTCAGAAGCTTTTTTTTCCAGGCATGGAATTCTGGTCAGATCTCTACATTTAGGGACCTGCTGGGATGAGGCTTATGGAAGTGAGAGCAGTTCTGTGTACCAACTGTGGAAATGCCTTTCGGGATAACAACAGGGAGGCAGACAGAGGAATGGGATGGATTTCATGTGGGCACTGAAAAAAGTCTGGTTGAAACTGCATTTATGAATGTGGTTAGCGAGAACTGTGCACATATGTGCAGATGCATTATGACACTCACCCACACATTTAATCTTACTGACACGTGTATGATTGCAATTGCCCTTTTGACCCACTTTGTCTAGAAGGGGTTTGCTTCTCTGTAAACATTTGTATGTCTTCTCTCTCTGCTGACGTTATTAAAAGATGGTCTTTGGCATTGTTTGAATATGACAGATATTGCCCGTAGGAAGATGTTAACGATAATAAAGATCATGGCCACTTGCACATGATGATTGTGTTGTTTTTCTTTCAGCTGTTGGCATCCAGATGAAACTGGAGTTCTTTCAGAAGAAATTCTGGACGGCCAGCAGACAGGTACATAAACATGGAGGATTTCAAGCTAACATCTATCATCTCAACCGAACAACCTAAATATGTGGTGTTATATGCTGTTGTTGTGTATCTCTTTTATCTTAAAGTGTCCAGCGCTAGACGGGAAGTGCTCCATAAGCTGTGACGATGAGGTTGGTCAGCCTTCATTTTCTCAATTAACCTTCCAGTAATTCTCTCCTTTTTACTGCATGTTTGTGATGTAAGACTTTTTTTTTTCTATTTAACAGAACATTAACTGCTACCTCATTGACAACAACGGCTTCATTCTTGTAGCAGAGGACTATACTCTGGTAAGATATTCACAAACAACAGAGAAGTTCACATAACGGTGTGTTTTGAAGCAGTCGTACTAGAGTCTTTGCATTTATTTTTGTGTTTCATGCATGCTCTGTCTTTGAGTTGAAACACAGATCCCATTAGCCCACAAGGCAGTAGCGATTTAATCCAATTTAAGTTTATAAACCCTAATGTGTCAATATGAGGTCGACTAAACGTGCAGTCAGGATTTAGATTAATTTGAGGCAGTAATGAATTTGTGGGAATCTAGAGCTGAGCATAATTTTACTCTTTTACTTTTGTATTTGTTTCCTTGTTATATAACAGTTTGTCTCATGCTTGATGTTGTTGTTTAGACTGCTCTCAAGGAGACTTGGTGCTGGCCTTAACATATACCCTGTGCTTAGTTGTCACCAGACATGCTGTCACTCTGGCTTTGGCTCATCTAGAAGCCAGTCCGCTGGCAGTCATTGGCCTTCCCTTGTATGTTCTTTTCATACGTCTCTCACTTTTTGGCTCATATCTTTTATTTGATCTTAATTTGGCCGTGACAGAGCACCCAGGGTTACGCTTGTCACATTGTTTCACCTCATCTTTGTCAGGCATAAAAATATTGTATTAAAGGTGTGTGGGCTAGAAAATCAGCGACCCCGTGTCATTTCAGGCCTTGCTGTGCAGCTCCTTTGTCCTAACGGGTGTGGACAATACAAATAAGAGACTCAGCACAGCTAAATCCAAAGATGGGGTGGATGTCACTTTTGTGGGTTCAGAAACTGTTGTGTATGTGTTTGTGACGTGACAACAGTTAGTTTTTAATTTGAGTATCCTGCCAGGCTTTGAGAAGCTTTCTGTGTGAGAGTTTTCATCTTTAGTACTGTCCCCAAAAAGGCGGTAAATACACTATGTTTTCTTTTATTAAAGAAAGTGTCTTTTTTTTCAGACGGGGAAATTTTTTGGAGAAGCAGAGGGAGCTGTAATGAATAAGCTTCTGCAGATGGGCTCTTTCAAGAGGTAAGCATTTCAAAATGCGCATGTGTGACTGCGTATATGTGTGAGTATGCACTTATACATGCCAGCGCAAGTGTATGTGTGTGTGTGTGTGTGTGTGTATGCAAGTGAATATGTGTAAATGTATGTGCATAATATCAGGCACACAGGCAGGCCACAGAATGAGAGCATGTCTCCCCTCGCGCTGACAGCTCTTGACTTGGCTGATCGTGTTGAGCTATTCATCGCTGAACCTTGACCCCTCGCTCAGTGGAGCTCTCCGTTAGGGGATTACAGCAAATCTTTTCCTGAAACGAAGGAATTAGGAGAAACTTGAAGTCACACACACACACACACACATGTCCGCACATTCACGCATACACTGCTTGTTACAGTGCAGTGTCTCCTGGAAAATGCCAGGAGCAGTGGGTGGCAACTTTCTGCAATTAATTTGGAAATTTAACCCAGGAGGATACCATTCCCACTATTACAGAGCAGAAATTCAAAGCGACAGACACAGACACTGTAGCTGACTGCAGAAACAAAGTACAGTAGTAGTAGTAAGTATAGATCTGTAGAGAATGTACGTGCATATAAAAATGTACATTTTGACTGCACAGAAGCTTACAGGCTCTTACTCAGAATTCACTTCTGCCTTCAGTACGTGGGTGAGGAGAACTTTGCCGTGATGTCTTAGTGTATAAAAATCATGGGTGACAAATGATCACACAAGTAGAAAACCACGCCTGTTTATCAGAGGGATGAACCTCAAAAGCTGACAGCAAATGGTTTACAGCCCCACTCATAAAAACAAAGAGGCCTACACGCGCTTTCACTGAATCTTTAATCTCAGATGATGAGGGATTGTTTCATATTGAAGGCAACATATGATAAATGAATAATATGACTTGTGTCGATGAAGTATTAGCATGATGAGTAATACAGCTTATAGATCTTAGCACTAATGAATCCAGTACGATCTGTCTTAACACAGTGCCATCTGTAGAGAATTAATGTGCAAAGATGACTCTAGTTTTTGTCTTGATTAAAGACGTTTCATAGTATAGACACGGGCCTTTATTTGTCTGTCAGCATCAAGACTGCAGATGAAGACAAATGTTGACAAATTGTTTTCGAGTGTTTATCCTTTTAAACAAGCAATAAAAAAATCTGTCAAAAGTGAGGTTATTATTGTTAATGAAAACTAACAATATAATTCAAATTAGATGTGGAAAAAAACATCTTTGTTAATTGAATTAAAATAAAAATGAGGTTTTACAAAAATTAGAATTAACTGAAACTGCATTGTGTGTTTACAAACTAGCTAAATTAAATTTGTAATTGTAGATAAAATGCCTTTCGTTTATGTCTCATTTCATACAAGTTCTGCATTTTGGGTGGATATGAAATCAATCTTCCAATGTTTTTTCGTTTAGTGTAATTTTTTCTTTCTTGAGTTTATATTACACAACACTTCGTCTAACCCCTGACAAATACCTCGTAATAAAAAAAAATAAATTAATTAACCAAACTAAAAGGCAGCAATTAAAAAAAAAAAATCAGAACTAAACTAAACTAGCAAACCTGCTTTAAAACTAAATTACAATTGAGTTTAAAAAAAAATAAAAATCAAATCTAATAAAAAACGCTAAACTATCATAACCTTGATGTGATGCTCCCGTGCAAAGTAAATGAAGGGCACCCACACACATAAAATAATTACACACTCATCCACACACACTCTCATGCTAATGCGCAGATATTACACTGCTCTAAGTTTGCTGCTAACACTATTATGTGGCCTGGCTTAGTGCTAATTGGTTCCTGGCGGTGTGTTGGAGCTGTGTGTCACCGGCACCGACTGAGGTTTGAACATCGCCCAGGGCTGCGGATAGACCGGGCCCACTCAGACATCACACACACATGCCTGTGCACACGTTCACACACAAGAACTGTCAAGCACATAGGAACTGTCCACAAGCTATGAGAAAGAGTGTCCAGTGTTTGTGCGTAAGTGTATGCATGTGTGTTAGGAACCCGTTCAATAACCTCACCCAGACAGACCCAGACCTCACACCCTCAGGGTCTACTAAGCCCTGAAATCCACTGATATCCCCCTCAATATCCCCAAATCATCTACACGCACACACCCACCTTCCTACATCACTTTGAGGAACCTCTTGGGAAGCTCTCGGCTTTCAGTTGCTTTCCTTTTCTCATTTTTGCCACATCCATCCAATATATTATCCGTAGGTAAAGCAGCAGAGGTGGGATCTTTCCTTCCTGCTCCCACACAGCAGTCCAAAAGGCCCTGCAGGCATGTAATAGAGAGAATCAAGACTCATATCTCCTTATCCCTGCTGTATCTTCTTGACAAAAGTATTACTTACAGAAAGTCAAATCTATAAAAATATTCTCTTACTGCGTCACTATTTTCTGCTGTCTCTGTCTCACCCTTTGTATTCTCTGGTCTGTCTTTATCCTCTAAGGGTCACCCTGTATGACTACCAGGCTCTGTGTTGGGTGTATTCAGAGAGCAGTGACAGTGGGCACACACTTTTGGATGTAAGTACTGCATTTTTTCACACTCCTCGGCTTCTTAGTTCGTGCCGTATGACGCAGTTCCTGTATTATTCCTACATTATGCTTATACTTCCTCTCATTAAAGCTGAGAGTACAAGATCTATGCCATCTGACTGACGTGTTTTTCCTCTTTTTTCTCCGTAGCCGTACTTTGCTTTCTTCTCTGCTGTTAAGTGGATCCTAACTGAGCTCGTCATGTAAGAGTCGGGTCCACGCCGTATGAGTGTCTTGTGTCTGTCCGTAACAGCATGCGCTCGCTGCATACATAAGCTTTTTAGGACTTGTATGGTGGCATTTTCGAATGAGTTAACTTCATCTTTGTGAGTACATACATACGCTTGCCTACGAGTGCCTGCGTATGTACACGCGCATAGTTCAGATACTCCGTGATGGCATGTTGTTGTTGCGGAGTCTCTCTGGGTGGTCTGTTGTCACCAGAGTGCACCATGGGTAGATTCACAATGCAGTCAGTTTCATGCCTTTTTTAGATTGATATTTTTATTTATGTATAATTATGTTTAATTTACACCTTATAAGGAATCCAATGTGACTAAGAAATAGATTTATGGTATGACGCTTTGGCTCACTGTACTCACTATCTCACTTTCAGTTATTAAATAGAGAAATACATCTTTCACTCTGCCAAACCACAGTTAGACACAGAAACAGTAGGACTCAGCAGATTACAGTCTGGGAGGGGCACTGTATCTTTTATAAAAAGATCCTGCTCATAGTTTTGACTCAATGCTGCAACATATAAAACAATGAATTGATTAGTATTTGTGAATATAAACAATTATTGCTTATTTCTGCAGACGTTTTTACTGTGCTTTAAAATGGTTGAGAGCATTATGTATGTATTATATAAGCATATGAGTGTTCTATAATGGTCGATGTCTCCTCCGTGTTTAGATTCCTGGTCGAGTTCAACTTGTACAGCTGGTGGCACTCTGACCTCACAGCAAAAGGTAAGAATGCACTCGCTCGAAATATGCTGGGTCTGTCTCTTTTTATTTAGCAGAGAGAGAGAGAGTGAGCATTGGGTTGCAGGCAAACATATGTACATAGGAATGTAAGTAAATGTTTTTAATCAACAAACATTTCTGCAGATTCCTAATGCTCAAATGGCTAATCATTTTACTTTTCTTTTTTTTTTTTTTTAAAGTAAAATAGTTTTTCCACAGATGCAGACTTGAATAAATGTGAATAAAAAAACGATTTGTTTAGTCAAAGCTACGAAAAGAACAGCTCAGGCACCCAATGGAGGCTTTGGATAGTAATGACAGTGTCTTTTGAAAACAGAAATAAAAGTAAAATGTGTATTTGTTTTCTACGGAAAGATTAAACACTGCCACAAACAGCCGACAATATCCTTTGTAAATCAAACAAATGTAGAAAACAGAAAAACAACTGACAGGTCAAGAAAAAACAGAAAACATTTTCTTGATTTTTGCTGTCTTTTAAGTGTTTAAATTATTATAATTATTATTATAAGGGTATTTAAATTATTTTTATGACTTACAAAAATGTTTTTAAAAACCTTTTTAAAAGTTTTTTTTTGTTGTTGTTTCTTGTTAATGTTGAAATAAAATAGTTGTCCTTTCATATTTCTACTTTGTGCTCCAAACATGTCAGTTTTTTTTTTTAAAATCTGGTTGAATTCACATGGAATAAAGTTCTTTGCGTACAGAATAAACAACCAGTGTCCTCAGCAGTGACCCGTCTTCATCTTTGCCATCTCCCCTCCGTTTCCTCTCAGTCTGAGTCAGTGTGACCACTGGAAAAACAGAATAAACAGGCACAATCCAAAACCTAAATGTAAAAATGGCAGAACATAAGATTGCCTCAAGTGACCTCAGTGTTACACAGTGTTGCACAGTGTGTGTCTGTGTGCGTGTCTGTCTGCACACGCATTTGAATTTGTTTGTGTGTCCAGAGGGGTTAACTTGATGGTTTTATGATCTGCAAGGATGTGTGTCATATTGGTAGTGGTGGGAAGCAATATCCGCTTTGTAACAGGAGAGAAAAGGCCCCCCTCTCTCTCGCTTTACACTCACTCTATCGCTCCTTCTCTGGTTTTATGTCTTTCCTTTCTTTTTCGCTCACTTTGCACACACACACACACACACACATATACTTATATTATTCCTGCCAAGTTATGAACGCCATGATGCCTAATGCTTTATGGAGTGTTGAATACTGTTTGCCTGTCTGAAATTTAAGACTCTATAAGCAGCATCATATTGTAGTATTAATTTTAGCCAAAACTAATATGAAAATATTTCAGTGAATGAGAGAGTTAGAGTGAGGGACCACAAAATGGAAGTCTATAAAATGCTTTCCTTGCACACGCTTATCCCAGATGAAGTGAAGCTGGGCACTGCTGCTCACCAAGCAGTCGAGACAATTTCACAGCTGGCTAACCTCAGGTCTTAGCAGCACTTTCTATATCTTTTTACAATAGAGACACAGGCCTGTGACACACAGCTAAAACACCCCAACTTAGCAGCCGGTAACCTAATCTACACAGCCTCTCAAGCTGAACTAATCCCAGACGTTTGTAGGCTTCGTTTGTCACAGGCGTATAGTTTATATACAACTGTATATGTGCGCACGTGCACACACACACACGCACATACTTTCGCACAATAACGCTACACTGCTGACACCCGGTAATTAAACCACTTCACTCGAATCACACACATAATCCGCCATCTTTAGAAATCTGCACATGTTGTCAAAAATGTGTAGAGCACTCTGATAAAATGGAGCTTACAAAACTACAACCATGTCTTTAGATGTATATGTTTAATATGCAAATGTGGATTATACAAGTCCCTTCTTTAATAAGCTGAAAGCCTTAAAAATATTGACCCAAATAGAAAACTGCCTGATTTTCCCTTCCTTCTTTTTCATCCTGCAGCATTGTTTCAAACCTCTGGGTGGCAGGAGAGTTCAAGCAATGTTGTGTGAATGACTGGCCTACATTAGCACTGGAAATAACTTGAGCAGGACAAGAAAGAGCTCTGGTTTAGAGGCGCTGCTCTCTTTCAAAACTTGTATATTTGCAAGGATGTGGTGTGTCTTAATGTTCACTTGCAATTTATTTGCATAACTATTTTAAATGACTCTGACTTTGAATTGGATAGTTCATGACTTTCTCACCAATTCCCTCCCTGCCTTGTTATTTCTATGTATGTGTCTACTTCTTTTTCTCTTTCTTTTGCTTTTTTGTTCCATTCTCTTTTCTCTCTTACTTTCTTTCTTTTCTTTCCTTCCTTCCTCCAGCTCAGAGGATGGGCCGGACCATGCAGGTACCATGTGATACAGAGTATCCAGCCTTCGTCTCCGAGAGGACCATCAAAGAGAACACGGGCAACACTGACTGTGACGGCTGCATTAAGTACGACACACGCAGAAACGCACTAACAATATTTTAACAACAAAACAGATTAGAAATCGGCCAACTTTTACAGTCCATGCAGCAAGCTAACAATGAAGAATGAATTATCTTGTTAACTCTCGTCTTGGCCAAAATTTTTTCATCTGCATAATCCCTGATAATGACAAACACATTTAAATCATTTGTTGTCTGTTGAAAACACTTTTATCCAGGCAATCCATCAGAAACACACATGTAGACACACACAGACACTCACTCTCTCTTCAGGCAGTTTGAAATACGAGGCATTTAGAGATGAGGGAGAGAGGTGGAAAAAAGGCTTCCTTTAAAAATGGGAAAATGAGTGTGGTCCCCATTAACAATTTGGGCTTTTCTGTCAGGCAATTGTGGGGTGTTCTCTGGATCCCTCCAATGGGCCCTTCATTGCTCCCAGCTGTGGAACTGCCAGGGAAGCTCAGAGTCCTGTGTGTGTGTGCGTGTGTGTGTAAGTATGTGCGTGTATGAGTGTGTGTGTGTGTGTGTGTGTGTGTGTGTGTGTGTGTGTGTGTGTGTGTGTGTGTTTTTCTTGTGTGTCTGCGCCA
>JAPQRN010000025.1:12807279-12820732 GCA_037367275.1 Coranthus polyacanthus | reverse complement strand
CTCGACTACCTCACTCACACATGCGCACACCTACACACACACACACACACACACACACACACACACACACACACACATACGAGACGAAAACCGAACCAAACCCCAAAGACAAATTTGTTCCTGTGGATGCCAGGAGACAAGCTGCTGCCAAGGTTGAGAGGTGCCAGCTGAAAATATACACTCTGACACACACACATACACAGAGTTGGTTGGGTACCCCATGCTGTGACAGGAAGAAAAGCCTTCAGTACTTATAGACCTCTTGGTGAGCCCGAGGACCTGACAGCCAGCTGTACTAATACTGTGTGTGTGTGTGTGTGTGTGTGTAGAAACGAAAGAGAAAAACGGTGAGAGTTAGTGTGAGAAACAGAGAAACTGTATCTCATTGTTTTTGTGCTCTGATTAGGATTAGCGAATGGTATATATTTGCGAGAGGAATACACATAAATCACCAGCTTGTAGTTCATCAATTTTCTCTAAGACAGGCAGCTTACTCTCATCTGCCAAATATTGAATAACAAAACCAGAACAAATCACGGGCATATATTTAGCATTCCTCTCTGTGTTTGTGCAAACAAGCTGAGGGAGAATTTTCGACATTAGCATATTCAGCAGAGTCTTTGTAGCTGTAATCTGAACTCTGCCAGTCTACGAAAGAGCTTCATTCGGTTACACATGGCAAACTGAGCAATGGCCTGGAGGGACGTACATTTTGGCTCGCTCAAACAGGAAGTGGCTAAATGGAGACCCAGCAGCCCCCTGCCTTGCCTCTGCCACTCAAATGCACCCAGGCTGTTTTTAAAGTGCAAGCCAGCTTAATAGAACGGACAGTCAGGAGTGAAGAAAGAAGAGAGGCGGGAGGGTAAGAGAGGGAAGTAGTAAAGCTAGATTGGAGGTCAGGGAGGCAACGGAGGGGAAAAAAGCAGGCAGATTGCAGCGGAGTAGGTGGTCTCACGATATCACGGCTCAAAATAAGCAACACCGTTGGCTCAAAGCCTCAGTTTGTCCCCAGGTCTCTGCACTGGATTGGGATTGAGAACCGCTAAAAGTATTGTGAGCATTTTAGAGTTCCCTCGCATCACAGCTCATCAGCATCACCATGTTTGTCTTGGATGCAGGAGCAATCAATGAGTTAAGGACTATTGGCTGTTGGCTGTTGGCCCCCTCATTGCTATAAATCCCGCTGTGCTGATGAAGGCTGAATGTTGATGTGATAATTGATGCGGTGTTTTTTTGTACATGGCGTCTCTGGGCATGGTGTGGTTACATCAAACTTTTATAGAAGTCTGTGTACGTGTGTGTGTGTGTGTGTGTGTGTGTGTGTGTGTGTGTGTGTGTGTGAGAGAGAGAGAGCGTGTGTGTGTGTCCCATCTGTCGTGTTTGATTTGTATCTTTATACCCCAGCTGGAGAGCTGCTCCCGCTAACCCTCTATGAACTCAGTGTGGACAGGACTAAATGGTCGCTCTTATTGGCACATTAGTGTGTGTGTGTGTGTGTGTGTGTGTGTCTGTGTTGGTTTGGCTTTTTTCATGAAGTACTGATTACACACACAGGGATATGTACAATGTAGGGGTTTAGGTTTATAGTTTCTGTGTGGTTTATATTAATCTATATATGAGCATGTGAGTATATGAGTGTATAACCAAAGTAACCGAAGGTGTGTGTGTGTCTGCGTGTGTGTGTTTGGCCACTAGATGAGCCGCATGTTCTGTGTATGCCTGGCCCTGGGACTTCAACGCCCTTATTTTGCATAGCAGAGCAGTGAAAGGAAGGCTAAGGTTTCAACCACAGACCCTGACATAAAAATCACTGCTGCAATGTGACATTTATATGCCCTAGTGTCCGCCACTCACCCCTCTCTTACCCCACTCTCATCCTGCCCTCACCCATCATTACCCTCTTGACCATAGGGATGTCCGAGGGCTCGCTCGTGACATCAACCGCAGCCCTGTGCATCCTCCTGCTCTCCCTCACTAACCACCATCACACCCCTTTGCTGTATCTTCTTTTCTCTCTCCGCTCTCCACTCACCCCGACCGGTCACAGCCGATGGCCGCCCACCCTAAGCCCGGGTCTTTCGGAGGTTTCTTCCATTACAGGGAGTTTTTCCTTCCCGCTGTCTCCAAGTGCACACTCAAGAGGGATTTGTTGGGTTTGTCTCTATAATAGTGTAAGCTCTTGACCATACCATGTAAAGTGCCTTGAGGTTATTTTTTTTGTTGTGATTTGGCGCTATCTAGATAAAATTGTGTTGAACTGAATCGTTGCACATGTGAGCATTTATGTTTAGGCACTTGAACGCACTTTGTATGAGTTTGTTTCATGCGTGTGGTTTTCCTGCTCTCTCTCACCGTAACTGTCTGGAGCATTTAGAGGACATGACATCACAGCGGGGTAATGCTGGGCGCTGACGTACGTTCTGCGGTCGAGGCGAGCTGGGCTGTGATGCCGTCTGTTTGTTTTTAGAGTTATGGGGGAGGCCTGGGGAGCCAGTTGATTAGGGTTCTCGTTTATGTAACTGTTGCAGCTCTACAGTCAAAGGCCATGTTGTAATTAAAAATAATCAGGGCCGTACTATACTCCGGACATGATCTCGTCAAGTGGCTCAGAGGCAGAATGTGTGTATGGTTGTCTGTGGATGTATGCGTGTTTGTGATTCATATTACTTAGGAGAGGGTGTATATAGTGTGTTATTAATGAGCTGTGTAATCTAAAAGTCCTGCAGTGTGTCATTAATGGGAGAGGGAAAAAAAATGGCCTAACATGTAATGCCAGACTGGAACGAATGTGGAAGAGGAGACAGCAAAACAGGTAAAAAAAAAAAAAAAAAATGACAGACAAAATTGATTGTGAGGGGAGCGAGGGTAGTCGGTTCACTGGTGCTCTTTTAGTGTAGAGAATTGCAGTAATCTTGGTGCGATTCCGTCACCACTTATGAAATGTGTGAGATAAATTACACACACTTCTATGCACATAAAATGCACTCTTGTGACCTTGACGTGTTTCTGTTTGCCGGTCCCCTCCCTGGTTCAGCCCAAGCCCAAATCACAACATCTGCTAGTGTGCTTTAGCAGAGTCCTTCCCCAGAATACCTGGAAGAGCACAGATGAGTCCTCCCATTCTTAGTCAACCTTGTTTCCTCCTCTTCTTACTAGACCTTGAACTGGGGCTGTGCCTCAGTAAAGACCATAGCTGCGTCTGAAATTCAGCAGGAGACGCTTAACATCCAAACTGCGTACAAGCGCCCACCTGATTTTGTCGGGTTCCTTTTTTGCTCAGTAATATGTCCCACCCAGTCGCCAGGAAAAATGTTGCCATTCTAAGTTTCTGCAAACCACGACTACATATAACTACCAAAAATTCATATCAACATTTCCACATATTTTGTATATCCATAGTGTTTTGCCTGCTCTGCTTTTTTTTTTCTTTTCCTCAGTGATGGCCAATATACAAAATCCAGGACTTTGCCACCACATAGGATTAGGAAAAGATCATGGTTTGGTTTAAATATTGCTGAATACATTGTGAGTTATTATTATCACATATTTGCAGACCTTTTCCTGAATTCGAGGAAGCTGTAATATCTTTCCTAACCTAACCAAGTACAGTATGAATGTAATGTCTGACAGACACGTAAAAACATGCAATGGCAACATTTTTTTTTTTTTTTTTTTTTGGTGACTGGGTCGCTATAGTCTTAAAGCTGAATTTAACAGGTCCATACGTTCTTAGGGAGTGCAGTCAGCATATGGATACATAAGTATAAGGCCTATGAGCATCTCACACTACTTATCGCACTACTTTCAGTGTCAGTGATAGAGCCATGGTTAAGGACAGAGCACGGAGCTCTGGCTGCATGCAGTGCCTCCCAATCATCTCTGTGGTCTGGAGCTGTTTATCTGAGAAAATAATTCCTTTGTAAACCATTCAAACCAGCCCAACCCAGCCTCACCAGCCAAATGCCTTGCCATTGTGTTGATGGAGAAGAAATGGGCCTGATCCTAATAAACTATGTATTTATGGACTGAGGGTAACAAGTTGAGTCAGAATGGTAATTTTGGCCTGCATCTGTTTATACACTTTTTAACAATCTCCCTGGTGTAAACAGTGTGTGTGGTTTGCAAGCGCTAAATGCCTGCTTTATTAAACAATCTGATCTTTGCTACTTCTAAGAAAATGCACTCCTGTGAAAGAACAAATGGGGACTTAAGTTTTTCAAATACATTTTTCTGCAGTAGCAATTTTACAGCCTTAGGATAAAAGAGGGATAGCAATATTTTTGTCCAAACAAAATCTACTTTGCATTGGAAATTATGCAAAATGTCTTGCCTGATTATTGTGGTAGAGATAAGAAAATATTCTGGGTAACCATCAGCAACAACAAGCTCACGGAATGAAATATTTTCTGTTTCCTTTAAACATTCAGAATGATCACTTGTACTGAAAAAAACACAGACTGTCAAGGTCAGGATGTTATATCAAGTGCAACCCCATCTCCCAGAAATAACATTTTTATACCACTTATTTGTTTTGAGTGCCAAAGGGTTACACAGTGTACTGTATGTGGTGGGTTCTGCACATGAATTCAACCTTAATTGTAGGTTCTTGAGTAGTTCCCGAATGTCTACCCAGAAGTTGAAATGTAAATTATGCCCTTGGGTGAAGGTGAATTGAAGGTGAAAGTAGGCATATAGTATGACTCTGAATTGTGCTTCCTTTGTTAAAATGGTTGTGTGTGTTTTTAGGTTTATTTTCCTCACTTTTTCTGTGTTTACTTTAATCCAGCTCCCATTCTCACGGACCTCCTAGTCAGTGCTCTGTCTGTACTCAACAGCATTGACAAGAGCAGGTGTGTTTGTACCAGGTGCAGGCTCACATGTTTTCAATCACGTAAGAATGTAAATATGTGTCTGCCAGGTGCGCGCCATGTCATTTGTATCCAGTGGGGCACAGAAACTGGACCCAGGTGGACACTTTTGTTACGCACACCGATCGTGGTTGACAATCCACGGTTATATCCCGCAGAAATTCTATATCCCCCAATTCATTCTAAATACCGAACCCACTTGTTTAAGAAGCAAAGGTTAAGCACTAGTTTATTATTAAACCATAACGTTTTAGAACAAAAAAAAAAAAAGAAAAAAGAAAAAAAGAGCAAACATCCACCGAGTCGGTTCATTGTGTGTGCATGGAGTCAGATTATGAGATAGTTGACGCTAAATTGTTGGATATGAACTCCTCTTTGTATATATACAGTACTATGAAACAGCCCATTATTCAGATCTACTGTATGAACCCAGTTATGGGTGATCCAGCATTTTCAGGTCTTTCCTGGGGTTGATTTTATGCTTCACTCCTGCTGTGACAGTCCACGGTAAACGCATAACATGTTGGTTTCCTTCTGTTTCGCGCGCTCATGACATTTTATATGCCTGTATGGATTAATCTTTGTCGTCCACCTCTTGGTGTAATGCCAGGACAAAGAAAAACAATGTGTAACAATTTACTTACTTAATGTGTATCATAACCATTTTGGCACGGCTCAAAATCGTTGGTATGTCCAAAGGAAAATGTCCAATTTCTCTTGTAATTTGCCTTGACATTTCGTGAAGTTTAGAGCGGAAACTTTACTCTAAAGAGGAAACTTTTCAATTTATAGATAATAAAAGCATTCGGTACAAATAGGCTTTAAAAATTACTTAAAGACACAACACACTCCTTCTGTAACGCACACATTTACCTTATGGCTGACTATACGTGTAGTGAGGGAGTTTCAGCGCTTACTCTAATGTCTCACTCAGCTGTTTTGGATAAGTGTGTCAGCTGAATATCCAAAATGTAATGTTTTCATAACATGAACTATGCTTCATGATAAAATTCACCAAAGTTTATTTTTGTAAATGTTTAATGAATACCCACTTCCCTCATTAATCTCCCCGCTAAGCACAAGAAAGATAAACAGCTGAACTGTCCCGTTTTTTTGGGGGGGTTTTTTTCACGCAAATATTCATACCTTCTTATAAAAACCTGAGGGCTGATATGCACTCCAAACCTGGCAGATAGTTTGACTTGAGGACTTCCCTAGTCTTTCTCAGCCTGTGCAGTTCTCAGTCTCTCTGTCTCTCTCCCTTCCCTTCCCTTCCCTTCCCTTTTTTTTTTTTTTTTGGAATTCACCTCCATAATTTATTTCTTGCAGGAAAAAGACATTGTGGGCTCATAAATCAAAAGCATTTATATAAAAAGAAATGAAAGCCGCCTGCATATGGGATGTTTTAGCTCACATTCTTAGCAATTCGACATGTAATAAAAGAAATATGGAATTTTCACCTCAGGTCTCTATCAATAAAACAAATGTGAGCACTGAATACGCTCTGTGTTCCTGCGCTCACACCGTATTGTGGCATTTACATAATTTGATTTGTGGGACACAGGAGTGGATGTCTCAGCTAGAAAGGCAAACAGAGTGCATGTACAAACTCTAAGTGTGATCTACACCCGTGCAACAATAATTCTTATCATAGTAGATATATGGTTTAAGACTCTTTGATGACTGAACTTCCCAGAACACAAAAATATTTTCTCCTCAGACAGGTTTATACTTGAGCTTAAATCTTAAACTTAAATCTTTTGCTGTGGACTTTTCTACTAGACTTAGTTTTTGGATTCCAAAATAAAATCAATCAGACTTAATGCGTTGGCTTGTTCAGAAGGCAATTCATGGCCAACATTTATCAATCATCGGTATATCTCTTTGCAAAGGCAATTAAAATAAATGGATTTTTTAAAAATTCTTCCACTCTTTAAGATGTATAGTTTTTGTTTTAAGCTTATCTATGTGCACCCTATGTGGCAGCATCATTTTATTTCCCCTCGTCAGAATGAATCTATCATTCCAAATACCATTTGACTTATAGCACAAGTGCTAGTCTGCTAAAGCCAGCGCTGATCACTTTAATCTGTGCTGCTGTTTGTGGGTTTTAAAAGATCAGGTTGTATGAGGCTGCAGTGATATCCCCCATGGAGAAATGATGTTATTCCAGGACACCACTGACAGCTTCCACCACTGTCTCTTACTCATTTTTCATTTAATAGTACAAGTCATTCCCTCCGCAACTTAACCTGAATAACGAAAAGGGAAAATGTATTATTTCCCAGTGGTGCTAAGGCCAAAGAATGACCAGGAATAAAACATAAATAAATAAACAGTTGAGTGTCACTTTGGTCTGTGCAATATGACGATGTACTGTATATAGTGTGAGAATATAAAATATGTACTGTATCATATTAGGCTCTAGTATTTATATCATGTCCCCAGTCACACTCTTTGCAGCAATATTCTTTGTCATTTGGGCACTTTGCATTCTTCCACATGGCATGGATGCAGGATGGAAATTTGCCAAACAAAAACAAACACGGAGGAGAGTGAACGGGATGCAGAACGGGGTAATTCAGAACCGGAGATGAGTCAATACAAAATGAAGAGTTTGTGCTACTTGACACCGTGCAAAGGTAGATAATGTTTCCAACAGCAGAGATTCTTAGTCTCTCTATTATATTGTGTCTTATGTCTGTCAACTCAAGGGTTGTCTTACGCGAGACAGTGTTTGTTTGTACGAAAGTTGAGAATAAAGGAAGAAAATAATGAAATATGATACAGTATGCTTATTTGAAACCATTTCTTAGTGACTTTATCATGATATATGCCGGCACTGTGATATAACATACTGTGAAAGAAGATTCTGGTCATATCACCCTCCCCTATTATCACCCTTGCTTCAGACATGGGATGTTGCTTTTACTTACCTTAACTCTGCGAAAGCTGGGAGACAACTTGTGCAGGTCCTTATGAGTGTGTGTATGTGCGTATGCTTGCATCCACACAGGTTGGTGATTTGTGTTCTTTTAAAGCCCTATGTGCTCAAGGGAACAGCAATATATTACCATAGAGGAGAAGACAACCATGTCCTCCTCCTGTCTCTGCGCCCCCTCCTCTTTCTTCTGCCCGCACTCCTTTCCTCAGTACAAGCTTGAAACAACAGACAACAGACAGACGTGGATGAAATATCGTGTCGTACATTCTGCGTATGGATGTTTGACTTGTGCCTTGTATGTTTGACTTTTACAGTAGACTACGGAGTGTATTTATTGACACTATGACAGTTACAGCTATACTGGAAGAAAAGGCGGACTGGCAATGTGGTGAAGAAGGTGCTGTAAAATCACACTGTAAATGAACAGAAAAAGAAGCCTGTGAGTTGGTGACTGCAGTAGGTTAAGTTAGTACACAGTCTCCCCAGAGCTACAGTGCAGAGGGACAGGTCTAAAAGGAATGTCAGTCTTCTAAAACCCTTTGGGTAAGGACTTAGGAACCACGGTCTGACTGAAAACACCTGCACCTTATAGAGGCCAGTGTACAGAGAGGTTCAACATCCTGATCCAACATACACATTTATGAATGTACGCTTTCACACAAACACACATGCATAGGCTAAACACACATGCACACCCACAAATATGCATAAAAGCCATTTGTACTCACACACACCCAGCAATGCACAAATCCATAGAAATACTAGTGTAGCCTATGTTCTAACTCATCTTTTCCATAGCTAGGGAGCTAACCCCCTCTAACATCAGTACCATTTTTTGAATCTTTTCCTTCAATAGGTAAAGTGCAATGAAATACTATCCATGCGTTATAGAGATGGACAAGACCCAAAAATGCTCTACACTCCCAAAGAAACTTCCCCTCTGCTCCTTTTCAGACTTTAAGAAGAAAAAACATCTCTTCTGTAGACAGTAAGTTATTTGTGCAGGTCTGCAGCATGTCTGCAGGCTTGCAGTGGACTGTCACTGGGATGGGTGACTGGTTTTACTGGTCTACTTCTGCTCTCCTCAGTGCAAGCCACAGGAGAGTGGCAAAGTGAATGGAGCAGCGTGATCAGGGCATAGTAGTGGAAACAGTTTTTCTGGGCAGGTCTGTGCTGCCTTACAAGCAACTTCCTCATTAGCGTAGCTTGCTAAAAATCCTATTGATTGCACAGGATGTCTTCAGCCTGAATTCAGATTTATTAAGTCTGAGACTTCCATAGAATGTACAGAAACAAGCTCCTTGCATGGTCATTCAAAGTGTAACACCTGGTTTATTTCAGGTTTCCCTCCTCAAGACCAGAGTTTAGCTAAGTTTCAAACAACTTCCAATATGTGTGCTTTGGTTCCTTGCCATCTAATGTGGTTCCAGCCATGCAGTATAAAAAAAGGTGGCACAGCAGGATAACTTTATAATCTAATCGTGTCTCATTAGCCTGGCTTCGGGGCTGATGGCAGACGGCACTATGAGGTTAACACACTGCCTTAGTTAGTCTTAGCTTGTTTTCATAGGCAGACAACATACTGTGCTGCTCCAGCAGTCATTAGGAACCACAGCACGAGTGATGAGCTAAAGGCTGAACTGAACACTGGCCGGGAGTCAGAGCGCAAAGAACGCACACAGATTTCATAGACAGTGATGACTAGACTCCATCCAACGCAGCCTTTAACACTGTAGCACCTGATGTAGCTACTTGAAAAATAACTGCATATCTATGAGGCTCCACAAAAGACAGGATGAGACTGATGCCATTATCGTATTGTTTGCGGATCGAGTGCTGTTCTTACTTAGTTTCTGGCTGTCTTCTGTATAAACAGGAACTCACATTTCTCTTTGTTCACATCCAAAATAAAGCACGAGTCAGCCAGGAGTAAAGACGAAAGGCATATACAAGGGGTTGTATGACAGTAATGTACATAAAAAGTGAAAAGTGAGGGTCTGTGAAGAGAAGGGAGACTATAGGGAAAAGCTGGCAACAGATATGTCCACTGTTTTGCTCTAAGGTTGCATATATTCTGTCCATATTATGTATTTAGGTTTTGCTATTGGATCGTCTTACTCACTTTACGTTATTTTAACTTTGAAAGTCAATAGTGGATTTCATGTTTTTATCTGTGTCTTTTTGATAGAATCTATCTTTTAATTGTATTACATGGTTTTCTTTGCAACCTTTATAAATACACACAGTCATAATCACTAAGGAAAAAGAACTGGTGCCACAATAAGTGTGTGCCTAAAACCAGTAGAATCGAGTGTGCTTTTGGGGATAACATGCAATGTCACACGCATTTTGCTTTTGGAATTCAAAAGTCAAACACATTTCTATGCCATTTACAGTTGCTATTTCATCTTGTTTGCTGTGAAATCAGCTTCCATTTTGGCATTTGAGTTGGAGTGGAAAATGGATAGAGATTCCAAGTGAATATGAGGTATGTATTTCCTCTAAATGCGATAACTGGCCCCTTGCTCTGCTCAGAAAGCAACTCAATGAATTAAAGTCAAAGTGTATGAGCTCTCTGGATTCGAAAGCACATTATTATTCTATGTGTCAAATATGAATAATGTTTTCCATCTTTTAAGGATGAAGGCAAAGGAGAACTTCACACGTAACCATGTATGTTCTTGTGTGGTGTGTGTTTGTATGTGTGGAGGGTGTAAATATGTGTGTATTGATAGGTGGATGTTTACATAGATTTATATGTCTAAATTTGTGTTTGTGTTTAAGTCTGACAGACCCTGGGGCAGCAAATTTCTGCGTGTAAGAAGACCTCAAGCTGGTCCTCTCACTCTGCCTGACACTGTGGCCAATCATAACCTTTCCCTAGGTTCCCTCTGTAACTCAGATCAAGCTTAAGGGGGCCCTGAAAGCCACTTCATGTGCTTGCGCACACACAGTAACACACACACATCACCAGCCCAGTGCCAGAACCCATTCATCAGGCCCTCATAGCTGGGCCCTGTCAACCTCCAGCCCCAGGCCTGTAGGCCTCAAGCCAGGGGCTCGAGTTCCGGGCTCCCCGCCAGTCTGTCATGGTGCTGGGCCACGGGCCAGCCTTCCATCAGCTTTGATGTGAGCTGGATAACCAAATGGCTGAATAAGGGTGGCCTCTCAGCACAGGAGTTTCACAGCACACTGAGCAGGTCAGTGAGCTACTATAAGCATCCAGCGTGTGCATACACACACACACACAAATACTTGACATCTCCAAAACATGGCTGAGGGAACGATTTTATTTTATTTTCATACATCAAAGTTTCCATTGCATATGCTGCTCGTTAAAAAATTAAATTAACGCTTGAAATATTTTGTATTCTAATATGATTAAGTGGGCTTAATTGTTTGATTTGGAGGCTTTATAGAACTCTACCTAATTAACATTGCAATAAATACACATATTTTATTGCTCCACATGCTGAGCTATAATTTGTCAGATTTTCATCATGTTGAAGACTGAAATATGGCGTTTTATGGCACTGTCGGCCTGAGAGATTGATTACATCGGTCGAAGGCAGGCAAAGGCAATGAACTGTTGAATTATGTCGTGTTCAATGTAGCGTGCCAACTCTCATCTGCATAGACAGGTTAGACCCACTTTCTCCCTCTTTCTCTTCCTCAAAACACATACCCACAGGCACTCATGTACAAAACCTCACATTTACACTCTTGTACTGTACACACCACCTCAACACAATATTAACGCACCAAAATGTTTTGCAATACTCATTGCAAAAGATTTTGGTCGACTAGAAACAACATTCGTGTTTCAAAAACAACAAATGTTGATAACTATGCTTGTGCTGATTGACAGTTCTTGGATATTTTCAATATGACATGAATTATGAAGGGAATATTGTGGTATTTTGATCTAATCTGAGCCATAGTTTTGCTAACTGTTGTTTGACCTTGATATAGTTAGAGAAGGAAATGACTTAACCAAAACACTGGACCACAGCATCACCTCATATCTGCGGCTGCATTTTTATTTGGTTTTGTTTTTTGTCTCCCTGTATCTCACATTTCCTTTATCTTGTATTTTTTGTCCTTTTCTAAAGGGAATGTTCCTCAGCTGTCTCGACTGTTTAATAGAATCAGTTATAAATGATGAGAAAGAGTATCCCTCTTTCTCTAAGGTCAGTAACGCTTGACAGGCTACTGGATGCAACAAACGTCTCTTTAGGGAACGTAAAGAACAAACACTTTCATCGTGTTTGAGAAATTCCAAATGTCCCTTCCAGTGTTTTATCTGTGGATATGCTCCTAAAACAACAATAAAGAAGTACTACTAATATGTAACTGCAATGTTTTAGAAAAGCTTTAGCCCTTGCCAAATCAGACAAATAAACAAGAAATATAATATGTGAGAATAAGGCAGCCTTTCTGAGCCCCCCTCTAAGAAAAGTCAGCGGCAATAGGAAGTGTGAATGTTCCACGCACAGACACAGGGCCTTACAGAAGGATATTCACCTTTAAAAAGGTGTAAGGTTTATTGGATCTAGCGGGACATTACCTGCATATCCAGCTATTTCATTTTTCCATCTGCACTGTGTTGATTCATTAACCACAAAGACCTCAGTGTAAAGCCCGAGTTTAAACACCTTATTTCATTAAGTGCTTTTTAATGAGGGCGCTAACTAGCCCGGGTGTCAGTCATCAGGAAGAAGGCAGCCAAGGCTGTTGGAAAAATATGTTTTCCTGTGGTCTATTATATTTTTCCTGTGAGTGTATGTGTGGATGTCTCTAGTTCTCAGTCCAAGCTCATCCTGTGTGAGCTTTGTGGGAGATTTTATATACATTTGGTCTCCTCCAAGATGACGAGCCCACATCCATTCGCATTCAGTAGATGTCAGCCCAATTCAACCCCTATGGGAGATTTTGGGCCAGTGCGTTAGACAAGCACTCTCCTCCACCATCATCAAAACATGAAATGAGGGAATACGTTTTGGAAGAATGGTATTTCATCCTTTCGGTTCACAGACTCATAGAATCAGTGCTAAGGTGCATTGAAGCTGTTCTGGTGGCTTCATAGAATTATTCTGTTTTGGAGTCGCACACATTCGAAAGTTTTGCTTTTAATTTAACAACATTTTTTAAGCCATTAAAACCAAATTTGCTCCCTGCGTTCGCAATCTAGCTCTGGGTTTTACTGCACATTTTCAGGACATTCTGCGTCTTGTCATATGGCATGATCTCTGTATAGCAAAAATGTCTTTTTGCAATGTCAATTATGAAGTCTATCACTCTAGACAACATTTCCATAATCAGTTAATGCTAAAAACTTTGACTCAACCCAAAGTATTAATTTAAAAGCTATGAAAAACTGTGTGAAACTTTGTTAAGACTGTGGAGATTAGCCTTTGTGAGTGCCAGTACAATGTTCCCACTCAACCTGTAATGCACATATATGGTACCTGTCTTTTGAAATGTCATAATTGTGTGCACGTGCCTATATATATGCAGTTAATGTAGTCTCACATTAGTCATTCATCTCAATAGCATGTACAGGAGCACTGTGCATGGTATTGCCTTGTTAAGAATGTGTGAAGATATATCACATACTGATATATATCTGTTTGTAGATGTT
>JAPQRN010000025.1:12791923-12807179 GCA_037367275.1 Coranthus polyacanthus | reverse complement strand
CTATTCTGCTGTTACTGTAAGTATGAATAGCCTCGGGGTCATTGTGCTGGTCCTGAGTTTAAATCCTACCAAGGACAGAGTGTGCAAGAAATATGTCTGATACCTCGGTTGTGAGTGTAATTCATAGCAATCAGGTTCATAATGTAAGTGGTACGCTTTTGTTAGCGTCAATGACTACTGGTATTGCGCAATATAAAGGAAAAAGACTTTGTGTCAATTTTCTCTTTACATGGTGCATTGAATCGTCTATACAGTGTACTAAACATCATGTCACACAATGTATTTGGATACTGATCCTTGTTTCTTATTAGTATGTTTGCAGTTTGTTTGGAGCCAGTTGTAGAAGAATGAACGATTTGGGGCAAGAGGGAAGGTGCGAGCTTCACGTTTAATGGGTGAGGAAAACGGTGATACTTTTTGTAGGTTGAACCAGCTCATTAAACCACATGGCCCATAATGAAGACAGACAAATGATCAGATGCCCTGCTGGATACGAGGATTAAACACACATACATCGCGGTGCACGTTGTGCTTGGGTCCCGCTCATCTACATCTACATCTACAGCTATATTTTTAATTTTCTTCACTTTCTTTTTATTACTGTTATTATCCTCTTCAATATTTTTGAAAAACCTTTCATAGTTTGGTGGGGGGGGGGACGGGACACTGCCAATGTAAGAACTGCTCTCAGTGATTGATTTCCACCGGTGGCCAGTGACTCACTAGGATACCTCGTAAACTTGAACTTCAACACTTAACTGATGCGCTTCATTAATACGAGCTTTAAAGCCAATTACTTCATTTCGGAGACTGACCTTATATTGATTGCTTTCATCAGTCACTGTCTGTCTGCTTCCTCTGTCATTTCCTCTCTGAGTGTTTTCTCTCGGTGTGTTTTCTCATATTTATTTCACATATTAAGCGCAATGAGAGTGGATTCAGCTCTGTTTTCTGTTCGAGCTGTTTTGTGTCAAAATAAAAGCAATTGATTCTAACAGCTTCCCATGCAGAGGAACTGATCCTGCTTTTGCAAGGGTAAGGGGTCATATCAGTCAACACTTCATGGAAATTGGCAAATTACCTTTTTGTGCAACTGGTTGCCTTTCGGTCTTCCAAAGTTTTTAAATATCTAATAATGCCTTTTTTTTTTTTTTTACGTCTGGAGTTTTTACAGCCGTTTTTTACAGGAAGAAATATGTCATTGTAATTTGCCCTGTTACGTAACACAACTTCAAAGTTCAGTCAATCAACTTTTGTGGTCAGACTCACACAGGAGGAAGATTTAAAGTGCTAGACAGTGAGGATGAGGATGAAAAAGAAAGCTAAATATCTGTGTATGATACTTTAACCATAACTGGGCAGAGCTGTTTTGATGTCAGAGCAACCCCAGGGGCCCACTTTAGTGTAATCCATGAAGGCTTAGCAGACTGACAGAATCACTCAGCTGCTGGCTCCGACCTGGCACTCAGCTCCCTGTGGGGCACAGCTACACACACACAGACACACACACGCGCACACATGTCACTATCACCACCAGGAAAGAGAAAAGAAAGAGAAGATCCAATGGCAAGCCACAAACATGCACGTCTGTTCTGGGGTTATAAACATGTCTCATTTTGTAACAGACTGCATGCGCACTGAGAGGAAACAGTGAGAGTGTATTCGACTGCACTGACTTAAAATCGATGAGTTGTGAAAGAGCATAGCAGCGAGATGACTTAAACGCAAAGTGTCCATAGAAGTAAGAAGAGCAGGTCATACATTAGAGAATAAAACTACAGTGAATGTCAGTCTTTTTATTATGTAAAATCAATCAAAGCACTTTTAATAAAAATTCCCTTTGGTTATGATCATTCTAAGAGGCATTTAAGAAAGTCTAAGGATATAATTCTTCTCTGCGAAGGTGAATGTTGAGCTGCAGTGCTCTATGCTTGGCACAATACGCTCTAATAATCATTAAAGGGCGATAGAAAATGTGATTAATTCATAATTGGCCGCTTTTATCACTCATATCGATCGACATTCTTTCCTCACTCACTTTCTTCCTGTCTCTCGTTCTCCCCTTCCTCCACACCCCCCTCTCCGACACACACATATGCACAAACGCTTCAGTCATGCACATTGAGAAATCCTGACCTCTATGTATAACCTTTCTATTTTCAGCCAGAGTTGTGCCCCACTGAAACAACTTGTGGTGGAGGTGGTTTCTGGAGGGACACTTGGATAGAACTGGCGGTGAGAGAGAGAGGAGGGGGGGGGGGCCGGTAACTTTGTGGCACTGACCCATCTCTCTGATCCAGTCCAGACTGTTTGCGACGTCACGGTGTGCTGTCCTGCCCTCTTTCTCTAAAACACACAACCGCAATCCCAAATAGCTCTAAATGCAGCTCCACGGAGCGCTCTTATTTTGGCCCGTTGTATCTTTATGTGAGTTTTACAGTAAGAGCCGCAGAATGGAACAAGCTCCACTTTGGCTTGGAGCGCTGAGCTTTGCCAGAGCTGTTGCACTGACAGCTCATGTATTCCGCTTTGTGAGGCTTTAGAGCACAAAGCTGGCTGATCACAGGACATTGTGTTTATATGTGAATGTAGTTGTTGCTGCAGTGTCAGTTTACTCCGCTCAGTCTTAAATCATGATTTCATGGGTCAGTGTCTACAGGTAAGTTCGTCAGATGCCCGCCATTTCTCCTAGCCATGAGAGAGAGAAAAAAAAGAAAAAGGGATGGACCAGAGTTCAAGCTGAGGTTTTGTTTCACAGATGGTAAAATGTGTTGTAAACGTATCCTATCGATTGTGTAACCTGGTATATTTCAGCTATAGTAGAACATTAGTTCATCCTTTTCCACAGCAGGAACAGCATCGACAAAATATTTATGAATCTAAAAAAGTTGTGGTCAGCAGATTTGGCTTCAGCAGAGGGAGGTTGCCTTATATCAACCAGCTGCTTTGTTTTAGAAAAACACTGCTTGTCACGTAATCGTCCTGAAGAACCTCCGAGGAATTTTAATGCAGTGGAAGAAGAATAGAGTAAAACCACTTGTTAAGTGGAGTGAACCTCAGTTTTTATCCACCCTGTTCTCTTCATCATCATAATTATCACCTTTCCATGCACACAAAAACATGCACGCATACAGATACGAGGCATGATATGAGAAGTAATTTGCAGATTTCAACATTTAAAAAACATTGTGCATTTTCAGGTTTTTTTTGTTTGTTTTTTTGTGGGAGGGGAGGAACATTAAGTATATATGTTTCATTTTATTTCCAGTAAAAAAAAAAAAAAACCGGACATTAAAAAATAACAAAATATGAAGGCAATGTGAGACATATGAGAGAAGACTTGTTTACATAAATTGTTGTATTCTTAGACAAACTGTGAAGAGAAGACGTCAAAGAGAAGCCACAGTTTACACCAGTTAAAATATGTTCTTCTTTTCTCACGGTGCATGTACTTGTGAAGCTAAGTAGCGATCTTGCGGTAAGTGCTTAATTGTGTGTGCAAGCCTAAATCACAACTTTATCACCCTGTGACCACAACCGAAAAAAAAGACAGCGTTGTTACTGCAGAACTGGAGCATAAATGTTTACACAGTTGCCCGCATTATCCGCAATTCTAGGTGAAAAGGGGCAGGTGGAGAAAGGCCTGCCAAGTTCAGACATCCAAGCATTTCATTTGAACATTTGCAAGTATACGTGCTTCTTCTTCTCCTTCTCCTTCTCCTTCTTCTTCTTCTGTGAGTGAGTGTGACAGGTAAGTCTTACCTGTGGGTGCACCTGTGGGTTTCAGGTTTCCTCTTTGCTTCTGTATCTGTATGCTGTGCACCTGGATTTGTGTTTTTGCTAGAACTAGGGCAGCCCTGCCGGTATGAAGTCAGCCCTGTAAGTGCAAGTAGTTTTGACCTTCATGTAGAGAATAGATCCTGACTTGAAGGGTGATTTTTATATCCATATAAACCCCGCTGTTGACAGAAGGTTCAAATACGTAAAACCTCCAACAGCCTTTGGTCTCCGTTGAGTCTTTTTTTTTTATTATTTTTTATTTTTTTTAAACACAGTTTTTGCACTCTAATCTTCAATCTCTCTCTCTCTGTGTCTTTCTCTTCTGCTTTTGCTTATTATTAGCCTTATGTGACACCAATCAGAAATGTAAACACTTGTCATGATGTAACACTTTTGGTGCAAGTGGGTGCACATACAAGTGCACGGACACACACGGGACCAATTGACAGGGTCACATATGGGATGTGCTCCTAAAGGCAGTATCATTTTACAAGTGTAAATATTAGTCAATGTCAGGGTCGTTTACTCTGTAATGGCAGTCCTTCAGCCCTACTTCCCTTAAAGCACTTTCTCTCTGCTCCTCTCCCTCGGGCCTCTCCTCTCACAACCACTCTCCTTATTACTCCACTCTCATCCAGCCCTCATGTAATCCCCCGTTTCTCATTACCCAGTCTTCTCTCCCTTTCTCTGCGTCTCCTCTTGAGCTCCACAAGTGTCTGACAAGGCCCAGTCATCTTCCAGACAGGCTCAGCCCCATTCCCTGCATTTAAAACCCCCCTCTTCCTATTCTCCTGACACAATATGATTAATCATTCCATTAACTGATCCACGGTCACTGGGTTGTTGAGGGGGGCTTATAATACAACCTCAACCTTCCCCCTGAGAGACACCCAATCTCCAGGCCATCTTCCAAAGCTCTCAAGCAAACTCTTCTTGTCTTTGTTCACCACACGCCTAAAACAGCTGTCATCCAATGTGGGTTTGACTGTCTGTCACTAAATCTGCCCATGGGTGAGGAGACTGAGTGAAGGAATGTAACTGCATTTGAGAAACACAGACTCACTTTATGTTGAGGACATAAATAATTCCTCAAAGCTGGGGCGTCCTTTATGGAATCGGAGTTCAAATCTCTTTATAAAGTCAAATTAGCTTATTTAAAGGCACCGCAAAGGCACAAACAAACAGAACTCGACCAAGGAAATTTAAATAAATACTGCATGGAAATACTTCTCTGCTGGTTTTACATTTGATATTTATTGAAACAAAGTAGAGCATTGAGCCAATTTGTAAAAAGTAACAAAATATCAGCTATAACACATTAACTTTATCAAACCTCAAATTCAAAGAGAAGCTTATAAATATACATAGTTGGATTGGTAGAAATAGTTATGCTTTGTCTATCGAGAATCATCACAGGGATAGTGAGCAGTAAGCGAGTGGTATTGAAAATCTGTGGCAATGCTAAACAAATCTGAACATCTGTGATATATGTGTGTAACTGTAAAGCTGAACGTGAGTGAGAAGAAAGATTTGGTGTTTTGTAACGATAAGGTGCATTTCCCTTTACAAAAACAGTGAAGAGCCACATTAGTGAGAACATTAAACATTTAAAAAGTGACTTTTAAACTTGGGGATGACTAAACATTCACCAATGACGGAGATGATGCTTTTCTGTTTGGAGCTTTAAGAAGATCTGGTTAAAGAAAATAAATACAGTTTACTGATTGGTTGGATAGACATACTATATACACAGAGCATGGAATATTTCACCACTGTAACCACAACGTTGCCCATATATATTCAAACCATTTTAAGTATTGTAAAATAATGTTAGATGGATAATCTGTATTAATATGGAAAAGAATGTAGGCTATAATATTGATATATTTACTGAAGATGCACTGTAGTTAAAAAAAAAAACAAAAAACAAAACAGTCGAACAGACACGTACAGACAGGTTTTAGCCTCTGTTTAAAAGTGCATAATGGTTGAGGGCTTGTTGCAGCACCTGGGGAACGCTAAGGCTTCTGGGACAGCTTAATAAATGGCCCAATCCCCTAAACA
Source organism: Coranthus polyacanthus (assembly GCA_037367275.1). Taxonomy (NCBI): domain Eukaryota; kingdom Metazoa; phylum Chordata; class Actinopteri; order Kurtiformes; family Apogonidae; genus Coranthus; species Coranthus polyacanthus. The sequence continues at coordinate 12,801,335 of JAPQRN010000025.1, read as the reverse complement.
GCCCTCTTATTGTACCCATTGTACTCCAAGGACTCGTATGTACCAACAGTGTTCCTTACTCAACATGTGGTAAGAGGAGACAAGTAGACTTCGGCATGTGAGGATGTGAAGGCTGGTTTGGGACTGGGCCCATGAAAACACATCCATACTTTACTGCACACAAGCATGCTCTTCTCAGCACAGTCATTCTCCAACAACAAACCAGGACCTCATAGTCAACTATGTCACAAATATCAAATGCTACTCTTTGGAAATGGGAAGCACAGTCCAATTTTGCAATCAGTGTGGCCCATCTGAGAAGAAAACTTACATTTTCCAAATTTTAAAAAGGGTGAAGGGAAGATTTTTAGGCATTTGATGGGGTTATAAAAAAAAAAAAAAAAAAAAAAAAAAAAAATCGGCTGGTGATGACTGAGCCAAAATAAAACATAACAATCTCAAAATAAATATTTCACGATACTCTCAGTTTCTGAAGACATAAGTTTTTTTTTTTTTTTTTTAAAAAAAGAGTCAGTCTTTTTGCAAAGGCATAATTGTTTAACTCTATAAATATAATTTATATAGTTTCTTTCTTCCATTCTTTCTCTGTGTTCAACTTCTTTGCTCCTCAGCTCACGAATACACACAGATGTATGCCCATCGTCTGCAAGAAATCGCACAAGGTAAGCTCCTCTTCTCACTTACAGACGAATTGGTCTACGATTTTGGTGCAGCGCTTGCACTTGACGTAGCAGCACCAGTGGAACTTACAGTGGCAGCGCTCCACTATCTGGGCCTTGTATTGGTCGTAACCACGGCCGCAGCACATTAGCTCACACCCATCCATGCCCTCTGAGGTCTTGTTGCAAAGGCGCCCTACAGTGCCGAGGGAGCCTGTGCTTTGGTTCTTCAGGCAGTAGTCTGGACTGGACTCGAGGTACACCAGGTCGTGGCTTGTGGGGGCATTGAACTTGCTGTGCAATTGCACCAGCTTCCCGCGTGAGTTGAGCTTCATGGCAGCAGCACTATCATACTTTTCCTTGAGTGCATCACCCACCTTGCGAAAGTCAGCCAGCTGCAGCCAGCAGGTCTTCAGGCTGCATGAGCCTGATACCCCGTGGCACTTACAGGACACATGAGCCAGGTCTGACACCGTCTGTCACAATGGAAAAGAATTACTCAATTAAAAAGAAATCAAGAAGCTGCAAAAACATGAATTCTTATGTGGCACACTGTAGAATAATGACACAAGCGGCTAATGCTTGCTTCATATTTCTAATTTGTTCTGTCTGCATAAATATTAGCACAATGTTCTCATGATCTCATAAGACGACCAGTGATCATATCCGTGTCTCCAATAGTGAACTGAAAACATTGTCCACTCATTTGTCCTTCTTGAAAGCACAGCCTGGCAACAGATATCTGGCATTACGTTTTCTTTAAGGTGGTTTCAAGATGTTTGGAAAGAACAGAAACCCTGAAGCTGCCTTCACTGATTCCATCTCCCAACAGATCAAAGCCTCAGGAGAGGAGAGCAGACAGAGCTGTTACACAGATGATCAGCCCAGATTCATCTGATTGACCTGGATTGTCTCACTTCCAACTCCTTTTGCGCTTTCTAGGTTCTGCAGTTTGTATCTCCCCACTTTCTTCTTATCTGATGACAACTAAAGCTTTTCTATGTGTGTGTAATAATATAACCTCAGTTTGCCTTACCCTTCTCCCAGCCTCATTATTGTGAAGATTCATCAACAGTCGAGCGCTCTCATAAGAGCCTTTGGGGTAGCTTTTCTCCCTCTCTCGTGCGTCCACAAACTCCTTGGAGAACCTGTAGCCGTAGTTCAGGTTGTCACCACAGCCGCCCCATAGCCAGTCTCGAGGCAGGTCCTTGGGGCGAGCCGCACGACTGCACCCACAGCTGGAAAGCTCCCCTTCTCTGCATGCACGGCTCACTGCGTTGACCACCCCGGCTGCGCTGATAGCATAAGTGAAAGCCGTTTCTCGACTGCCTGTAGAGACACAAGCAAGAACATCATGTCACATTTGACAAAATAAGAGAGAGTAAATTAGAAATGTCAGAATGCTATTTTATCACTTGGCTTATCCAACCACTCTGTTCATTTTTAGGTTATCCGTGTATGTTTACTCTATACTAAGTGTGTGTCAATGTCATTTTGCTTCAAGAATTTGTACAGTGCTATGAGATGTGATGTCATATGACAGCATTCACCATACACTTAAGATTACAGAGCACTTCAGCCAAGTGCTGCAGGCTCCTCATCACCAACATGTTCAACAGTGGAGTCTGGTTTGCTGTTGTTGGGATTCAGCCAGAGAGAAGACAGCGCCCTCCAGTGACTGAGATCCCACGTAACAAACAGCTGCTGTTTCACCCAAATTAAAAGTGACAACAGCTCTTTCACTTTATCTGTCATAACTGAGTGATTCTGGAGCCACTACTCCTTGAGTTTCTCCGTTACTCCCCTCAACATTTCCTCTATAGGGACAAGAGGCTGCAAGACAAAACAAGAAAAAGATATTTGTAAGCAGTTTTCGCTGTCACCGAATGTTCTAGCCATTACCACCACTTTACAAAGCCGCAGAAAAAAAAAAAAAACAGATGAGGAGATAAGCAAGTAAAGAAGAAACAGCCGGCCAAAATATGAGGATGTGTGTTGACATTAAAGAGGGGCGCCATTAGAAAATAAAAATGCACAGCGCATATATACCTGCTGGGCCAAACCTTAAGAGAGTATGATATAATGACAATAACAGATGGACAGAGAAAGAGAGATGAGGGAAGAAAAAAAAAGACAGCAATAGATATAAGTCAAGAAAAAGACATTAAAAGAAAGAAAGCCAAATGGAAAAGGAGACAGATGCACATTCTTCATCACAATAAAGTGATGATAAAAAAAAAAAGACAATAGCTGAGAAAAAAAAAATAGAGATAAAGAAGGAAAGTCTGAAAGAAATCCAGGTGGGATTCTCTGGCAGGAGCAGAGGTGATCATAGAGATGGGATTTATTAGTCTAGTACAACTTTTTAATCCAGCCCCAGGATATTGGCATAATAGTGGACCTGTACAGAGACAAACTGTCATCTCCCACATCGCAGCCTCCCCTCGTCCTGGAGCTCCAGCACCAGGCCCTTTCCCTTCTCCTGTCCCCCACCCGAAGCTATCCAAGTCAATCAGGAGAGAGAGTCGAAGCCCAAATCCGCGAGGACCCCCTGGAGCTCAGCCTTAAATCTCCAGCAGTGCCCTACGCCAGCAGGCAGACCGACAGTCAGACAGGCTTTAAGATGGACATGCATACAGGGGAGGACATGTTTGCTTGGCCCAGAGCGGCCCGAGCAATGTTCGAGAGGGAAAGGGAGGGAGAAGAGGAATGGGAGAACGGCTGCTGATGAGGATTCTATGAAGACTGATCTGCAGAGAGTCAGTGCCAGAGCCATGGGGTAGAAACACGGACAGGCAGAGCAGAATCGCAAAGAAACACACGTATATATTTGTGCGTGTACTGTTGCGTAGAGTGTTCGTACAGCAGCCCAATTGTAAGGTCAAATTACAGGTAGAAAAAAAAAAAAAAAAAGACATTTGCATTAATCTACAGTGACACTTAGCCACACAGATAGTTTGAGTATGTTTCCAACTTTTGAGATATTTCCCGTGATTGAAAACACAATCAATGGAATTTCATCTGCGGTGCTCACAGTGCTGAAATATTACATTTAAATTCGTATTCACCAGCAACGTCTTTGTCCGTCTGGATAATCCGCAGACCTCAACGTGATCAGTTTTCAGTGGAACTACTTTCTATTTAAGAGGTAATTCTAATGAAAACTGTTGACAGTGTGTCTGTAGATCATCCAGAGTAATGGAGGCTCCATTTCTGGAAAGGCAAGCTTCTTGCAAGTTTTTTTTTTTTTTTTACATGTTATTTTTAATGGTATGAGCACCACAAACGAAATTCCCTTAACCATTTTTTCCATTCATTGGAGGTGGGAGAAAAAAAAATCCCTGAAATTAATATTTCAAAAGCGAATAAAATCTAAAACGTTCTGCACGGTCGATACCGGTGCAATAAGGTAAGAAAATCCGTTTGGGATGTCATTGTTTGTCCTTCTTTTTGGTGGGGCAATATCTGACTGACCCACATACTGACATGACCGACAAACATCTTTCTTTTTTTCTACATAACAAAATAGCTTCTATCAAAACTACTCAATTCTGACGTATTGCATAAATCCATTTTAATTCAGTCGGAGGGTCCTGATCAATAAACGGCAAAATAGTAAAAACCAAATCACCTTATAAATTAGTCCCGTTCAGTGAAGGCAATATATCCAAGGAAAACTAAAACACAAATTGTTAAATGATAGCCTCCGTGAGTGGTATCTGCTTTTAAGAGGGGACTGTAAAGCTCTGGAACCTTCTATATAAGATCTGGGCCCGCTGCATGCACGTGCACGCACATACACAAGGACAGTGATCTGTGACAAGGTGATATATTAGTGTATACACTCAGTGCACTCCCATTGCTTGTAAATACAGGGCAGCTACAGTCCAACTCCACAGACTGTGCGCCTGTGTGTAAGTGATAGTACTGGATGTGTGTTGGATTGTCTCTCATTCATCAGGGGAAAAGCAGATTCTCTGCTTCCCTCCTGCTCCATGTCGGGAGCTGGTTTAGAAGGCCAAAGCCACATGTGCTTCATCCAGCAACCTCACCCACCAAGTATTCCCTCCACACAGCTGCTGAGAATCAGCAGCTCAATACATTTCACTCTCTGCCTCTCTCCTCTCGCGCACTCTCACATAAACACACAAACAAGAGGGACAGTAAATCCGAGGGAGGTGGAATGAAGAGCGGAGAAGCAGCTGAACCAGTGTTTTAAATATCTGGACATCTGTATTAATTACCTGTGCTCCCTTCATGTTTCTTTTTTTTTTTTTTTTTTTTTACATTTAAAACAATGAGTGTCACTTTATATATCATGTATAAAAGAAATGAAGAACAGTTATTACTCAGAAGGGAGTCATTTTGTACTACTTATAACATACTTCATGTGAAGCGATTACAGCTGCAGTGCAAACTTAAGTAACGCTTCACTGCGAACCAGTATTATTGGGCAATTTTACGCATAAACACAAAAAATAAAACATTTTACAGTTACTAAATCTATTTGTTTGAACCATCTGCTATCGAGGGGACACTTAGAATGGGAAAAGATCCATCTATTCCTCTTACTTTTTGGTTAATATTGTCTACATGTTTGAATGTGGTCCCCGGGAAAACAATAGTCGTTACTGTAGTAATAACTAATGGGGATTCTAAATAAACAGTAAAGAATAAGAATATATCTTTGTGTACAGCATCTCTTACCTATTTGCATGACCCGTCCGAAAACAGAGGAGTTGTCCACTGTGCTGCAGTTCCAGCGCCGATGTCTGAACTGGTACTGGCACTCTCTGATGCCCGTTTTGGCACCTTCGCCGATGTACTGCATGTGGTCCTGGTAGAGCTGGCAAAGCTTCTTCTGGCCCTGCGACAAGCCCACCAGCTGGCTGCACAGAGGCTGAGCACCAATGATGTAGGCCTCCGGGATCAGCAAAGGGTTCATGGCTAAAGACCTGGATGAGACATGAGGACACATAATACGGTTGTTTTCACTCATGTGCCAGTATGACCCATATGTACATGTTTTCAAGCCAAATACAGACAATCAACAGCTGATTTGTCTTGATTAGTTTCTCCCTCTTCCCCTTGTGAATGAAATTATGTTCATCAGTGAAATTAACTGCTGTTGTTTACTGGAATAAGTAGATGCCTACACCCTTCTGTATCGTAATGGCAGTGAACTGAAAAGCCATGTATCATTAAAAACCAAAAAAATACAGTTTTGTATTAAAAAAAAAAAAAAAAAAAAAAAAAATCAAGCCAGGAGAAAGAAAATGAAATGAAAGTAAAAGCAGAAGATACATTAATGTAAAAGTGGATAAAATGTGGATTAAGAAAAAGAAATATCTGACACACATACACTCTTTAAGCACTGATTCCCAACCATTTGTCCTTGTGACCGCTCATTATTAAGCCATGCCTACCCTTTTCACATCATTTGGTTTTGACATTTTGCCTCTTAATATATAAAAATGAAAGTTTTCATCAGAGTAAACAATTGAACACAATTTTTCCTTTCTCTTTATAGTCTCTTTATAGTGACTAGAAAAAGTTGACTAACACTATGCTAATTGACAAACACTATCGATTTAGACCTGCTTCAGTGCGTTTAAACCCATTTCCTCACAGTAACACAACGCACCGAGTGACAATTCAGAGCCATATCTTTGAGAACATGATCTGAACTCTGCTGAAGGGGCAGCACTATTTAATTTAGCGCAAAAAAAAAAAAAAACCCCAAAACAAAACAGTGGAATAAAACGGATTAAAAAACAAAGAGACGGGGACAAACACAGTTGAAACAGACAGAGAGGAGCACTAGTATGAGCATCTGGTTCCAGGCCACAGGACAATTAGAGCAGCCCATCCCTGAGCCCCAAGAGAGAGACAATTAGCCCCCAGTGTAACCTGATCGACTGGGGAAACTCAGCAGCGAGGGAGCGCAGACTGAACACACACACACACACACAACATATACTCAGAAATACACACACAGAAGAAAAAAAAATGAACACACATTCTGTTTGTATGCTTAAAACACACATGCAGACGGGGACTCACACACACGCGCGCGGTCCTGCTACTCCGACAGTAAATCATTTACACCTGTGCGTCCTCTCAAAGAGGAAACTCAAAGACTTAAACAGTTTGTGCTTCAAACCGAGCTTTCCAAAGGGCCTGTGGTAATGTGCAAGTCCTTAGCTGGGTCTGTAATCCAACTAATTATTTGACCTTTTAGTGTAGTCACCTACTGAGCTGAGCACAACAAAACATTTTATCAACACAAAGCCTCTTTGAATTAATTCTTCACGTGATTATTTTCGTATAACTTGGTCTTCACCACATGATGTCACTGCTGCCACTGAGTCCACAATTAGACCCAAACACAGAAACAACCACAGGGTGTAAAGTCTTATGATTGCTTTAAGTGGTGCTCTGGTGTGGGGAAAGCAGGTTTTTTTTTTTTTTTTTGCATATCAGACGTGCTCTGTGCGCTTAAGAGCAGCATGCACAAATATAGACATTCCTTCTAATAGCACCAGGACACACAAACCGTGTGCAAAAGTCACACACATACACACGGTGTTCATATTTGCACATATTTGGATGCCAACTCATAAACCACAGTATACTATGTTTTCTATAATATTCATAATTTTGGTTTGGCAAAATGCAAAGAAAGAATATAAGGGAGAAAAAAGGTCTTCCTGAAAAGCAAATGTGCTACAGTCAGCATGTTGTATTACTTCATATATGGTGCAACCGAAACTGAGTAGGTTCACTTAGCAAACACACACATACAGTATGAACACACACTTCTGCCTGTAACTCACTCCTACACTAAGCTGAAGACAAATATATACGCTAAACAAAATGTTTGTGTTAAAACAATATTAAATCCTAAATCTTTGCCCCCGGTTCCCTTATGTATAAATGCAGGGACTGCTCTATAAGGGAAAAGAAACTACAAGCTGACAATATTCATATATAAAAAAATAAATAAACACAAAATCACACCATGCGCAAATTACGACACACACAAATACTGCACATATGGAGAGCAAATGAACGCATACCACCATGAGTTGGCCTCCACAACCACCTGCATGAGAAGTGTGAGGATCGTGAGGGCAAAGACACAATGTCTGGAGTCCAACACACCGCCCAGAGGCCAGCAAACCGGCCGACACACACAGCTCAGTCCCAGGTTCATACTGCTGCTGATCTGAGGGAGGACAAAAAAAAAAGGATGCATGTTAAGTCTGCCTGTCGTTCCCGGACGTTTGTCTTTACTCATACTTTGTTGTGCAGAATACAGAAAAATACTGGGAGACATATTTGTGAGGTAAAACTGCGACGAAGCCTGCATGTATCTGCAAAAACATAACCCTAACCCACACAAAAACAGCACCGTGTGAGTGCATGCGTGCGAGTGTCGGGGTGAGGGTCCTGGGGCCATCGGTCATTTGGCAGCAGGTCTGAGTGTGAATCACATAAGACTGAGAGACGTGCAGCGGGAGAAGACACAATGATCATGAAACCCCAGTTAGACGCATTCCTGACAGTCCGTTTTACTCAGAGGAAGGGACACACAAAGACAGAGAGAAGACGGAGGGAGGCCCAGTCAGAGACACAAACAACACACATGCACGAAGAGACAGAGCCTCCACCACCTGCAAATAATAGAAATAAATACTGACAGATTTCTCAAGTCTTCTTAATGTTATAACTCATTAACTGAATTCATGTTGTTATTCTTTTTTTTTTAAGTGCAGGTCACAAAACAATTAGAATTTTTAAGCACCGGTTACACTTGTATTTTTCAGTTTCTTAAACAACAACAACAAAAAAATCCCTACATACACTTTAAACCATTTTAAAACCGGTCAGATTACATTTTTAATTATCCCAATTGAATTCTTAGTTTTGTTTAATTCTATACAAAATAAAATTAGCAGGTTTTTTTTTTTTTTTATGAAATGGTTATGCCTTGGGTCCCTCTAGGTTAGACCTATCGTTAATTAAAATACATACATTTTAATTGGGCTCAAAGAAATAGAAATCGAGGACATGTATTTATTTTTTATTTATTGGCGTTTTTAATACCAGACCTGGTTGGTGTAGTATATTAAATATTCAATTTAATGAAGAACGACAATTTCAATATTTTATTCTAATAACATGTAATATGTAATAATATGAATTAAGTGAACGCGGAGCGGACTGTATGCGGTCTATTAGGAGCCTGTATATAAGTAAATACACCACAAGCAGCCACGTCAGCGGATAATGGTCTATGGTCTGGTTGTACTGTGCAGCCTTACGAAAGGTACAAGGAATTAATGACAAAAAAAATTTAAAATTATCTGCGTGGCTTTGGTGGTATAGTTTGGCTGCTGTGTAGGCAGAAAATTAGTTAAAATAATTACCTAAATGTGCGCGTTAAACCGATGTGCCAGGCCTCCAGTTGGGCTGTGTGTGAATTTTGGGACTCGGAGCAGCTCTAATTTGTCACGCTGCGTTATTTTCCAGGGTTGAGTCGTGGAGACCTGGGCCTGCCTAATACTCATTAAAGACGAGGCCAAGTTCACCATCACTCAACCAGCACGAGCGCGCACGCACGCACGGACGCACGCACGCAGGCACACGCGCACGCACAGCCACCCACCCACCCACACACACACACACACACACACACACACAAAAGGCATGTGCTTTCGGTTTGCGCACCGTCTTTAATATCTCGTGGG
>JAPQRN010000025.1:12750885-12783141 GCA_037367275.1 Coranthus polyacanthus | reverse complement strand
AATGCTTCTTGATAAGATTGCTGACACATTTTTAGTGCAGACAAAGACCACACAAATATAATGTTTCAGAAAGAACGGCCCATTTAACACTAAAAACAAACTGCTGCACTTAGCTTCAGTTTTACTGAATGCAAAGCCTTTGCTAAAAAAAATAAATGAAATAAAAAAAAAATAAATAAAAGCATTATCTCCTTTGCGCCATTGTGCAGTGTTTACTGTTGTAATCCATTACACCAAACGTGATGAGAAAAAAGATTTGATCCAGCTCCAAATCATCAATCTGAAGTCACACCCTCCCATTAGCTAACTCAGATTACATATTAAATGGGTTAAAAAAAAAAGATCCAGATCGCTGCACACATGCACATCCAATCATTTTGAAACTGTAGCCTTTTAAAACCTCTAAAAATATGGTATACATCAAGTTGTCCCAGGAAGAGAGAACATCTCTTCTGCAACAATTGCTTCAAGAGCTCGGCCTTTCTTCCCTACATTTTTCCTTTTTCCCTCTTTCTTTTTTTTCTACTGCCTGACTTTTACAACTTCCTCCTGGTTGGGGCTGCAGCTCTAACCCAAACAAAACTCCATTTTTTAGTTATTGGCCCTCATGGCATGTAATGGAGAATCAAGCTAATTATCCCTACAGCTGTTTTCACTTGCTTTTTATGTAAGCAATACCTGGCTGATCCAGAGAGCAACAGTGAGGCCCTTCTTAGCGCTCCAGGCCTCCAGGCCGGCTGGAATTAGAGAGCAAAATGCCAGGTTTTCCTCCCCCCGACGCTGCTTGTGTGTACCCCTGCACCCATCTCCCAGCACACAACCTGACCCAACCAAACCCAGTCCGACAAAACCCCCCGCACACCCAAAAAGCTTCCATTTCCACTCCCTCATACACCTCTGGAACTCTCCCTTTCATGTCCAACAAAGCTGCTCTTCAATAGCGGGGATGGATCTGTATGACAAACGCAGATTTTCTTTCACTGATGATCCCAGGCAATTAATGACGGAGGTGAGCTAGGGTGTGGTACGGATTAAACTGGAACCATCTCCTGCTGTCACACAACTAGAAAGAGAGCAAAAAAAAAAGAAGAGGGAGGGAAAGAAAGAAAGACAGGGGTAAAGGCAGAGAGCAGGAGAGAGGGGGGGTAAAGAGAGAACGAAAACAATTCCTCACAGGCTAATTACATAATTTCCTTCATCTGAGCAAACACATGCTGGGTGAAAGCAAGTGTGAGCAAGTCTCACAGATGCCAGGCCAAGAGGTGCTGGAGACCTACTAACACAGTCTACAACTGCTCACTAGCTGATGAGCTGCTGCCTATGCCGCAAAGGAGCCGAGCCAGTTCCTCACAAGCAACATTATCGTACAGTTTGTAGCTTTTGAGCGGCTCATATGCAGAACCTTCTTATTGATCCTCCCTTTTCCAACAATTTCAGGGTAAAGTGAGTCAGAGCAGATCAACAATTGCTGGTGTAATGTTTCCCTCATAACAGTTCATTCCTCAGTGCAGCCAGAAATCTGTTCAGTACAAACACCACTAGGTGGAGTTGACTGTTGATGAAAAAATATATCTCATGTATCAAACTCATTAAACTCCCATGGAGAGGCAGCATGCCTCTGTAAGTGAGTCAGATACAGTGTATTCTTCACATGTGCCACTGCTGAGTTTTCTTCTTGTTCAAATACAGCTTCACTTGTGTGCATCATCTGCCCAAGCCTTCTTACAATGACATCTGGTTTGAAATTGACAGAGGCAAAGAGGGAGACAATTTCGCCTAAATTATAGTTAAGACTGCCAAGTACAAAAAGTAAAAGAGCAACCCATCCCTCCATCTCTCTCCCTCTCCCTTTCTCTCTTTTTGTCTCTAATCCTGTGAGGAATGATGGAGGGCTCTCTGCGGAATGGTGGTGAGTTCGCTGAGTCCAGTCAAGGTGTGCCAACGTACAAATGATACGGGTGGAATTTGCAGTATCTCTTCCTAATGTGGAGGTTGTTTTGACACCTTTCCACATACACACTTAAGCACACAGACAAAGGTACCCGTGCACACACATGTACTGTGCGTACACATTAGGGTGCACACAGAAATTCATACATGTAAATTCAAGGTACACAAACATTTGAAGACCGGGATGTTCAAATATTTGTTTATCACTTAAAAGCCTGAAGGTAAAAAAGAAACTATGGTCATAAAAGTTCATAATGTTCACGCGGCTCCAAAATACAGGTTTGCGCAACAACAATAAAAGGTGCATGGAATTCTATCTCTCTGCTCCTGAATTCCTCTCTTCTCCTCCCCCACGTACTCTTGATCTTCCCTTCTTAATACCCAGACGTTTCTTTCTGTCTAATCTCACTCATTTATTCTTAAAGCTTTTTTTTGTGTTATCAAAGGATTCCTGATTTTCTTCTCTCACACCGAACACGGTGTGACTGGCAGTGTTTATGTTATTGAGAGTGATGCTCTACTGTGGGCCAGCTGCGTGTGTGTCGGAGAATTGCCTGTATGGCTGTGTATACGACCCACCCTTGTACAGTGAGAATAATGTGGAGACCCATAACAACACCTCGACCTGGAGCGAAACCTCGAAGTGGCTGCCCACCGGAGCCCGGGCCACAGAGCCCTGAACGTGCCTGCATCCTGCCACCAGCGCAGGCCCAGCCAGGCAGGGGAGACAAGTGAAACCTGAGCCCACATTAAAGCACCTCCATCAGGTAGGAGATCAGGGGAGGCCTCCATGCTCTCAGAGTCTGCGGGGGTCCGGGCCTCTGAGGCCCTATCTCACCTCCATCTGGAAAGAGAATCTGAGGGTAGTCTGATGGTCTGATAAGAGGCCGTGCCGACTGACATGGTAACAGCCTCTCACCCCCATTAAAAAAAAAACAACACAAAAACGGAGTGGACGCAAGCCTAGCTGTGGTGCACTCTCATCAGATCAGGAGGGTGGAGGGATCTGGGTGAGGAGTATGGATTTATGGTGGCCTTTATTTTATTTTTAAGGTCTGACCCAGTAACCTGAAATGTGTGCACATGCACTACATTAACAGAAACCAGTTTATTAAAAAAAAAAGGCCATGCCCTGGTGTGATATTACAATTCATATTTGTGTTTTATAATGGAGAAAAGTTTCCATGCAGGAGATACAGTGTGGGCTGGAGTCAAGACCTAGTTCCTGAAAGATGGAAAAGAAGGACAGAGAGCCAGACAAGTGGTGAATTCCCTCTCCTGCGCAAACATCTATGTTATGGGAACACATTTTTATTAACCATAAGTGAATGGTTTTCACTATCACTTTTCTTCATTTTGTGTGCAAGTCATGACAAAAAAGGGAGTATATACTGCTGCACTCATTCATTCAGTCACCCCTCAGTTGTTTTCTAGGGCGCTATTAAAGCTCCACCCTCCTCCTGATGTCTTCTCAAGATGAGACCAACTCCACTGACCCATCAGTCCTCACTCCTGACCCAACCAGTCTCTTCCTTTCTGCCCACAGACTCACTGTTTCTCCATCTGTTCTTTATTACCCATAATTTGGTTCCTTCTTTTAACTGATTTGCCCTTTTGCTATACCAGGCTGGAGACATAAATTATATATTGTCCTGCTTTGTTTCCATAAAAAATGTTTCTTAAAACTGAAGAGACAAGTTTGACAGAACATAGAGAACAAAAATCACATTTCACATTCTGCGAATCCTTGCCTGACTCGACTGAGCACACATGAATAAAAAATGATTACTGAGCTTCATCTAGATAATAGCAGATGTAGTCGTTTTTTCAGTGTCAGTTTAACATGTAAGTAAGGAGGGAAGTCTCTTTGTGTGCATGTGTGTGTGTGTGTGTGTCTGCTATAAATGGCCACAGAGACAATAGAGCTGAGGCTTTAGATTTAAAATGGTTTGGTTTGGTCTGGTTTGGTCATCTCAGGTCTATTCAGAATCACTTGAACCACTTAAGCAAATAAATGTGATCCTTCAGATATCAATCTTCTCCCAAGGAAAAATAGGCTCCCCTTTACATAGGTGTGTGCGCGCATATGAATCTCCATCTATGAGTGTGCAAGTGTGTGTGCAGGACACTTGTGTCAACAAAAGCTGATAATGGTGTCTATTCAGTAGCTACAAGTATTTGAGGTGGACAAGTTCAGACACAGATTTACACAGTCAGCTAAGATTTGTGTTTGGTCATCAAACATTAGAACCTCTGTCCATCCAATGTTAACATTGTGTTCATTTATTCATCTCCTCCACTTGAACAAGAGGATAAATGATTTTGTTGTGCAGCGTGTTCTTTCTTTAGAAGGTTTGTGCCTCTCTATTGCACATAATTCATTGTAGTTGTTTTAATTTTTTACATTTACTCAACCAAATGAAACCAAGAATTCGATTTGATACACTGTGACGAAGCCACGGTTGATGTCAAATAAAAGAGGAGCAACAACACAGCTGCAGAGTGGTGCTTAATACTAACTAAGTCCGGTCTCAGGAAGAACCAATCATGTTGTTGGCAGAGTCTATTTGGTGCTCCTAGGGTCAGTATAGCCCCGGGACATAAGACACATAAGATATACACTGGGGATGAAGTGGGAGACTAACACAATGCCTGGTGGTCTGCTAGTGATCCCTACCTCAGTGTGTGTCACTGTGTGAGAGAAAGGGTGAGCAAACATCAAAAGATGCCAAAGAGCTATTTTTCAAATTGCAGGTACACGTGTACGCACAAACATGCTGCATATTCAATATCAAAATATGTCCAATTTAGAGAAAGAAATTCAGGACAACATTGACGATTTCATCTGGGTTTAAATGGTTTAAATGTGCATTCCTAGCTCAGACAGATTCCTTACGTGGAAGGTGGTGTTTTGTGTCTATGTTTGTGTGTGCGGTAGGTACACCAGGTTGTGGGGTCTCACTGCCAGCAGGCATGTTGTGGGGCAGTGAGAGAAGCAGAAAGGAGAGCATTAAAGGAGAGGTAAGGGGGGATATTTTGGGGGGAAATACCCATCGTTACAGCCTCAGGATGTAAGACAATGTGTGCAGTGGGGCAGTTGTAAGGAGGCGGAGAGGAAAAGAGATGAGAGGGGGAAAAAGTGAAAAATGTTTAAGCTATGTGAACCAGTTCTGATTCCTGAGATTTCTATCAACTCTTAATGGCCTCTAGAGGACTGTAAACTCCTAACATGTAAATTTTTCACTCTGACCACAAACACTGACACTTCTTGTGCAACCATACTGAAGCTTTAACAACCTTTGGAGCACTCTGTCGGACCAGTGAAACTTAAAGGGAGATACTGCGGATCGTAAATAAGCATCGTAGAAGGCGACAGAAGTTTGGCTCGGGGTGCGGACAGAGAGTAAATAATCCTCATTAGTTTTGACAAAGCAACTTGTAGTTTTGTGATATTTATTGCTGAAACAGACTGTAACTATTAAATAAGTGCTGATAAAGCCATCCACACTGACAGCACTAGCACTAGGCTAGCACTCAACATTTAGTCTTGCTCTGGGATTAATGCAACAAGTTATGATGCAAGGCCTCGAAAACGCAAGGCAAATACCCTTTGTTATGAAAGCAAAGGATGATATAGAGTGGAGCTGGGGCAGTAATGTATGTAAACCTGTCCTCGCAAGTCTGTGATGTGGAATATTGATGTGCTGACCAAGTTAGGGATCACTTTTCAACTTTGGTTCATTTAACTTAGATAACTAAACTTCATGACATGTGTTTCCAAACATCTTATTGATACCGCGACAGAAAATAGATGCTGATGTTTGCACCAAACTGACCTCTGAAAAAAATGATTTAGTGAGGTGTGTACAGACTTCCAGAAACTCATAAAATTTAAAGTATGAAATGTTGGCGTATGTCTGTGTGTGAACTTGCGGGTCCATTTGTCTGGGTGGTGCTGGGAATAGTATCGGCTTAAGGCTGAAAGAATTCGGGCCTCCCAAGCAAGGTCATGTGCTGATGTTTAGTAAGAGCTTTCTCAGGTCACAGACTGTGACTTTCAACCATCACTCACATTACCCCACATCTTTGAGTAGTTCTGTCTAACTGGCATACCCCACATCTCTCCTCCAGTTTGCTGTAATGACAGGTGACAGCCATCTCAGTTCACTTACCTAGTTAAAGCAGAGAGATGGAAACCTACATGCTGTTTATATCTATAAATGTCTTTAGACACTTAAAATTATGGATATTTGAATGTAAAATCAACGCAAATGAAATTAAAAATACTATTATTTAATAACAACTTTTTTAAGTTTGAACACAGATTCTCTCATGCAAACTACAAATTTCAAATAAAAGCATAAACACGATTAAAATGACATTTCAACTTGAAAGGCATATTTTTTTCATGCATTTCTATAAATGGTAACTAGCAACAAAAATGTGTTCCACGTTCAGTCAGCTGAATTTCTAAAAGTCCAGCAAATATCAAGAAAGAACGTGGAAAGATTCTGCTGAGAGTTCAGAATGTTGAGTCGTAGTCCTTTACATTCAGCCAGTTACAGACACAGACCAGTCTCCAAGGGTTGGTACGTGATGGAAGAACTTTGGCATGTGTTGCTGGTAGCTTTGCATATACAATATGTCTCTGTATGTCACGTACCCATCATTTGTTTTTGTTCAGACCACAGCAGAAAGTTCAGCTGTGACCGGAGGTTCAGAAATGCTCAGGAAATTATAGTTTGTGTGGATGCTACAGCGCTGCTTGATCAATAAAGGAGCTTTACTAATGAAAAGCTAATGAATCCAAAAAACAGGGATATTATCAAAACTTTGAGAAATATTGTTAAACCAGTAAGATTTAATCCTGCTGCGGGATTTCACTTGTAGTGATGCCCGACACTGATCATATATCAACTGCTACAGGAAGAAAATATAATGAGTTAAATATATTATTTATTTTGTGTAATAGTAATCACAAAAATGTGAATTTTATATTGTGATTTTCATATATATATATATATATGTACATACAATTACACACAGGAACACAGACACACATATTTGTAATTTTAATGATATTGATGTCTGTATCAAATAAATGAACAAAGGTGTGTTGTTCCTTTGGACTGAATCTTGCTTTTAATTTCCTGAGGCACATAAATACTTGAGCCATATAGCTAACGATAAACATTAAACATAATAAGATCACTTAAGCAGGTGTGCACTCGGGCCTAAAGAATGTGTATTTTCAGTGAGATACGATAGCCATGTAGGATGATGTGTCTATGCTTACACAAGCCAGCGGAGTGGTGAGGGTGCCCAGTGGTGGTTAAGCAAACAGGATTGTTGGATGTTCCCCGAGGTGCCCTGGGCACATTATACCCATTGTTTGGCTTGGCATCAGCTGTGGTACAGACAGTACTGAGCTCCACACCTCCATAGTATTGATCTTACACTATACTAAAACATCTCTCATTTAATTAATTTAAGTAATAGCTTCCCTGTTGCTTCTCCTTTTCGCTTCAGCTCTGCTCCTGTTGTCGTCCTTTTAGGTGCGCAGAATGGAACATTTAACATAGTGCAGCTCACCACAGTAAATTAGCATCAGGCCCTGTAACTGCCAGTACACATGTGTACGTTGTTTGTGTTACATGGATAGTGTTTCACAGGGATAATTACAATGTGTCTCTCCCCACCTGGACTCTGACACATGTTAAACAGCTCAGACAGACACACCCAACCACCTGTAAGAAATAACACACTAACGTCAGACTGTCAGAGCACAGTGAGAAAGAGGGAGAGGGAGCAAGAGACAAAGTGTTTCCCTTGTTCCTCCAGGTAGACAGAGATAGTCAAAGCTCCTGGGTGTCATTCCCCGAATCCACGACCTCTTTTAGTTCAACTCACACATTCCTAAATGAGCACAAATATGCAACAATGAAATGAAAACCTATATCATGTGCATTGCTGTACCAGGTTCAAATTTATACACAGTGATGAATGAGTATCAGCTATATTTTCTGTCATCTTTAATTCCACAGTTCTTTAGTAACTGTACGGTTATCCTTGGCAGTGAATCTAAGAGTTGATGGCATTTGACTTTAGCTATGTATGAATGCAATTGCTTCTGCAGTAAATTTTATTAAAAAATCCCCTCCAATTTAAGATTTATGTACCTTACAAGTGCATTCATTGCACATGTAAGGAAGCAGAAGCAAGAACAGAAGAAGAAAGGGAGAACGAGGGAGAGACAGAGAGAGAAAAAACACGAGACAGAGACGCAGAAACAAGGAGTGATGTTTAAAAAAATGGGTGTAATAACAGTGGTTAAGACCTGCTCTTTCATTGAGTAAATCTGGCTGGGGCTATTTCACACTGTAGGAATCTCCTGTCGACCAGATCAAAGGCTCGCCCAGAGACAGGGCTCACACAGCACAAGGAACAGGTGACAGCGCTGACACACACGGAGGCATTTACACATGCACACATGAACCCTTTACCACCAACACCACACACACACACATTTTTGGATGAACACACAGCAAGATCAGAAAAGCAGAGAGTGACAGCTCCTTTTGTGTCTAGATGAGCCTGTGGGGAAGCCTTTCTGAGGGACTTGCAGAAAACCATACATCTATCATCTGAGCTTCGAAAACCACTTAAAGAGAGTCAATACAGAAAACACACACACACCAGCGCACAAAGTATGGAGTGGGTATGACAAAGTACATTCAGATTTTACAAGTATGAGCGTGACATGTACCATACGAGGAGGACATTGATGAGACTAACACATGTACAGTGGACATTTAGCTACGTATGGTATAGGAAGCATGTGGGACTCGAGTTCAGTTATGATGGATAGATCTAATATAGAGCGGGCCATATCCAGTGGGGGTGAACATAAGGCTATGTCATCACTGGCCCATCTCTCTCCATACCTTCCATCACTTTTCACTCCCTCCTTTAAACAGCAGGATGGAGGATACTGTAACTCCCACACACAAGGACACACCAACACACACGGTCACATGCACTGGCAGGAAAACACAGAGATTTAGACATACGTGCACTCAGGCCTACTCATTTAATTGTAGCGGAGGACAGAAATGCACGCCAGCGCATGCATGCATATACACAATAACATTTTCACATAGAGAAATTAATCCCGGGTGGTCCCAGATGCAGAAATGTTTCCACTTGAGAAAGCTCTGGTTTTGAAATCACGCAATCCAGTACATACTGGGTTCAAACAGCATTCACACACACACACACACACACACACACACACACAATAGTAGAGTGATTTCAATGGAATAAAATAAAAGGAAAATAAATGGGTAGAGTAGTGTATAAAGACAGAATAAATGACTGCAGGGCTTCTGATAGTATGCACTCAACCATCCATCCTCTCTGCTAAACAATCGTAGCGCATAAGATGCTGTGTTTAACATGGGAAGGTCCCACCTTAAACATGACTATTATGGCAAATAGCTTTCAATGTTTTCATAGAATATGAGAAGATTACACAGCGCTATGACTGGCCAATTACGTCCTTCACTAAAACACACCTCTGTACCAACAACTCTGTAATGATGATGGCTTAAACGTTTTCACCAATAGAGGCCCTTTCAGCTATCCTGGTAGTCACACACAAATATACTCTGCCCGTATAGTTAAATACACACACACACACACACACACACGGACACAGACGCTGACTAAATCAAACTGAATCCTTGTGTTAAGCGTATAGCAGACGTACAGTTTTGAAATTTTCATTAGTTTTTATTTTTATTAAGTCTTTCAATTTGTTTTTTATGTCAGGTTAGTTTTAGTTTGTTTTACAAGTGTAGAAGTCGTTTTCATTTTATCTTGAGGAATTAGGTTTTAGTCAAGTCTTTATTTTGTTTGTAACTATTTACAAAACCACAGTTTATGTAAGAGGCCCCATATTGACATTTTATTCTTGAACACCGTGAACCATTAACATTTTGGGGGAAATGATAACAAAGGTGATTTTACCTGCAAGTGTTTTAGTTCATGTTGCATCGTTCATTGCAGTTTTTATTTATATGTCACTTAAGGGTGTCTATATGTGTGTCTGTGTGTGCGTGTGCTAGGAATATGTCACCTCCGTGGGCCAACTTCTGGAATCAGGTCAAGGATTGCTTAGTACTGAGAAAGAGAGACGGAGACAGACTAGAAGTGCCAAGATCTTCTCAACATCCTTTCTCCATCCCCCTCTCCACTCAAACCTGTGTCACCTCTGACCCAGGTCCAATTCACTACTGTCATTATGCAATTAACACCAATTAAGTCATTTGGCTGTAAGAATGTGTGTGTGTGTCTTTGTGTGTGTTAAGTATATGGATGTGTGTATGTGCGCATGATAGGGCAATTACAGCAGCACAAGGGAGCCTTTTGGAAGCGGAGAGCACTGCAATCAACCAATCAGCCTTCAGATGGTTTTGACATGAAAAGAGAGTGTGGCCTCTGCTAACCCTGGGGGTCAGCCCCAATTTACTCTATTTACCCACTCAGGAATGGCCCTCTGTGTGTGTGAAGAAGGAGACATGGAGAGGGAGGGCGAGGGAATGATGAATAGGTATGGAAATGTCTAACTTAGAGAGTGGGAGAGAAAAAGAAATAGGGTAGAAGGGAAGGAAGGGAGGGAGTAGAAGGATGAGGCGCCTTAGGGTTATTGGGCAGGTGAATTGTAGGGTGGGTGGGAGAGTGGTTGAGTGGGGCTTGAGTGCAGCGAAGGGCATGTGGGGAGAGGCCTTCAGGTTGTGTTTGCAAAGCTAAAAGGCCAGCAGTTGGAGCCCATTTGCTAACAATTTCCCCTTGGAGAGTGGCTGGCTCTGCACACATTATACACACACTTCCCCTGCAGATTTTTACCGCAGGCAGATGAAGAATGACAACTTTACACTTGTCTTGAACTGTTGAACATTGAGACGCTTCTTCGTGATAATAGAGCTGTGTGTGCTAAAATAAAATAAAAAAACTTTATAAAAAAAACACTACGACAACAGCAAGGCATTGTTTGATTATTCCAGCTTTTGTAAGTTGTTTTGATTTGTCCTGTTTATAAGATTACAGTTTTACAAGTTTTGCATGTTTGAGTCCATTACCCATAATTTCAAATGCGAGCTCTGTGGATCAGCCCATATGTACACATTTAACCACTGGATTTGGATGTGTGTGTGTTGTTTGTGTAAACGAGCCACACAGATATGCAATTTCTGCAATCAAAACAATAACAAAAGAAATACTTTTGAGTCGTGAGTAGCGTGGGATCATGGGAGTTGATTTAACCACCACTGCTGATAAAAAGCTAGGTATAAATCATGCTAACAGAAGTGGTACTGTATTAAAGTTTTATTCACATTATGTTTAGTGATATTATATTCACAATGTTTGATTGCATTCAAGATTATTAATTAAACATTAGTGTCATTAAAGGAGATAGAACTCCATTGACAGGTGGCCAAATGAAATGACATATTTCTCTGAATTTGAACATTGTTGGAAACATTTGATATCATTCGTACACAAGTCAGTTTGTAGAAATTTTAAGGCAACATGTTACTTAAAGCTTTAAACACTAAATGCAAACGAATTTATGTAAGAAGCAAAATGAATCAATCAATGTCTGTTATCAACCGTATGGTATTCTTGGCAGGATGGCACTGATGTGAAAATATATCATAGATGCTGAGATAAAGCAAAGGCAAAACTAATAGTATGATCCTGTAACAGTTTACACTATATGAGAACCACCAGTGAAGAAAAAATTTGTTTCCTTGGCCATGAAACAGAAACTAGATAACCTGATTTTACACTTGAGAAAGTCACTGTTTGTGTAGGTCTCCCCACAAAACTAACCAACCTGCTGATCAATAGCACAGCTGTGATGTCTGGTGCCAGGGCTGGGCTGCAAAGCAGTGAGTAACACACAACAGGACCAGTCAGTCTCACATCACGCCAAACAACCTCCTGGCTAAAGAACAAGGAAAGGCAGGAAAAAGCAGAAACAGGCAGAGAAACCTAAAGAGAAGAAGAGAAGTAAACACAGATGCTCGGTATTTCCAGTGCTCCTGGTCAATAATATCACATATCTGACAAGAGGGACACAGGTTATTCTATATCTATTGTGTGTGTGTATCAGAGCAAAACTGTCCTGCTTGAGGGGTCTTAGATGTGGACTGTAATCAGGACCACATGACTCTGCCACAGGAAGTCCTCCAGCAAAGGACAGGAAGCAGGAACACAGGGACCACATCATTAGTCTCGCTAGTCCCAAACCCCACAGCCAATAAGAGGCTTGCATCTTACAGGAAGGGGCGTGGTTAATGGTGCGTCCGCATTTACTATACATTTGCATTTGTGTGTGTGGAGCCTACAGGCTTGTATTAATGACTTATTTGTTTACTGAGAGTAATGAGTCCAGGTTGTGTGTGTTTAGTAGAGTCAGAGTAAAACTGTGGAGCAGGTTTGGGCCTACTGCCAGAATACTGGAGCTAAATAAGACACACACACAGATCCCCAGACAGTGAAGACAAATGAGAAACAAATGGTTCCATTGTATGGTATATACCTTGTCTACCCTTCTCTCTGTCTTATGATGGCGCAGTGAGAGTGCAGTTTTGAAAATGGTGTGTCCAAATATTCTCCACTACACACACCCACACACCTCTCCTAAACCCCCACCAGCCCTCCTACCACATTCTCGCCGCCCCTTCCTTCTCTGTTCTGCAACCCATCAAGACTAAAGAGGCTAATTTCTGTCGATGGCTTACAGGTGGCCAGTGCAAGGTGAACCACATCCACTCTGCTGGAGGACAGACGCAGACACACATGGGGTACACACACACCAATACTTTGAAACAATAATGCCTCTAAAAGCAACCCTTTTTTTTTTAAACCTGATGCCAAACATCAAAGAGAGAAACACACCTTAACACACCTCAAAGGCACCAGAGACACAGTTATGTGTGCAAACACACGCGCGCACGCAAACGCAGACACACACACACGCTCATTAAAACACCCAAACTCAAACATATGCATGCTCGTAAACCTTAAAGCATGAAGGATTTCCAACAAATGGTTTGAGGGTCAATCTCAGGCCTGGGACTATCTCATGTTTCCAAACAGAGGAAAACCTTTCAGTGCAAAAATCTCGTAACATTTTGAAATGTTCATGTTCAAGTTCTTTAAACACAACTGCACTATTGCAGCTATTACAAAGAGCATTCATTTGATGAGACTTTTATTCTACAGAGTTGCTTTTTGGAAATAGAAATTCTTCAGCAGACGGCAACGTATCTTCTGTTTGAAATGAACTTTATAAAGGACAGCAATATTATGAATAATGGAGCGTGATCCAGCTCTCGGTTTTGTTTAATTCTGTCTCTGAAATTTGAGACACCTCCAGTCTAGATCTGCTGCAAGTGTTTTAAGACAGAGATCTTTTAATCATCACAAAAAAAACATCCACAACATCTATTGAAGCAGAAGACGTTTCATTTTAGACAAGCAAGACTGAAGAGGGGTGAAACAGACTGGTCCACCATGGTTCAATCATTTCTGACGGCAAATTGAACATTATAATCAGCCAAATATAACCATGATGTGTGACAGGAAGGAAGTCACAATTGTGAAACAGGACAAAGGATAAGACAAAAGTGACTGGAAGTGGGAAAGAGATATATGACAGAAAATAGAAGACTGAAGTGAAGTGAAGCATACGAGAAAGGACACAAAAGTGTACAAAAATATATACACATCTACTAAAGCATAAAAGAAGTATCATTCTAAACAGGCAAGCTTGAAGGGAGGTGAAATGATGCAATGCTTTGTCAAATTTTTCGGGTTATTATTTTCTTTACGGTATGTTTTAGATCTAATTCTTCTCACAAATTGTTCCACATTCTTGGATATACATCTGTCTCGCTTAGTCATCTTATGAAGGTTAAGAAATGTGCTGCCAAATTATAAGACCTAACTGGGAGATTGAGCTTGAACTCCCTTATTCGTTCCAGCCAGTAGAGGTGTATTGTGTGCGTATGTGTTCTTTTGCACATGTAGATTGAATTGCCGCTCTTTGAAGCCATGCCCTTGCCTTCATTAAACACAGTCCTAGAGCCTGGAACAGCTTTCAGGGAATGTGTTGATAGCTCACACAGACACAGACACACACGCGCACACACAAGCTGCAGTGCCAGTAAAAATGACCAGCAGACTTTGAAGCCAGTGTCATTGTGCAAAGTGATAAGATGAAAGCTGATCATCCCCCTCAAAGAGAATCATGCACAGCCTTAAGTGCACACTGTGCCAGAGAGCAGACCTGGCCAGGAGGGCTTGACGGGTGCCAAGCTAACTGCTTCATGCCACACTTATCAGCCACTATCTGATTGGACAGTGATTGTAAGCTGCCACTTGGTAAGTGTAGATTAAATATGGACAAGAATTTCTGACATAAAAGGTCTTTTGAAGTGGCACGCATAGATTCCAGCCTGACCTTGACAAACTAAGTGTGAGATTGAAAGAATGCATGGAAAAGTCATTAAATATTTTTCTATGTATGTTTTGTATTTATACAAGTGTTTTTGCATGAGTCTGACAAAATCATTCATGACAGTACCAGACCATGAGATTACTGAAACCAATAAACCAGCATGTTCTGAACAACTGATTATATACAAAGGAGAACACACTGGACAACAAACGATCATCTATTATTAAGATATAAGGACTTCTCCTACTGTTGTCTGTGGGATGTTGATAGCCTGCATAGCAGCCACAAAAATAAAATATGCTTTCAATATGCTTAATAAGAACAACAGGCAGCGACTTGTTGAACACGTTGTGTGGTGTTATCTCATGACTGTCAACACCATCTGCTCCGACTGAAACAGATTGGTCCATCGTGGTCCAATCATTTGTGATGGCCAATTGGACATTATAATCAGCCCAATAATTTTGATGTGTGATACTGCTAGTGCACAGTCAAAATATGAAACAAGAAAGGGATGAGACAAAAGAAACTGAAAGTGGGAAAGAGATATAAGAGAAAAAAGAAAAGACAGTGAAAGTTAAGAGGGGTAATCCCAGTTCCCTCCCTGAAGAGGTGTGCACGCAATGATGGAATTACCTGCTCACACGCATGTAAACTGAGGTTTATCCCAGCACTTTGATACACCTCTATATAATTGCCTGTGTACATTTCTTTGCTTAGTGTATAAAGTGCATGTGTGCGTATAAGTCTGTGCAAGTGTGCAATGTTGTCTTGTCTGTCAATCTTGCTCATTAAACCTAATCCTAGAGATGACACTCTCAATCCCCTCTGTCAACCTGGGCCTTTGGAGCAGCACTCAGGCAAGGAACTGGGTTTAGCACTTGCTCACTCTCTCTATTTCTAAACACACACACATATGCACACTTGTCAGGTAACACCAAAGCGGGTCACAGAGAGAAGAAAGCATTTTTGCTTGGCAAGAAAAGCAAACAACTATCCCACATCTGTATATGTGTGTGAGAATGTCAGAGAGAAAGGAGAGGGGGACTGAGAAGCAACAGAGAGAGAAAGAGAAAGAAGGAGACGCACACACACAAGAAGATACAAAGAAAAAAGTAAATCAAGCAACACTTCCTGTGTTTAGAAATGTGAAACTGCCACAAAGCGATGACAGTGAATGGCTACAAGAAGGCTTACAGTGACCACTGAGCAGCAACACAGTTTAAAACCCACAGAAGTATCTATAGCTATTCATTATACCGTTGACTCCCCCTTATACTTCGCATCTCCCCCATTCTCTCCTCTCTCCCTCTCCCTCTCATCTCTCCCCATTTTTCTTTCCACCAAAAGGGAATCTGAGAAATGTCCACAAAACATCTTTCACCAGTTGTTAATACTGTTTCTGCTTTGCCATGATAAAGTCACGGTATGTTGCCTCATTCCACCCACCCACACATACACACGCTCGCAGAATTGCACACATCTACAAAGGTGGACCTCATGCATGCAGGCATACAAACATGCACTCATTTGAAGCTATTTTTGAGCATTAAGATAAACACAGGTCTTACCCCATCTGAACTGCTTTAAAAGTCTAAAAATCTCAAGCTGAACTTCTTGTTGCCATATCCAAAATACACACAATCTAATCGGTCTTTACCCCTCTCTGTTTCTGACATCAGTGCATTAAACGATAATCTGTGTGTGTGTGTGTGTGTGTGTGTGTTTAGTGGTAGGATAAGGCAGAGATAGAGCTGACCAAGCTGACATAACAGCTGACATCATTGATAAAACTTCTGGCTTGCTGTGATTTCAGTGTGTGCATGTGTGGTACTGGACTCACCATTTGGCAGCAGCCACTCTGAATTGGCATCTCCTTAGCTGATCTGGCAAACATTGGCCCCTGTTGACCCCTGGTGTTGAGGGGAAATATGTTCTCAGTAGGTGGTTTTTGTACGTGTACTACACTTTAAAACCTCCCTTAAGTTCAATGAGGCCTATCAATATGAACATAATGCTGAGCATTTGAACTTTATTGGTGCAGAGAGGCTGTATTTGTACTGCCTTTTAACAGAGTTATTTTAATAACCCTTTTAAGGGAGCAAAAGGGAACGCTGGAAGAAAGGGGAAGAAAGGAACAAGACTTAGGCAAAATAGTGACAAAAAAGCATTTATCTGCGGATGTCTTGTTTACATGTTCAAAGGAACGGGCTTGTCTTTCTGTGTAAATGTGTAAAATGCAATGGAGTTATTTCTTTGAAGGTGCACAGACATTCATAAGCACACACAGACAAATATACACACACAAACAAATTATGGCTAAGCCTAGTTATTACCTAAGCAAACAGAGTTAGTCTGAATGGAATGCCTGCTGTGCAACACACCAGTTCCAGACACAAAGCCTTGTATTACAACAGGGAAGCAGACATACACACTGTTTCAACACACACACACACTTTACACACTGTGTGAGAGAAATAACTATGTGTATATGTAATTAGAAGGCAAAAACAAAGCAAACACATGTTTGGGTCTTGTTCACTGGCCTGCACTTCAGTTCATTTGCACTGTGGTGCAGAAGGTTCTGCTAAGCTGTCGTTTTTGGTGCTGCTAAACACATGGTGTCTTGCTGGAGTAGCAGAAGGTTGGAGCTGTTCAAGGGTGAACATGTGTGTGTGTGTGTGTCTGTATAGTTGGCTGATAGATCTTATTAGCATAGAGCAATAAATCATGTAAATATTGGTTTAATTGAGGAGTGATTGTTTAGATTTTATTTCCTGATTACTGAGAAGGGTATTTTTTTTTTTGTGTTGGCTCAAACATGCAGATATGCCCAAAAATATTTGCAAATACACACATGTTGGTTTTCCATGCCAGTAGACAAGCTTTATAAGGAGCTCTGACAAATTAAGGGCTGTTTTTCCCAGCTAGGAGGTATGTGTCACATTTTTGGTTCATGTTAACAAATTCTTTTTTAGAAATATTACTGAGCAAAAATGTAAACAAATAATTTAAATACCGTAAAGCTTACATTATCAGCCACAAAACACACTTCTGATAAAACAGATGTCAAGCCAAGCCTAAGAAATTGCCTCAATAGTGCTCTAAATTCACCTGTTATTGAATATTCCTTGAAATATCTCTACACAGACATAATTCATAGACTGAGAGATAAAAGAGCGAGAAAGAAAGAGAGGGAGGGGGTAGAGAAAGAATGTGCCTGAGTGAGAGGGGAAAGCTGAGAAATTAAAATGAGACGCAGAAGAGAAAGACAGATTGCGTCCGCTCTGGTATGCCATCTTTACGATCTGTCTGTGAGAGAGCTAGTGAAATTGAACTCAGGTGTAGTGTGATGCCGAAAAAGCCATTTCCCCATTAGGGCTATGGAATCTCACATAAACAAATTACACAAATACTTTCTTTATAAAAGAGAGGGTGAGTTTTCTCTAACTGTGCAGTGAAATCTGAGCAGGACCTTGTTTATGTGTGTGACAGAGTGTTTACATTGTCCTCCCCTCCCATCCCTACAGATGGGGAGAAGGCCAGGCCTCCGACAGCTTTACTCCTGTCACACTACCTGTCTGTCTCTGAGATTTCTGTTATGGAGAACATGTGCTGGGTCTGTATGAGTGTGCATGTCCGTACGTGTGTGTGTGTGTGTGTGTGTGTGACGGAGAAATGCCAACCAGTGCTCTGTCCTCATTACAACCAACTAAACCACTCAAGAGTGATGAGTTCAAGGACGGAAAGCAAGGTACAAAAAGAAGGAAGACAGAGAGAGAGAAAAAAACAAATGACTAATGGTTCTGACTCTATACTATTGCCTGCCTTTAATTATGACTCCTCAATATAACGTCACACACTTCTGCCAAACATCACAAGCTTCTCTTTGTCCTAAGGTCTATCGGGTAACGGTTCGCTGACCTCAGTTCCTCCTTATAGCTTACTAATACCACCGTCACACCAAAATTTCCAATCTCACTTCAGGCACATTCCTAGCATAATTTGATAGAAAATGTATTCATTAGTAACCAGAAGTGTGCTCAGAGAGTGTAGACCTCCACCAAGGCCAACGGTCCACTCTTCTTCTCATTCCAAAGTATTATCAAAACACAAACAAACTGCAAATTATGATCTATGTTTTCCCCTTTTTTGTCATTTTTATGTTCTCCAGTGTTAAAAACAAAAGTGAAAAACAATTCAGTACTCTGCCCCTTTTTATGGATCTGATTCAAAATTTAAGAGGTTCATCCTTGGCCCATGCCACGGGGCATTGGCAAATGAAGCCAATGTGGTAGTATCGTAAATTGTAATACCGCTGATGGCCTCTAGGAGCTGGCTTCAAAAAGACCTGACTCCCATAGACCAGCACTGAACTTCTCTTTTCTAAAATTCTAAGTCAATCATTTTTTCCAGGAGTCATTCTGATCTCATTTGTTTTATTTGGACTCTGACAAGTGATCTGGCGGTCCATCATTCAATGATTGCTCTATTAATAAGACTTTAGGGCGAATAGAAGGCTTTGATGTCTGCCATGATTAACAGGTATGTATTGCAGCTCACTCGTCTGCCGAGTCTGGCTTTCAGAGCTTCTGTTTATCAAATAAAACATTTCTTTTCCTGACAGCTCGACTGTACTTGTGGTTAATAAGTTATACAAACAAGACCGTAAAATGACTTTGTTACGCAAAGTTTCTTAATCAAAACAACTATTCAAAAACCAATGGGTCACGGTTCCTTTGTCCACTTCTTATATACAGTCTATGGCCCATGCCCCACTTTTCCACCACGTTTCATGAAAATTAGTCTATTTGCCTTTGTGTAATCTTGCTGACTAACAGACAGACAGATGGATGGATAGATTTACGGACAGACAAACAGGAGTGATCACATAACCTCCTTGGCAGAGGTAAACATAACAAACTAAAAAGACTCACCATTATCCAGATACTTTGAAAAAGACTGAGATTGGGAATGACTCTTTGTGTTGGAGGTACTGATGCTTTTATGTGTTTATATAACTAAAGACAAAATAAGCAAGATCTGCATGGCCGGCAAAGATTACATTACAAGGACATGGAAATAAGGTAAATAAAGTGTTTGATAAAAGCATGGATTATTTTCAATATGCGGAATGCTAATGTTAGCTGGCTAGCTCATGCTTGCAACTCTGCCCACACTATTTCCTGTCCCGCCCGCTGTTTGCCACAGCGTGCAAGTAAATTTTGTCTTGCCAGTTCTGGTCTGACCGCAGCATAATACAACCGCAGCTTTCGCATATTGGCCACTGAGCAGTAACACTAGAGCTCAAGCGCAGCACATTTACTCAGCCAGCTTTTTTTTTTCCCAACAAGACTGGGGATTCAGTCCAAAGACCTTCGAGTCACCAGACCCCTTCTCCAACCTTGAGGCTCTTCTCTGATCACTGATTCACAGAAACAATTTTAATTTGTGCTGAAAAGGCACTGAAATCAAGATAAACATCAAGCAAAATAGGCCTGCTACAGTCAGAATCATCCCTGTTACTTGACCTGATTCATGCTCCTTACACCTAGACTAGAGTGTGCAATAAGCTCTGATGCTGTCCTGAGATCAGTGGGAGGAGGACCACCCAGCACTAGAGATAATCCCATAGCTGCAGGGTTGAAGCCTGGCTATGTACACACCCTGACAGGCTAGGCCACTCCTGGATAGGATATTAGAGTGGAACAAATGTACAATGGTACCTATTGATGACTGGTGTTAGGTTTTATCCTGCCATGCTCTACTCTGTGTTTGGAGAGAAAGAATAATCAAGCAAGTCTCTCTTGGATAGTTACCTTTCTCTCGTACTCTCTGCCAGCTGGTGTACAGTTCACATTCAACATAGTTTTAATTACAGGTGGGTGATAGCTGTGCTTCTAAAGACCAGGCTGGGTGTCACAGAAAGGTTAATGTGGCTCCCTTGAGTATTCTGATACCAACAAGTAATGTTAATGTCATATGCTTTACACTTTCACAAGCCACTCTTGTTGTCTGAAATAAATATTTATTTTATATTTATTATTACCAGCACTATAATTAAGAGTGATTTCCCTCCACATTCCATAAATAATCAGACAGACAAACGCATCAGGGGTGAATTGAACTTCAGTATTTCTTAGTACAGAACACCAAATTTAAAAAAAATGTAATTACCAAAATTGAATTGAATTGATTGATTAATTAGGTTACTCTTAATTAAAGGCACACTATTTTACACTAATGTGGAAGAAGTTCTTTTATGACTTTTATGTCTTCTTTAAAAAAAAAAACAGTTTCATATTACACCTTTGACATGAGATGCTGGTATCAAAATGCAAACAATGTATTGTAAAATGATGTATGACACCCAGCTGTAGATAAATGTTACCCTTCCAAATCATGTGTATCTGAAACACAACTTGGTTTTGATAAGGCACGGTGAAATGACCACTAACACCTAAGGTTACTGTGGGCAACCATCTCCACATTGAGCATCACTGGCTCTGCAGAAACATGGAACAGCCCACTGCTGGTTCTGTTTTAGCCCGTCAAACACACTCACATCAAACACACAGCCAGTGGCATTCAACAAGATACTGAGATGGAGAGAGAGAGGGAAGAAAAGAAACAGAGAAATCAAGAAGGAGTGACAGAGATTCACTGATTCAAAGTAACCCCGAAAGTGGAGGCCTGAGGATAAACAACCAATCAGAAAAGGATTGCTGTCTAGCCCAATCACAACACAATCCAGTAAGAATCCTCTCCAGACCCAACCAGCTAACCCCTGGAGGTATGATTTAAAAAATAAGACATACAGATACACACAATGTGACCTACATACACATCAGCATCTTAAAAGGTCTTGACCATGTCTGTTCTTAGCACAACTAAAACCCAGAGAATCTGTATTCAATCTACCACTATACTCTATTCCCTCTTTCCACTTTAACTGTTCATGTCTTTGTCCTTTTTGGCAAAATTAGCATATACACTACATATGTGTGTGTGTGAAACCTTCTGTGTGTGTTT
Source organism: Coranthus polyacanthus (assembly GCA_037367275.1). Lineage (NCBI taxonomy): Eukaryota > Metazoa > Chordata > Actinopteri > Kurtiformes > Apogonidae > Coranthus > Coranthus polyacanthus. The sequence continues at coordinate 12,761,630 of JAPQRN010000025.1, read as the reverse complement.
GTGTGTGTGTGCTGGGGGTGGTGGTCCAAGACTTCATTGCAGACAGATGGGATTGGTGTCTGGGTTTATTCCTGGCAGGGATGCCCTTGTTCGGAGAGAGGACCAAGGAGGATAGTTGGGATGTGGGACAAAAGGATGTCAGTATGTGCCTATGTGGTTTGTGTGCATAAATGGGTGCCGCACTTTGTTAAAGAGATAGACTTCCATTGGTCTGGAGTAACAAGAGCGCGACATGCTAAGCAACAAGGGTCCAGGGATTTGAGTGTGTATGTGTGCACACAAACAAGTCTGTGCTTGTGCTTGCTTACAGTTCGTGTGTGTGTACATGCAGCAGTGTTTCTGCCAGTGTGAGTACATGGTTGCATGAGAGTGTGTGGTTGTATAGATCCCCTTTTGGCAGCAGCAGTGTAAGCTGAGGAGGGTCTTACATGGGCTTTAATCCTGTGCTGAATGTCATCTTACAGGTGTGGCTTTTCCACATGCCCAGATAAGAGCAAGCCAGTTCTCTTGAACATGTGTGCATGTTTACATGTAGGCGTGAGTGCATACATGTTGCCTATGGGAAAGGAATTTTTTGCAAAGTAGCCTAAAACATTTGTTTGATGACAAAAATTATAGCAGTGACATACAGTAAGCTGTGAGGGACACACAGAGCAGCTACAGCACTAATCTGGTTGTCTGGGCTGATCTAGTGACAGAGAAAGAGGCCACTTTGGCATCCAATTCTAAGGTTTCACTGAAAAACACAATCTGGCTAAAAACACAGTGCTCAGCCCAACAAGCTGAGCTGTGTTGGACAAGCTTTGGTACAGGCCAGGGGTTCAGAGCCTTTTTTCAACATGGGGCCTAGATGAGAAGTTTATTCTTTAGTCCTACGACTCAGAGGCTTTAAACATTTTACTACCCATGTCATATGTGTACCCTGTAGCAATAGGTCAGTGACCCATTTTGGGATTTGAGGTTCAACAAACGTTATGCTGTGTTGAAAGGTCACTATTATAAAGTTTGAAAATGTAATATCAGTATCTCCTGTGATTAAAAAAAAAGGTTATCAAAATCAATTACGCTGTAAACGTCAATTATGAAGGAAAATGTTCTGACAAGTGGCAGCACAGCACATCTTATTTTTTACAAGCTTCCTAAAAGGGGATGATATTTGTGAAAGTTTTGGGCTAGCGTGAGAAATAAACTGCAACCTACTGTTATACAAGGCCTAATTAGTGGTCAGCCCTTAATGTTGAGTGGCATTTCAAAGACTGTTGATGTTATTACAGTAGCTCTGTGATAGCCCAAGTTATGAAGCCTCTCCGCTGACTCTGCACTAGGATGACTTTCAGCGGGAGGAAACAGGTAAATTCCTATTAGTTTTCCTCTTCAATTCTACAAGGAGTCTCCGATAGCACCTCTGGCATTTGAAGAATAGGGAAAGAAAATAGTGAAATTCCTTCTGCTATTACTTATTAAAATACATTTAGTGTTATTTCTCTGCCGCAGTGTTTCTGAGGGTGTCAATCTTGATCATAAATGTTTGCTTTCTATTAGGTGATTCAAGTGTATGTTCTGTATGTCTGTGGATGTATGCATGTGTATGTGTGTGTGCTGGAGTTGAGGTATCAAAAGGCCTACATGTTGCAAGGTGTGATATCCTTTAAGCAAATGGGTAAGTGGTGCAAAAGTAGTAGTGATCAAGTGTCACATATAGTAAAGCCAGCAGGTGTGACTCCTCTAGTTTATAGAAACCCCCTGTGGGAGGGACACAGCCCCCAAATAAATAACTCCCTCTGCAGTGGAGCAGTGACCATGCCTTTGATTGGCAGCCTGGGTCTATATGTTAAAAACACATTTTGGGTAACAACAGAGGACTTAACTTACTTTCTTACTTACTTACCTGAGGCTATGTGGTATTTTTAGCGCTTTCAGTGTGTCAGAGTGTGCATGTGTTCATGTATGTTTGTTAAAAGGAGATAGAGAAGACAGCACAGGAAGTCTGTGGAAAATAACAGGTTTAAAGTGAAAAGGCTGTGTTTCCCCTTCCTCTGTCTCCAAATCCCTATACCTCTCTCCATCAGTACCTCTTTGTGGATGTTCAGACTTTCTCTTTGGTATGTAATCCATCTTGAACAGGGGATCTGACCTTCAGAGCATCCCTCTGAAAGTTCTCTTATGCACAGTGATTTTGCACACAAATGCATGCAAACATTCACAAGTGCCTCCCCAGGTGCAAGTGTCTCCTGAGGGAACAACTTTTGTCTGCTGCCATCTCCATAATCTCACAAAAGACTCTTGTAATCCTACTAGGATTATAATATATATCTTTTACACCCGCACATGCATACACAACTGACTGCAGAGTAAGAGCACTAAAGGTATTCAATCAATGAATCTTTTTACCCATTCTGAATTCAACATCGCACAGTTCCTTTTATAACACGTTGGTCTTCATCAACCGACCATAAAAATAGTTCGATCTACAGTATCTTGTGGCAGTTGCATTGAAGAAGCGATAGACATAGTTGATAAAGAATAAAACACAGAAAAAAAGGAGGGCACAAGAGGTGAAAATAGCAATAGCTCAAGGTGTACTGATTTATGATTGAGCCATTTCTGCTCAGAGAGCAAACCAGAAAGGAGTTTACAGACAGAATGAATCACACCCGGCATGTCCAGACAGAAAGGGGAGGATGAGGTGGTTCAGTGAAAGTATTTCAGCCTATGGACATACTGTATCTACCATTTTGGAATGTTTCAATATTAGTTTAAAAGCAATTACACATTCACGACACCTACATCTGCATATATATTTATATAGTCAGCCAAAGACAATAAACAATTTTCTAAACACAGTAGTGCAAGTTTGAGATCGTGAACCTGAACCTGAACACAGTCAGCGGTACTGTCAGGTCATATCTGCACACTTAAAATAATAAAGAATTCAAGAGTCTGCCAAATCAAGTGTCAAAAGAATGCCCAAAAGTTACACCGTCATAAAAAAAACATGCTTAAACAAATATGGGTGAGGCCAGAGCACTGTGCAGTGTTCAACCGAAGACTCAGCTTTGCGAAGGTTATTTTTTCTAAATTTGTCTGTGTGTAGGCTTAGTTCAAAAGATACTAATTTAAAGTCCAGCATAATATCTCACAAAAATGTAGACTAAATTGCTAAAAAGAGAGGAGAATAGATGAGATCTTAAATAACGCTGAGGTGTAAATCATTTTAGAAATGCAACTAAAATAACCTCGGGGCACAGGAAAAGCATGGTGAGTGATTAGGGTTGTAGCAGTATGTATTCAAGGTGTACAGTGATTAAAAAAAAAAAAAGATTGTTATCATACTGTGTACATTTGCTTATTTACAGTACCAAAAAAAAGGAGACTCTCATCTGTGTGTGCACATTTTTGTCTCTCGTGTATGTTGATGTACAGTTTGATTTACATATGTCTAAAGAGAGATTACATTTTTTTAAAGGTCCTGCATCTTTTTCCTCCTAATACTGTTTTACCTATTTTCAAAAGGGACACATACTACCATTTCAAAATGTTTTTCAATCATAACAGAGCGTTTGTTCAACTAAAAAAACCCTTCTGTTTTTATCCCCGTAAACGCCATTGTAACTGAAAATAATAATAATGATAATTGTGTAATACCATATACCATATAATGTGATATTTTCTGAGACTAGGGGGTTATCGTACCATGAAAATCTAATACCGTTGCAAGTGCTCAGCTCGAAAGTGAACCACAAACATGTTAGGAGTGCAGTAGTTCAGTGGTGGCAGTGATGCGCTAATAAGTACCTTCATGGATTTCATTGGTAAAATCTGCATGTGTTGGCCGTGTTGCAATCCACCTGCTAAAGTAGATTAGATTCAATCTGATTGGATGAACAAATACATGTAAATTTTTACTGCGTGGCTAAGCAGTGATGAGTAGGGCTTTTACCTGTGATTATAAAACCTAATAATTAGTCTTTGTTCCTGCATATTTGCAGCTTTGCACGAGCGATTGTGTGTGTGGCCATGTCTCTGCGTGTGTAATGAGTGTGCTGTGGGTGGAGAAAGAGAGCGCACCCAGACAAACTGCCTTATGATCCACACATCAGGTGTCTAACTGCCCTATCCTTCATAGAACTTCAAGAAAACCACAAAAAACATGAATAAACCTGTCTGCCTTACAACATTGCCAGTCCATTCTTTCCTCCTCCCTTCGTCTCTCCCTCTTCCTCCCTCCCTCTCTCTCCCCTCTCCCTCCTCCTCCTCTTCTGTCTGCTGGCCCTGAAGAAGCCTCTCTGGGCCCCGTCTGTCTGCAGCTTTGCAAACTGACAGTGACAAAGCAGCTCTATCAGTGCTACTCCACTGCATATTTCATGGTTATAATGTGTGTGGCATTTTAGACATAAGTACATCACTGTCAAATTAATAACAGTGCAGAATAGCTTTAATAAACAAATGAGATCACAGCCAAGATAAATGAATTTGGGCTTCTATCGCCCACTGCATCAGCAATTCTTGCAGTAAAACAGCAAAGCCCTTTCCTACATTTTTTTCCATAAGTACTAGTCCTTAACATTGGTAAAACTGAACATTTTTGTTGAAACTGAACAACTGCCGTTCCAGTGGGGTTTAGACGCAGGTGTGTGTCAAGCCCTCTGTTGAAAATAATGTAGCTGTTGGTTCATTTAAAAAGATACAACATGCAACAGACTCAGTGCTCAGGTGTTGCCGAGTTATTGACTTCTCTCCACTCATGTTCAACCTGGTGGAACAACCTTTGACTCCACAGGCTGATGATGCTGACAGCTGGCTGAGGGATGGCTTCGGTCAGACACCTCTTCTGACCTCCATGCCGCGGTTCACTGATCACCAAAGAGACGCGCCACAGCTGGGTTGTAACACGCATGTGTGAGAAGATACCCACATACGCAAACACCCACATGCACACAAAAGTAAATATGTGCAATACACAAACTCACACAGGTGGAACTTGGAGATTCTGGGTACTAAACTGCAGCCTGGACAAATAAAATGTACAGATAAATCATTAGAATTTGCTGACACATTTACATGGTTTAAATACATGTTACTGTATAGCATGGAGTTTCTTCACATCCTAGACAATTAAGAAACGTAAAGCTTACTAAGACTTTTGACATCCAACAAGTTACATTTGAAAAAGAATCAAAGCAACACGTTTGGATTGAATGGTAGCAAATGTACCAACTTAAGTTACTTTAGTTTGTTGTTGCATCGTGTGTACTGCAGAAAAAAAGAAAAAAAACGAGACAAAACGTTTGTCTGTTATTGACGAGAAAATTGTCAGGATTGTCTAGCAAATTCATATGCGAGTAGGGCTTCTATTCTTTAATTATGACTGAGATGTGCCGATAACAGATACTGTATTTCTTCAGGCACGTTGTAAAAATATATGCGATGAGCTAATTAACGTGTGGTTTAATAGTTGTTTACGCTGGAGATACAAACTGGCACACAGTGCAGAAAAAGTGGCAGGGCTGGTTTGACCATTTTAGATGCTGTTAAGAGAATTTTCTTTTGAGCCAACCTTGAATTAAAACTTACCAATTATTCAGTAAACCTGTTATTTAGAAGTACTGAGCTTGTTTACTCTAGAACAGGATTTGAACACAGTGACATTAAAACATGATAAAGACATCTCAGTGGAAAACTGTCATCATAGATATAAAACTGTTGACGCAGGAAGGCGAAGTCACTTCCCACAGTGACTGCTGATATATATTTATATTCAAAGAGCTATGCACTGTAATAATAACCAATATAATCTCATTGCTGTTGGGCCATCTTGTTCACATTAGGACTGTAGTCTGGGCAAAACAAACACCAGTATCCTGCATTAACACAAATTCAAAAAAATCTAGGGAAATGTAAGTATACGGTCAAATTTTATTTTAACTTGCTTCCATGGTTACTATATTTTGTGTCATGAGTTTTCAGGTCAGTGTTGAGGCTTCTGGTATTGTAATGTGATGTAGTGGTAGTGTGGAGCCGTTGCACTTTAGAGCAGAACTAAATAAACAGAATCAGGCAAGTGAAAGACAAGCACAAACATTTCTGTGACACCTTAACTAAATTGTGGTTTAACATAATAAATAGGACTTAGAATCGGCTTCCCAATCTAAGGTTCCAACAGAAATGATACTGGATACTACAGTTTCTTTCTTAGGCTGTGCACAAAGACACGAGTAGAGCGGTCACAGACATACACAATGTAAGCATACAAACAGCGTATTCAGTGCAAACACAGCACGGGCAAATGAAAGCCATCTTCTTGACTTATTCTAACCTGGAAAAGGCCTCACTACTTCCTGCATACACACGCCTTGCACATACACACACAAACACACATACACAAACATATTTCTGTCCCCACTTGGAAAGCCTCTCAACTTCTTTTCGCTTCATTCAGTACAAATAACTTCACGGTGGGATAAAAGCATAATGTTTCCAGAAAACCTCTTCCCCCCACTCTGCTTTTGGCCTGATGTTCCCTTCACTTTTTCCTCCAACCCCCCTCTTGCGCTCTCTGTCCAAAAGGACATTCTTATTTCATTAGAGGGGGGTCTGGGAGGCCAAGAGGGTAAACAAAACCTCTGTAATCAACAGCAGGACATATACACAACCACAATGAGCCAATCAGAGCCCAGTGTCCCAAAACACAACCATAGCTAACCAGTCCAAGTCAACACCTGGACGCTCAGAACTTGAACTTGCCAACTCAAACTCAGCACTTAGGTTTGCGTGGAATTCAAAATGTGGCCTAGCACTGGGAGTCAAGGTTATCCATAAGAAACACCAATCAAAGCTGTACAGTATGCGGTATGCATGCCTGCAAAGACACTGATACACACATACATGCAGACACACAGATCCCTGACTATTTGTCTATCGGTGCTGTCATCTCTGTTTGCTCATATTAGGGAGGGCTCACTCAGGGACAGGATATGGGGATTAGGTCTGGCCTTATTGCGCTGTAGCTACACACCGCTAAATGGCTCCCATCTGTTCTCTCATAGAGGATGGCTAATAAACGTTAGCTGCGCTCGCGTTTTGCACTGCCAGAATAACAGCAGTGGATAGATGAGCAGCACTGATATCGCTAGCCACAACACCACTCTGCACTAAAGGCTAATGTGCCTGGCTTATTCTATTAGATTTGGATAAGAAGCACTAATACACACACTCACACACACAAACATACACGTACGCGTGAGTAGACACATGGTCATGATATCTGATTGGAGATACCAAAGCAGTAGACTAGTCACTGGTCCAACTAGGTTTACCTTGAAGGAATATACATTAAAGAAGGGGAAGCTAAAATCTGTGGAGAGGTGGAAAGAACAGGAGTGATGGAAAAAGATGGGGAGATGGAAAGAGAAGGAGAAAGGGGGCAGTGTGGTCTATTTCATTACGGTGAATCCTGACACTGCTGCATTCTCTGCACACATGGACTGGATTATAGGCTATGTGGGCTGTTTCAGCACTGTATAGCTCTGCAATGCTCCCTTGCGCGCACACACGCATTTGCAAATGCACATACAAACATCACGGCTAAACACATACAAGTCGTACGCTGCAGGAAGACAAACCATTTGCTCACACACAAGCTACAGGACTCTTAATCCCAAAAGCTGTGCAGGGGCAAAGTGCACAACTACTAAGTCATTGAGGTTAGAGAGAGAATCTGCTTGTGATGGTCCACCTGTGGATTACTGGGGGAAAAGAATGAGATGCACTGGAAACTATGAGTATACCATGCTGCCTGGTTTTCCCCCTCTTTCCAACATAAATACATAAGCACCCTTCCTTTTGCCCTCTCTTTCCCAGTCTCTCAGTTCTGTCATGTACTTTTATAAATCTCTCTGTCTGCCTGTCTCTCTTTGTCTTAAACACACATGTCTTAGCTCAAAGCAAACCGTAACCCTCCATGCACAGACCTCTTTCTGCATGTCTGTGTTCAAAGGCATCCTGAGTCTATGGGGGGCTTCGATATAAAACCCCCAAAACAGGAATTATCCTTTATGACTCTACATTCTTCATTTTATGCTTTTTAAGCTTGAAGCCTAAAAAAAGCCTTATGACTGTTCTGTGTTGTATTGTAATTAACTACCCCACACACTGGCACACAACAGGGTGGGGTAGCGCGGTAAAACTTTACTACTGAAAAAGCAGGGCACGGAGAGACAGACTTGTCCATCTCTGGTTTTTCTCACTCTGTCGTTTTTATCACCTCTGGGCCCTGGAACACTCTCTTTAGGCTGCTAAGCATGTATAGGTCTAATGCTACACAGTAACCTATATAGCTAAAGAGTGCATTCACAGCACGTGGTACGACCAGCCTATGAGCCCTTCACAGAAACGCAGCCATAAACCTCTGAATCAACTGAGGCTCTTTAGTCAACTGAAATTCATAAGCAATGGGAAAAGGAGCCGGGTTCTATTACACTCTCTTCTGTCAGAGTTGGGTAATAGTGTGGTTATTGTGGTGCCATCGATGTTTCCAGCTAATGGTTACTCTAGCCCACTAAAGAAGCCTATTGTGTAGAAGGTCATTAAAATATCTGAAGCAAATACACAGTACTACACGCTTCTAAAGAATACATTAGTATTAACTGAGTAGAATTTGTAGAAAATATATCTAAACTCACCGTGAACAAAAGTTGTGGGACACAGGATTCAACTGGTGATGACCGTCATGCCCATATTCCCTCTTCATCATCCTGTAAAAACAACAGGGTAAAAATGTCATCATCATTATCCATCTGTCAACCATTAATTTACTTGTCATTGATACGTCAATTGAAAATACTCCAAAAGATGCATGCATGTGACAAAAGATCTCCTCTTCAGACCAAAGCATTTACTCTAACTCTGGCCCTGTGGTTATGTCTTTACAACTAGTGTCTCATTGTCTAATCTTATGGTCCTCCTAACCCCTGGTGGGTTTTAATCAAAACAATCTTGTTCATGTTTCTCATTCAGAAAAGCTGTGTATGATATCATGAAATGCTTTCTTCAGTATGATTGTTAGAAACCAATAACTAAACACACGAGGGACTTCCTTGGGGCTGAAACTGTGCAGACAAGGGCGCTGCTAACAGGAAGGCTAATTCACTCAGACACTAACATTACAATTGTTAGCATGAGCTGGCAGCTCACTATAGCCTGCATAATGCTAAACTAGACTCTGGCAAAGCAGAGCCTATGCTAATGCTACACTAAAGCAAAAAACGCAAGGGTCTTGGCTGCAGTCCACAGTGGCTTTGGCTGGGCTGAGTGGTTGTGACAGGCCCAGTAAACTCAGTAGGCTACACCTAAGCAGCTAAGCTATAGATATAATGGCCTTTCAGTGAAACATGCTAGATGCTAAATGCTAACATGTAGTGAATGGCTGTGACAGGACTTGTAAACAGAGCCAGACCTATAACCATTTATTCTGCCAGGTTAAACACACGCAGACACACAGACATGCACACATACAAACACACACACACACACACACACACACAGGCCAAATACCATGTGCTACTTCTCATAAACCTGAAGCAGGCAGTATGTTAAGTCTTAGAAAAATGAACAACAACCCAAAAGAAAAGGTTGTATAATTCTGACTCTGATAAACACTTGATGGCTGTTTTCTATTTCCTTCCGAGGCTGCTGCCAAGTATCTGGCAGTGGTACTGGCATGGCTAAATGAGAACAACATGAACACAACATGCCCTTCAAACTGCACATACTCCACGCTGCGATACAGACCTGGGGTGCATCTCAAGAGGCTAAATTCACTTCCTGTGCTTGTCTCCTCTGATTAGATTTCACCTGTTCTGTAACTAAGTCCATCACACATTAAGTAGGGGACAGGGAGTTTAGTGAAAGGATTGGGATAGACTCACTAACTGCAGAAATGAGCTTTGAAAGACATGCGGTTTGGCTCCGCTGAAAATCTTCAAGTGTGTTCCCATGTCTATGCAACCACTGTTCAAATGCATGCATTTGTGCTTTCATGTCTTAAGAGTGCCAGTTGGGTGCACATGTGGTGTGTAGCTATGTGGGCAAATGCAAATAAATATTGAAAACAAAAATAAAAATGCACGGTGGTCACTGTTATGTTTTTCATGGCACTAGCTATATCTTGGAAAGGCACTGTGGTCTCCCGGGTTAGCGTGCAGACCTTTTTCATCATCATTATCATTATCATCATCAATCATCCTTCTAGTGGCGTTTCTGGACCCGGCAAAGTACTACTGGCCTGGCCGCACTTGGATATTACATTTGAAATGTGAAAGATGGAGGGACAGAATTAGGGACTAAGGGAAAGACTGAAAATGATTGGGACAGAATAAGAAAGCTGGTGAGTGGGAAGAAAATTTACAAAGATGTTAAAGGAAAAAAGAAGAGGACAAAGGTTCTGTATGACAAAACGAAATGAAAGACAACCCAACAGTATAAGAAGTGAAAAGGAAGAGGATAGGTCAAATTATAAAAAAAGAGGAAAGACAGAGAGAACTAAGTAAAGTAGAAAAACAAAGTAATTAATCACATTTAGATAAAAGGGAAAGATTAAAGGAGACGTGCAGCCCTGTGTTTACAAGGAAAACAGTCTCACCTCTCAGGGACTTCAGGGACATCCAGACTGTGTGACCTGACATCCAATATCAGCACTGAACACACACACACACACACACACACACACACACACACACACACACACA
>JAPQRN010000025.1:12724948-12750224 GCA_037367275.1 Coranthus polyacanthus | reverse complement strand
GTGTGACCTGACATCCAATATCAGCACTGAACACACACACACACACACACACACACACACACACACACACACACACAGACGCAGACGCACACACCTTAGGGGCCTTGCCCTGACCTCTGCTGAACTTCCACATGAGGTCAAAGATCAGATATGAGGAAAAGCCACGAGGTGATTGGCTGACCTCTGTCAACAGAGCAGACGCTGTTGTTTTTGAAGCGTGTGTGCTTGACACAATGAAGAAAGCAACAGAACCAATGTATCTAAATAACTGTCAGCTTACTTTATGCAATTTGTACATTTCACAACACACAATTTTTACGCCTTTGTATGCACTTATCTGTGTCCCTTTTTAAAACCTATTTGACCTTCACGTTCCCAAAATGCTACACCCAAAATGTGCACCATCACAGTTCCCTTTTATAGACAAAAATGCTCAAGTTTAATAGAAAGTCTAATTCAGCCAACTGGCCCAGATGTATGAATTATTGTGTTATTCTCTACATTCATAACAAGATTTCCCAGCAACCCTAATAATACTTTCTCAGCTGGCCTTTCAGCAGTCCAACTTGAAAAGTTGAAATATCACTTGCAGAGAGCTACTGTTTCACCTATCAAACACTATTAACAGTGCTGCAGTTAAACCGTATGGAACAAATATTTACAAGTTAAAGGTAAAGAGACGATAAAAAGCCCCTCCTGCAGTTTACACTTTAATATAAAGGTTATCATGGTTGCAAGAGCTCTGCTACAAAATACAACAATCACACAGAATTGAATAGTTTTATATCATCACAGAAATGTAAAAGTAGTCTTAGTGTGATTATTAGGTAGTTAAAGTATGTTCCACGTCCACAGTGTTTTCACGCCACGATAAACTATATGTAGAGAATACATTCCATTTTTAGGTTTTTGAGTTTTTAACATCACATAGAAACATTACTTTCAAGCAAAGATTATTCATTTGCTTATAACTTATCGTCACAGTATTACGTAGTTACTTTCAGACGTTTGTTCAGTTTTCAGAGTGGAGTTTTAAAACATTACAAAATGTCAAACAACTCTTTTGTTGCTTTTTGGATTTTCAAAGGCATTTTTCTGCTGCTTGACTCTTGTCATGCTGTCATGCATATCATGCAAGTCTAGACTTTAAACCCAAAAAAAAGGGGTGTATCTTACGTCTTTCGTGAAAAGGGATGCTTGTTTACACGACTATGTTCCACTGCAATATATATCAAATGTTTCTGACATGCTTGATATGCTTTAGTTAAGAGTGCACAACTGTCAACTTTAGATCCTCGGGTTCTTTTCAATTCAAAAACTTCACTGAGTTCTTCCATGTGTCAAAAAGCTAAAATGTATTAAAACCAGACGCGTTTGATGTGATGTGATGTGCGCCATGATGCATGGGTGTGATTGTGTACTTATATGTATGTACGTGTAATTGGGAGGTGTTAAGAAAGATAAAGGGGGATCCCCAGTGCGTGTTTGACTCCAGTTTAGACAGCAGTTTCAGGAACATTTATTAAGTTTACAAATATGTAGCTGTGCATATGAAATACAACTTGGGACTTTAGACTCAGGTGGAAATCCCCAGGTATTTGTCTTCAATCCTCAAACACACACACACGTGTTTGTGCGAAATGGCAATGTGCGGACACTCATTGACATTATGCAATCCCTTGCTTCTTTCTCTAACCTTAACCTTAACCTAAACCTAATTCTAAATTCCTCCCAAAGCAAAGACTGGCCAAAATGTCCTCACTTTGTATGTCAGGTCCTCATTTCAAAGGTTAAAAATTCAAACTCATTCTTACAATGATTGCCATAGACGAGCACATATACACACACAGACAGACACAGACACACACATACACACACATACTTTATCTTCATAACTTGGAATCCCCCCTCGCCTCTTGACAACAATAGAGCTGTGATGGGTTTATATTGCATTCAAATGACTAGAAGCCTTTATCAGCTAATGGAAAGACAGTGAAATCATCTCTGACATCTTCTTTGAAGACTCCTTTCCCCCTTTAGTGGTTTCATCTGGGTGCATGATATCAACAAAGACTCAGATGTATATCTCCATGTGCACATACACTCGTGCATACACACGCCTGTGCACACCTGCATGCATGCGCACTTTGTGCAACAACTTGCGCTGATAACAACAACAGTTTGTTCTTCTTCAGCTGTCTTCAAACAGACACATTAAGTTTGTCCTCAGGGCAGTCTGGATATGATACTTAGACAGAAAGAAGAAGCTCTTATGAGAGATAAATGATATATAAACTAATCTCACACTCAATCCCATCGATCAAAAACACTCATTTGGCAGGTCTTTGCTTGAGGCCCCTTATCTAAATGATATGAATAACCCTCACTTGGCAGGAAGTATCGAGGTTGATAGAGAAGAGACAGGGAGGAGAGAGGGGAAATTTTATGCTGCCGAGTCCGACCACAACTGACTGGTGGTGGGGATGAATATGAAATTGCGGAGCCCACAACATGTCAACTTGTGTAAACAAGCCCAAGCTTTAAACTGATTTATGTGTGTTCATGTGTACCACTGTGTTTTCAAACATTGATAGTGACCTGGTCCATGGGGGGCCGGTGGTTGGTATGGGGGGGCCCTCTTGGCAGGCTTCGGTGATGCATGTTTGCTGGATGCAAGTGGTGAGAATGGTGAGGGTGATGTTGGGGGAGGATGTGCTCTTCCTCATAGTTGTCCGCTATGAGCTTCATTCTGCTCTGGGTCTGAAAGAAAAAAGATAAACAAGAAAATTTATAGCGTATAATTATAACACTCATACACAAGGCAATTCATTCCCCCGAACACTGCTTATTTGTTTCTTGAAAATGTTCCTAGGGTCTCACAATGATTAGACAGAAGGATTCTTGGATGGAGGGAAAGCATTTTGAAAACCATCAAAGATGATAAGAACAGTGCCGCTAATGACACTTGACAGGTCATAAACTGAGTGAGTCAAAATGACTGATGAAAATATCGTAAGTCTGTCAAATGTGATCCATAATGCAGATTATCATTTAATTGGATTAAAAGACTCCTAGTATGAACAGTGAACAGTGAATGTGAATGTTGCCTAAGGCCACAGGCATTCTGGCCCAGATGTAGCACTCTTATTTTAGATGTTTAGATGATTAAAATTACACTCAAATACACATCTTTCTGCATGACTGTAACTGACTATGTGTCCTTTGTTTGTGTGTGTATGTCTGTTTGTGAATCTGTGTGTTTTCATCTGAGTGTTTGTGGAAGAAGCTGTCATTCTGCCAACCTCATTGCTTTGGAGAGATAAGAGCCCAGGCTGACTAACATTAACAATCATCCTAGATCCAGTGAGGCCAGCTGTCGAGAAGACAGACAGAGACAGAGTGGGTGCAGATATATTGACAAGCTCGGCTTTATTCCCTTAACTGCAGTTACCTCCCCTGAGGGCAGACATGACTGCATGAAAGAGAGACAGAGCAGGAGGTAGGATTGAATATGGGATGAAGATGTTTTCGAGAAAAGATAGGTATTCATCGCTCATCCAAAATGCTGTGGCTTTTCTTGTTAAAATGAAAGACAGCTATGGCAGGAAGAAGCTGAAAGCATGAGTCAATTGCAAAGATAGGAGGGAAATGTTGTTACAGTAGGCAACAGCCTGGGGACATTGCTCCTGAGATAAGAAACTAAGGCCTAATGACTTAGGAAACAAGCCAGTGAGGATCACAGGAGAGGATGTGGCTAGTTTTAAAGAGGTTATCTATTAGCTTCAATTGAAGAAGGACTACAGATAAGGTGAGAACACTGACATTGTGGTGAGAGGGACAGAGATAAAGATGAAGAGTGAGGGATAGAGGAGGGCTCAGACAGACACCAGACCAGTAGTTAAAGCAGTTAAAAGCTAGGTTGAGGTGTATGGCCCTTCATGACCTCAGGTGTTGACACTAGCAGGTGTGACTAGGTGGGGCCAGTTTCAGTGCAACACTTACACAGCTGACACCTGTCATTGAAGGTAAGACAATTACTATCATATACTGCGCAGCTGATGAAACTACTGTATTGCTATGTAGTAAATGCTGCAGTTGCTTCCACCTAGACCCTTTGCACAATGCTTTATAATGCCGTTTAATTCTCAAAGAGAAATATTTTCAAAACTAATATGTAGCAGAGGGTCAAACAGGCTAATATGTGTTTAGTCCTTGCTGCTAATCTAATAAGAACCATATTACTTGTTGCTGTTCATCTAATTACAACCATATTTGGTAGCATGAGAAGCCAAAAGTCTTTCACAGTGTATTTGTATGTGTGTGTGTGTGTGTGAGTGTGTATTTAATTTTTAATGACCCGAGACATAAACACAAATGAATGAGGTGATGAATTGCTCCTACAGGAGTGTGTCTGTGTGGTCAAGACACAGTCACACATGTGGCAATCCAGCTTATTCAGACAGACATACACATACGTACAAAAACATGCACATCCTCTCAGGTCCTGCAGACATATTCCTGTGTGCATGTGTAAAGTAAAGTGTGCTCACATAAAATGTCTGTACTGTGGAATGCATGTGTTTTAATTAGTGTTAATTAGTGGCTTCGCAAAGTAAACAGCTTGGTAATGGCCTGCAGGCCTGCTTGTAGATCAGGCAGCATGGAGTAGACACAGGTGGGAGAGAGGAGAGGAGAGGAGAGTTCCTCATTGACATCTATAAGAATAACAGATTTGTCCTGTACTTTATGACTGTGCATTGTATGTGTCTATGTGTATCAAAGTGCAGCTGCTGATGTAAACATGGCAATGATGATCCCACTGCTGTGCTCACAGCTGCATCCCAAGCCTTAAACCAAACGCTGTGTAAATCACAAGCCTGTCCTGATTAGAGCGGGGCTGTGTTAACACATATGGACACAGAAGGCTGACAAGAAAGGCCTTAAACAAACAGGCAGCTGCACAGTTTTCACAACACACTAAAATTCCTTTAATCAGGTCTCTGTTTTTATGTGTGTGTGCAACTTTGCCAAGCTATCCCAGTAAAAAACTGAAAAACAGTGACCCCAACTCCAAGCAGACAGATTGTTTTACATATGCCCTCCTTAATAGCAAGCCTCTGGGAGCACAAATTAATCTTTTCTGCATGGAGACGATGGAGGCTAAACTGCAAGTAAAAAGTTAGGGAGTAAGTGGGAGTGAAAGGCAAGAAAGAGAAAAAGTCACTGAAAATGGCACACCTCTGAGAATTTCAAATTATTCTTTTCTCAGCTTCAAAGCACCACTGATGTTTAGCCATCCATCACTAGGATGGGACCACTTTGAGAATTCCCACATGGGAACACATTCATTCTGACTCTCTCCTCAGGATGTCTAAACACTACAGTCTTTGTGTGTGTCTGTGTAAGTGTGTGGTAGTATGTTTGTATGTGCAGAAGAAGCCCTATGCCTCAAAAAGTAGCAAACTGTCTGAGCAAGAAAAAAAGACTTCGTTTATCTTAGACCGCCTGCATTATGCATACACATACATATACACGCACGAGATCATCCAAAAGTGGGATGTGGGGAGGTCAGACGGGGCACTGCTATCTGTAAATCTATCTGCTGTCTACAGATCAGCTTTCTCCTTGGAGACTCTGACTCCCATAATTCTTTGGCATTTCCTGGTCAGTTTCCTTCCAACATTGGCTGCTGAGGACCTTAGGAGAGCAACCTATGCTGGTATGTGTGTCAATGGGTCAGAAGACAGACAGTGGGTGTGTGTCATGTTCAAAAATATAATCTCCAGAGACTTCCTTGTGAGGAGTCGAAGGAACCTAAGAAATACAACGACTCCCTATAGGAACTACTTATCTTACACCCTCCATAACATTAACAGACTACAAAGTCCCACACTTAAAAGGGCCCTGGTGCTAGGTGGTCCCAGACCTGCCTGGCACACCATTGCACATTGTAAGAGTATTTACATGGATTTTTTTTTTTTTTGCATGTGTACTGTAGAGGTAGTTGTTTTCTTTGTGTTGTATGAGATTTGTACTTATTAATAGTCGGTGTATTACCTACAGTAGATAGTAAAGACAAAATACCATTTTTCTGCTGGCCCTGTCCACAGCAGTACATTTCATAACTTCAGTGCCGCTACTACTGTGTTCTTCTCCCAACTGTGGCTATGCTGACTGCTATCTACTGTAGCCAGTACACTGAGTTTTGAGAAGCACCTCATACAACCCCACTTTAAATAATTCGAACTAACACTTTAAAGGTAAAGTATGTAACAGTTCTTGCTTGTGTTTATAAACAAACCTCACCCCTCCTCTCTGCTCAACAACAGAGGGAGAGAGCGGCGGTGGAACGAGCAATAGACTGAATGGAAGAGCTAGCACCGATGGTGAGAAAAAAGCTTTGAAATAGAAAAACAAAACATTATTTTCTTATTCTTTCACAGCGGTTATGTTCTAAAGCACACATAAACACACCCACACCTTTGCAAAACTCTATAGGAAAGATCTAGACAGGATACAAACGAAGCACTGTGTACCCTAGACAGTAAATACACCACCACACACTGACAGAGGGTCAGAAGTGATGATTCAGTGCGATTATTATTGTCAATAATTATTATTGAAAATGTTACATACTTTGCCTTTAAATACTTTTTTAAAAAACCCAGTTTGTAAGCATGGGAATTAAGAGGCAGGGAAAGTTTGTGCAGCCCACTCCCACTACTTTTCTTCTCCTCCAACCTTTTTCTTCTACTCTTTTTTTCTCGATTCCCATGCTCCAAGCCTGGAGGCCACATCATTGCAATTAGAGCTCATCACATCATCAGGTGGACTGTAACTGCTGGTTACCCAACGGGAAAACATGACGCATCCAATGGCGATAAACAGATAATAGGCTTTCCTTGAAATTCCTCAAATGGAATTGCACCCCCTAAGACCTGTTTACCGTTTACGAGACACGAACAAACATAGGTTCGCACTTCACTGCTCACCCAGCCACTGCATCTGTTGACTTTTAAATGCACTATGGTTCCCAGAAGCTCCTGTGACTCAGGAGACTGTATATGTGGACTCCCTGCTGTTGGCTCATTATCGTTAGCATTCAGGTTAGCTCAGTCACTGATGTGGTCTGACTAGACCATAACGACCCACATACCTTCATCAGCCTTCGGTCATATTGAGCGCCACTGCAACATGGGAAATAAGTACGTGTGTGCGTAGGTACGTTTGTGAGTGTGCATTGAGATATTGACCAGAAGATGCCAGACAGGAAAGTACGCTTGTGACTCACCAATGATACCAACCTACGCTGTGACTTTTAATGGCTCTGATTGCAACACAATTGTTTAGTGAATAGTTTTCCATGTGTTTTTATGTGCTTAGATTTAGAATCACAGCTCCTGATTGACTGGCTTGGCTTGTGAAGACTGATTGCAGTAACTGTGGTTTGAGGCGGGGAAGTCTATTCTGTTTATTACCAGGAATTATTAACCTCTATCTGTTCCTAGTTTGAAAGTTCAAAAGTCTGCCCATGAGGCTGTTTTAATGCAGACAAGGCTTCATCATCTGCAGCAGGTTTGAATTTGTAGTCCTGCTTTAATTCACAAAGCCTGAATCTGTCCTAAACGTTGACCGCAATGGCCTGACTCTATTTGATTCATGTGCAGGCAAGTCAACCTCTTAGACTTTAAGTGCTGTTAATTTAAATCATCGTTTATATGAATGTATAAAAAGCTTTGTGGTGGTGTGTGGTGGATGTACCTGCTGTTTGAGCTGGTGCATGAGTCTGTCTTTCTCCCGCTTCAGAGCCATTACTTCCTCCTGGGCTTTTTTCCTTTTGGAGGCGGATAACTCCAGAAGGGCGATGTTGGCATCCTTCTCACTAATGGCTGCCAGCAAAGCCTGCTGCCTAAAAGAGCAAAAAACAGGGGAGCAAAAGGATTATAAAAAATTATCGAAATGTTAATGTTAAGTATTTACATTTATTCAGCCGAGTAAGAATAGAAAGGTAAGAGCGTGTGCGTGTTTATTTTACAGTAACATTAAAAAAAAAAAACAGGTGGACAGCACATAGGCACGGATACACAGCAGTCACATCTGCAGCTGCTGGCTCTTACGTACATATGCAGATGTCACAGCAAACTCAGTCATTGTGGCACTCCTTAAACTCAGACAGAGATTCCACAGAAAAAGAGGAAGACATCTTTGAAGTGGTTTTCTAAGTGCTGTATTAGTGGTACCTCAGCATGACTCATGGGCATGTAACAGTGTAATGGAGGCTAATAGAGTAGGCTGTACAGGATATGACATCTTCTCTATGTCACTGATGTTTACCACAGTGTGTTCATCTGTGAGTGTGTGCATGGGGGGTGGTAACAGCAGAAGACTGTCTACAGGTGCTCATGGAACATACCACCAAGATTCATCATACGCAACCACAACCAGACATGCAAATTTACATCCACAGGACTCAAGGGAATGCTTTGCTTAATGCTTTGAGAAAACTTTGGTGATTTCTACCCTCGTCATTACACAGGATGTCTTAAATCCAGTGTTGTGACAAACACAATTCTATCTCTTGTAAACACATTCAAAAACACAAGCATGTTCCCATAGATATCCAACCCCACACAACCTCTAAATTGGCCTTTTACTTCAGGAACACTGTAAAAATTGTAATAAAAACAAAACAAAACAAAACAGTAAAACACAATTGTGTAAAGTATCCCACAATCTTTCTTCGTCACTGCAATCAGCCTAAATTGTAAAGTGTAAAGTTCTGAGTGACCATCACAAGCTTTAGCACTGACAGTATTTTAAGTTGGATAAACATAACGTGGCTGAAGTCCAGACTCTGAAATCGCATTGGAAATTAGGAGGCCATTAAACCAGCACTGTACGGCCATGTGTGGGTTTGTGTGAGGTGAGGGAAAAAGGAAAAGGAGAGGGGAGGGTGCCTTCAAAATACACTTTGGACTCAATTAAAAATTGACCTGCATTGGAGTGTTTTTATTCCGTGATTTAAGTCCCTGCAGAAATAACTCAATTGCAAAAATAAACAAGCTGAATAAAGTCCTGCTGGCCTGGGACTCCATATTCAGTGTTTTCAGTACAATTATCTGCACGCTGCATCTGGGCTCTGGATTCTCCCATTCAAGGCCATTAATAGGCCTCTGTGTGTTTGTGTGTGCTTAAGTGTGTTCTCGAATTTGCACACTTATTTGCGTGCGCATGCGTGTGTGTTCTGACATACATCGGAGCAGCTAATCACACCATTAATCACGGAGCGGGACCGACCTGACACTTTTCATCTCCCCACACCTCCACTGTTATTTCTTTTAATGCTAACTGTAACGGACACACACATACACACACACACACACACACACACACACACAGACCCACATTGGATTTGTACCAAAGAAAGTGCTTTAGATTGCAGGTTTATTCTGCATGATTGAAAATGGGTGGATAATGTAAAAGTACAAAACATCTAATTAAGAAAATCAAAAAGAAAAAAACAAAAAAAAAACCAAAAAAAACACTTCAACTTCAACCTACTTCATGCCTCAATTAAACTTTACTATGGGCGTCATGATGAATTTTATATTTTAGAGTATGGCACAATAGCAATCCTATTTCCATTACTTTATCTTTGTCTGGACTAAATACAGTGAAGAGGTGATGCACAGAGTCATATATGGGCAAAGAATGGGGCACAATGTGTCCTTGTTCATAAACAGTGTGTCAGATTAACAGCTCTAACCTACTCACAGGATGGCCATCTTTACACCACACTGCCAGATATGTAAACTCCAACATCGGACCATGTCCAGTAGTCTAACAGCTTGAGAATTTTGTCAATTAAGGTCAGTGAGGAACTGTAAGCACAAAAAGAATTATTGCATCTACATTTTTTGAATACTTGCAATTTAAGTCGGTGCTGCACTCAATGTGGGGTCAATTTGGTGAAAGAATCAAGTGAAGAAAAAGTTTAACGGTGCTCAGCCCAGTTTTAAAGGGAAGTTTATGTTATCTGTGAACGTATCTGAAAAGACCAAACAGAGCTCCCACGGAGTACTTTTTTTCAAGGAATGTTACAGTCCCATTTATCAATTTGCGTCATGAAAGATGTTTTTTGATTTGTTAATGTCTTATGATTGATTATAAGACAGGATAATGGTGATACACTTAACTAAAGCTTGATTGTAGAGATTTGAGCCTTGTTTTCAATAACTGCGACACTGTGCTTTTGTGACTAGACAGCAAGTGTTACATTTTTATACCAGTGCAGTCGGTGACATTGCAGGAACTGTGGACACTTAAGAGAACCATTTCTTTAAATAGGATTATACTGTCTATTTGTGGGCAGTTAAAAAAAAAAGGGCCTCACTGATGGACCTGTCTGACACATTAATCTCACATGCATTCTTTGGCACTGGCACTGATTTCCAAACGAAAAATTATCGATTTACCTGGGATGTTTTGAGCCAGAATAAATGAAACCTCTTAACCAAAGTTCACTTCAGTGCTGCATGCTTCAGTGCAATCTAAATCACTTCCAGTCTCTAAATTAACACAGCAGATTACAGCGCTGTCTCTCTGTGGGTGCTCTCTAAGTGGTACTGCAAGATTCTGCTGAGTGATGTCTTCCTAAAACAATAAAAGGGGCATTATTATGATTAGCGAGCCTGTAAACTTTGTCTCCCACATCCTCAATCAGTGACTGTGTGTGCATGGTGTCTGTGCTGATTAGTATTACTAACAGTCTTTGAACCTGAATCACTCTTGAGTATTTAATCACATTTAATTTGAGTGACCATTTGGCCTTCGACGTAGTGCAAATGTGCAATGTACAGGAGTCCAGGAGACAGGATTCATCTATCAGGGACACACACACATATTAAAAGACAAATGTTTGTACTGTATCTGCCGGCTGATCTTGAGTGGGTGAACCTTCTTTCTTTCCTCCCCTCTTGTTTCACTCCCTGCTTAACTTAGACTTGGCGTGTCCTGAACAAACAAAGGATTATCTTCATTTCCTGTCTGATTGAAAGGGCAACAATGAGATGGGTTTTTCATGATAAACTTGTCGTTACTCTTCATAAAAGTCAGACCCCATGCACTGAAAAGTCATAAGCCACTCCAATAAATGGACAAATAAATCCCACGGCTGGATCTTGCGTGTCAAAAATCCCATCTACTTTGGATGGTTCATTTTATGAGGTATGTGTTTTGGAAGTCAAGATAAACATGATGCTCACACAAACAGCTGAAAGCAAGAAAAGCGTGCAAGACTCTGTAGAATAGCACAGGCCGGACTGATGTCTTATTTATAAGGGGTGAAATTCTCTGCTCGACTACAACATGTGATTCCAATTGAAACTTCATGGTCCCTGGGACATATTGAGACATTCAGATCTACAGAGGTGGGAGATGGATGGCTAAAGTACATGACCATGCAAGAAGAGGTGAGAGGTAAAAGGAAGGGGGGGGGCAAGTTAGAGGAGATGAGATGGAAAGAAAAAACTGCAATGGAAAGCGTGGATGAAGAGAACGGTAAATAGACTTAAGGCAGAATGAGATAATTCAGACAAAGGAATGAGAAATGAGTGACAGTTTGATGAGGACAACTTAGAGGTTGCTGCTCAAGGACTGTGTCACAAGGCAGATGGGAGAATGGCAAGTCAAACTGATTTCTGGATTACAAGGGGTTAAGATGGGAGTCAAGAGTGGGTTTGTACAAAACAAATCCACAGACGGAGGGCGTGAAGGAACCTATACTGTAGCTGCGGAGGAGGGAGTAGCCAGTGGGAATGAAAAAGAAAAAGGAAAAAAGATGGCAAGAGATAAAAGGTAATAGATGAGAGTAAAATATGTGTTTGACAAAAGTGACTGCCACCTGTGCTGTATGAGAGAGAAAAAAGAGAGGAGGAAGGGAAGAAAGGAGCAAAGGTAAAGATTTAGGAGTCCCAGCCTACCCTAAATCAGCTCAGCGCACTCCATGTTGTTATTCCTAGGCGTCACGGTTGAGGGATATGTGTTTATAATTTGTGTTATGACTTACTTGAAATTATGAGTGTGGAGAGTCAGTGGGACAGAAACAGATGCGTCCGTGTGATGCCCGGGGGAACCATCAATACTGTCTGCCCCTAAGTGCAGTGTGTGCATGTGTGTGTATGTGTGTGCATTCGCCTGTCTGCGCGCATATTTGTGCTTTCAAGTCCGTATGTGCATGTGTGATGTATTTTGTTAGCTAGAACATGGGGAGCCTACTAATATCGGTCCCTAGAACATCCATTATGAGGTCTTCTAGTTTGCGATCATGCCTTTCCACGACTTAACTGTCCAGCTCTGCAGAAACATTCCACTGACATTTTATGGCTGTTACTTGATTGTAAGTGTGTGAAGGTGCGGCACAGGGCTGGGGGCCCCTGGCTAGGCAGTACTAGAGTCTTGTGGTGAGAGCAAGCAGAGGACATGAGAATGGGGCATGGTTGAGTGACACTATTATTTATGGCCTTGGAACATTGTGTTATTTACAACTAAGGAGGTGGGGAAAACGTCTATTTCCAACATAAAACACATGCTCTGGCTTCATTTGGTAAGCTTACTTTAAAGCCAGCCGAGATGGTAAATCTGTGTTTCAACTCCAAATGTGGGTTAAACATATTTTATGAGATGAAAGTTTTGGCTTGCATCTCATCTTGCTTAGGTGGGATTAGCTACAAGCTAGCCTTTAGTAGCCACATGTCAGATCCACCTACTACCCACTTCCTATTCTGTATGCTTGCTCAGATTAAAAGCAAAATTTATCATAATCTATAAAATAGGATTTAGGCATACCCACCACCAATAAAACTGCTGCATGCCTGTCTTGTTTGGAAATTCATGTCAAGTCCAATATTTCTGTTTAGCACTTATATTAGACATTACATGCTAATCCTAAGCTTCAAGCAAGAATGCTAAACGTTACATGCTAACCTTGAGCTGTGCTTCCCAAGAAAAATCATGACAGCAGATGGTTCTCCCAGAACTGGCCCAGGTTGTGTGTGTTTTCACTTCACTAATAAAATATACAACCCACTTACTCTGCTCAACCCCACTCCCACACTAGTACTCTGACTGGTGGAAGGGGAGGGGGTCTAATTGAAAGAGTATGTATCAGTTTTACAGCAACAAGAGGGAAAATACGAGGGGACAAAAATCAACAAATCTGCCAAAACTAGCCAAATGTTTAGAGTGGGAGCAGGGACGAGGAGAGATGGCTGACTGCTCCCAGAGATGAGCAGGACCAGACGGCCACCGCTGCATTCCAGAGGGGGAGAGATAGAAAGACCCAGACAGAGAGAGACCGAGAGACCAGGTGGATGTGTGAACACCGACAAATGAGAAAAAAAGAAAAGAAAAGAGAGTTCAACTCCTTTAAACTACCTTTATCTCGTCAAAACAGTCTAAAAACAAAAGGATATCATTCCAGTATTTTTAAAGAGCTGCTCATCGGTATGAGAAAAGATGTCACAGTCATTTTTATGGGTATGCATTAAAAACAGAGCCCATTTTCAAAAATGTTGGATCTTTCCTTTAAAGGTTCAGTGCGTAAGATTTAGGGGGATCTAACTGCAGATGGAATACAACAATGGAATATACTATTCATAATTATGTCTTCATTAGCGTAATCACCTGAAAATGAGAATCGTTGTGTTTTCATTACCTTAGGATGGGCTGTTTGCTGTTTATAACTACAGAGTTATATAGATTATATAGGTTATAACTACAGTGGGATATATACGGCTCCATCCCCTCCAAGGAGTCTGCCGTGTTGTGCCGCCATATTTCTGCAGTAGCTAACTTCTTCTTAATATTCTTTTTTCTGTTTTATACTATGTTTGAGTATGCACCAAAGTTATTAACCTGTTAACTAAGGATGGCCTTTCACCTTTTTCGTGTTTATAGCAGCCTCTGTAGGGGAGCTACTTCACCTCTATATGCCAACTGAAACTGAACCTTTAATACAAACAACCTTAGGGTGCCCACAAAACAACTAGTGAGGTTAAAAGTCCTCTAGCTTCATTGCATCACTTTCTGAGGATCAGCAAGGATGGATTCCTGACGTCGTAAAAGCAGGATAGATAAATAAACAAGCCCCAGAGGGATGTCAGAAATGACTATGATGTCACCGAGAGCCTTGCTCCTGTTGTGTGGCTGCACTCTAGCGCAACCTCCTTCATTCACATCAACGCGAGAAAAACACAATCCATATTAGATTAGTCAAAGCCACTGCCAATCTCCAGAGCTGTCTGGAGGCCCACCTACACAGCCTCGACCAGTAAGGTAAGCTGTGACCCTAAACCTCCAGGGGCCCTTCATATAGCAAAGCCGGGCTTTCCATTCTCTTAAAGGGGAGGTTTGTTCTCCATCTTCATCGTCGCTCAGCTGACTGACAGTGTCTCCCCAAGGCACAAGAAACAAGACAGGGGGCTGTACTGTACCACACACGTGTAGGGCTCAGGCACAAACACACACACACACACACATACAGCAGCTGGCTTGTTTAAATCTCCCTGTCATCTGAGAGAGAGGTGAGGGTCACAGAATGAGTAACACAGCTCCAGCCACACTACTGTAAGAACACACACACATACACACAGGGAGAAAGAAACATACACACACATGTGCAGCGTGTTAAGAAAGAGAACTAAGGCCTCAGTATAAACACTGATGAGTTATGTCCCCTTCATCCGTCTCTGATCCAACCAGAGCACCGTCCCACAGCTCCCTCCTCTTCATTGTTTTAACATCAAAAGATGAACACCGTATAGTATAGAGCAGAAGGAGAAGAAGTGTTGTCGAGGTCGAATCATGTGAAAGAAAATTAGATGACAGTACAAATAAAAGTATTTCAGGCCACCTGTCACATACATCACGTATACCGCTCCTTTAATATTGGCCAACAACTAACAAATACTCTTAAATTGATAACCCCTTTGCTCATGTGTGTCAGGATGTATAGGCAAGGGTCCAGTGTCAGAGAAACGGAGAAAAGCAACACATTCTTACATTTGAGAAGCTAGAACCAGCAAATATTTGTCATGATTGGTTGTCAACACAAACTTCAATCGGTTGTCCCAAAAAAAAAAAAGATGTACATCTCACATTACGTGAGTACAAACAGGAGCGTATTAAGTTCTCCATCTGTCTTTTCTCTCTTCCTTTATAGGACTGAAGGGAGCTACAGTAAAGCCTCTTCTCTAAACTGTCAGCAATGCAAACTGTAAATACCTTAAGGACACCTTCTGCATTGTGTCATTTAAATTGGAGGTTCTCTTTATTGTTGTGTGTTCTACTGAGTTAACATAACCCTCCATCAACCACTTCATCACAGGTTCTGAAACAGGAAGGTCACTACAAGCTGCTCTCTCTCTCTCTCTCTCTCTCTCCTCATTCCATCACTCCTTCTCTCCTCCTTCTCTTCTGCTAATCAAAGAGAGGAGACACTCATTGTAGAAGAGAATGGCATCACCTCCGCCTTGGACTCGGACCTCTCTATCATTCGTCTGGTCTCCCCCTCTATCATTCTGTATTTGGTTCTGTCGTGCCCTATACTCACTCCAGAGTGGGGCTAAATATTAAGTTCAAGGAGGTTATGCAAACACGTTGAAACAGCCATCCTTGGCCTAAGTATTACCCTGAACCCTTCAATTACCCGCCTTGCTTTCCTCTCTCCCCATTCCTCCTGCCTTTCCTGTCCTCCGTACGGCTTCTCTCACTATGGTCATCTAACTGCAGCCTGGAAATACAGCACACACTTATGACGTGGGGCCAAAAAACCTTAAAATATCAGGGGCAAAGAGTACAGCATAGTGGCGCACTGTAACACATGTACACACACACACACACTAACGCACACCAAAAATACACATGTACACACAAACCGATGAAAGACGGGTCCAGAAAACAGTGGGAGCGAGTACCCCTGGTGTATTTTCTCTGTGTTCCAAATGCAGGGCCTGGCGGTGGACCACAGCTGAACCACAGCCGACATGCGGTGGAATGGGAGGCCACCACACTCACTTCCCTTAAAGGAGCCATAGAGACACACACATATACACAGGCACTCACCGAATAACACTCACACGCGCTCAGACATACACATATGTTCGGCAATTTCCTGGACAGCACTGTCATGACGATGGGAGACCATGTTAAAAAAGCGGTTTGAGGTGAAGGGACAGATCTGTACGGGTTGTTTCCCACAATGCTTTGCCAGACAATTACACAACCCAATTAATGTGGTTACTACGGTACAACTAGGACTTTACTGTGAGCGGTGTGTGCATGTGCTTGAAAGAGAGATGTGTGCATGTTCCTTTGGCCTGTATTGCTTTTAGAATTATAGCTTTCCTTGGAGCTTGGACTAGTCGATTTCCCGTCAGTGTGTAAAGGACACGCAGGGTCACACTAACATTCACCCCACACTCCATCAGCCAATCACAGTTATTTCCAATCACAACCACATGATCTCAACTATTATAAAAACTGCTTAGACAGAGAACTACAATACCCACAATGTGTTGAGTATTCCCCCGACAGAGAGCTCTGTTTTTTTAATACGATGAAACCAAACCCATAAGTCAATGTTGTGAGAGTGTGAGTGTTTTTTAATAAGCAAAAACATTTGATATGTAAATAATGGTAAAATGTTTCATTTTAATGTTCCCCTTATGTTAAAACATACATTTTAACAGCTTATCTTAAGGACAGTGAGGCCCAAACTGTATTTCTCAAATACTTTTAATCCTGAAAGTGACAAAATTTGTCCTCTGACCATGTCCGTGAAGTCAGCAGACAGCCCGAATATCACTACTACACTGAGTTTACACACAGACCATACAAGCTGACAATAATGGATGCAGATACCATTTAAACGGAAGCATCAGACCCTTATTTCATGCTTTTACAGAATCACATACAAGCAGGTGCGGAAGACATAATTCAGATCTTTGGTACGATTAAAAGTAGTATTATCGCATAAGTATAAATAGTGTTTTACAAATAAAAATGTTTTAAGTAAAAGAAAAAGTGTTAGAAGTACTTCTGCTAGTCTGAATGAAAAAAATTGATAAAAACTAATGAAGAATTATTAGTAACAGAATGTCAGTGTCTCATTTTAATTGCTGGTAGTTTAATATACAACATGATAATGGGTAACAATGCACTAGTTGCTCATTTAGGATTCAAAATTGTAGCCAAAGTGAAAAGTAAGTAAGTTTTTAATAAAAGTCATGGAGTCAAAAAGTACAAGATATGTAATGGAGCCGAAGAATAAAAAAAATAGAAGTGTGATTGTTGGAATGAGTCTCGCATCTGCATGTTTAAAACTGCATGCACATTGTGAAGATTAAAACATACATTTAGCACATACATACACAAAGAAATGCTAATAATTACACATCCCATGATTCCAGCCTTGGATTACATTTTTAATGAAGGGTGGTAAAATGTAAGAAGACCAAAAAAAAAAAAAAAAAAAAGCTTAAAGTGTTCTGCTTTGTGTTGGAGCAGCAGGAAGCACATGGTTTCTTTACAGCCTGCTACACAAACACACTCTGACCGCATACAACTTATATTGACTTCATTAGCCCCGCTTTAAAGTAACTTTAAAGTGTTCAGAGAAAAAAAAAAAAACATTCAAAGCAAGAAATTATTAAAGAGAGAGAGATGCAGACACAGAGAGACAGACGGCATGTCTCTCACACACACATACGTACACAGAGGGTTACGTGAGGGTGCTGATTAGAGGAGCTGCAACCAGGTCTGGACAGGTCTGCTGTATATTTAGACAGATCAGTGAGGATCATGGGATCAAAGAGTAACATGATTACTACCTAGCCTTCTGATAAAAAAACCTCACTATTATTTCCCTGTCAATACACACAGGAATACACATTTGAAAGCATACACATATCTGAGTATGTTGTCACACCCACACACACACACAC
This sequence comes from Coranthus polyacanthus, assembly GCA_037367275.1. NCBI lineage: Eukaryota > Metazoa > Chordata > Actinopteri > Kurtiformes > Apogonidae > Coranthus > Coranthus polyacanthus. The sequence continues at coordinate 12,732,222 of JAPQRN010000025.1, read as the reverse complement.
ACACACACGTGCGCGCTTACAGTCATAGGTCCCAGCAAAAAAAAACAAAACACAGCGGTAGACACAAAGTACAGTAGACACACAGATCCAGGAACACTCATGTGCATACGCTCATCTACACATTCTCTGTCTCTCTCTCACACACACACAGACATATACACCGACACCGCTCTATAATCTGGGTAATTTGTACGTTGAAGCCAGTGTAGACAGATCATGCCGCTGGTACCCTGAGCCTGTTGTGTCATTGCTTTTGCTTGTTCAACAGTTGGTGTAAATTCCCAATAGAGACATACCCTTACTTGTAAAGTATACTTGTTGTGAATAAGGTTCGTGTGAAGGGAATGACTTGAAAAATCTTGCACCTCTTGCTCGTGGAGGGTTAAGTGTGAGGTTGTTTATAAATTGTCTGATTTACGGTTATGAAAATTGAAGCTGCAAATTTGGACCCACGTGTACATACACGTGCATGAAAGCATGAAACAGCAAAAGTGTTTGCCTTGTAATCACTGTAGCGAAGAACACACTCACTGCTTGACCTGTGTGCTGCCTCTTATTTTTTCACTGGACTGAGACTAGCTTTCTTATGTTTGTCTGCAGTCTGATAGACAAACATACAAATAAACATGGACCGTACAGAACTAAGATGAACTATGAAGTGCTCCAACACACCTGTGCATAGATTCCAGCATACGTCTGGTTTTTAATAAAGAGACCAGTGGTAGTGTGCAGTCAGATGCTGCTGACAGACCCACTGATTTCCAGATAGATAACACACACATACAGAGCCAAGATCAGCTCCCTTGGTAGATTACATCACAGTTGTTTTAACAATGGCTTCCACTCAGCTTATTTGCTGGCTATAGTTACATATAGGAGTATGTTTGAATGTGTGTGTGACAGAAATTGGAAAAAAAAAAAAAGTTTTACTGGCTGATGACTCAAAAAATCCGTCTATAGTCATTCGATGCTATAATGTTTCACAAAATATGCCTGCCATGCTAGTAAAGAGCATTTATTAGTGTAAAGACCAAAATTCACTTTCAGTGTAAGTATTTATGTGCAGAGGAAGGACATTGCTTGATGTATCTCCTTGCATACGTGTGGGGGTTTTAGTGGGTACATGCTGCGATCAGGCAGTTAAGTGTATTACGATGTTTTGTTACGTGTTAAGTTGCAGATGCGCACCATTAATGTTGGAGAGTTGTGGGTGAGAGTAGGATCATTAACTAAATAACTTCCTTATGTAGCTTAATGTTTGTACTGTCTTTAGCATATATACAAAAACATAGACACTTCTGGAACAGACTCAGACTAAAGTTTATGCACTCACCACCTAAAAACACTCTATTGCAACAGGTTGTCCTCATTGGTCAGTCATGCAGTTGCATTACATGACAAGTGTACACTTGGAATATCTTCCTAATCTAGCTTTCATGCTTTTCTAATTTAATCAGATGGTATAGACAGCATTGGACCTGGACTTAGGCAGACCTTGGACTTGGACTTGGGCAGAAACCTACACTATTATGATCCTGTAGAAAGGCAGGGAGATAGAAGGGGAAATTTGAGTCCAAAAAATGCATGAATTACAACTCCAAAAATACTAATTCCACAGCTCTGCTGTGACGACATGGTGCATTAACAAACAGCTCTCATTTTAGTGCAGATGGAATCCTGAGACCACCTCAAAGACTCAGAGGATGAAAAAAAGACACTTCTAGGAAAGGTTCAGACACGTGTGCAAACATTTTAACACAAAAATGTGCCTCTGTCGCAGAACAGCAACTTTAAAAGGAGGTGAGATGCATGCAAGTTAATACATTTTTAGAAAGCAAGAAACAAATATTTATTGCTCTTTTATCTGCAGTCATGCAGTCAGACATACTGTACCACGAAGCTGCTTAGAGCTTGGGGAAACACTGGCACGAAACTCACTGTGACTGACAGCTGCATACCGTGCATGTAGACATCTGGTGTGTTTGTGTGTGTGCATGGATGTATTTAGTGTTTAGCCTGCACATATACTGTATTTCTGTTTGTCTGCGTGCTCATGCATGTGTGTTTATTGTGCACTGAGCTCCCCAAGTGACATGTCAGGACATTGATGTCAGGAAACTGAGACACTCTGAGTCTGACAAACAAGCCATGCCAGGAGGAGGATCTAAACAATGTGCCACAATTGCTTTATTACTCAGTGTTTGCCCTAGGTGTCATGTTACTGAAGTCTTCAACACCATAAAAGCCTTCTCTATGGTTCAGGACTGTGTTTGTGTGTGTGTTTGCTCTGGCAGAGGCTCCCCTGTGACTGGTTATATTAGACATGCTCAAACAAAGCCAAACACACAACAGGAGCCGCAAGCAATTAGGCCCTGCCATAGTGCATAACTCCTCTCTGAACACCCTCTTTTTCCTCACTTGCCATGCACCAGTTTCTTTCTTTTCAAAGATTGTGCTGCCATGAGCCTCCATCCACAACACATACACACTGGTCTCATTTGCGTGCTCATTCAGTGCCGACGTCCTGTGTGGTATCAGTGGCAGCAGTGATGTTTTTGTGTATGTCATCTTCAGCATCACATGTTAACCTCAGCGGGCAGAACATCGCTGACTGGCACGGGAATAACTGTAATGCTAGCAGGCAGTCTAATGCACTGGATTAATTCACATTAGTATGGTTTGGGCAGAAAGCCGCGAGGGCCCTGTGTGTGTCTTCATTTTATCTAGTTGGGACAAATTTGACTCTCTCTCTAAATGATGACAATACACCTATTTGCTATCCTGACTGCATTATTTGTTTAATGCGGGTTACACAATTTATACTTTGTCTGACTCACATCTGCACCGTCGGTGATTAAGACATCGTCTCGTGACAGAGCTAGGCCAGTCACAGTGACTGATGGACATCCAGTTTGAATCAGATCCTCTGGAGCCTGAAGCAGAGGGTGATATCTCACTGCTTGTGGCTTGGACAGGAGATGCAGGGAAGATCTGTTTCAAATCAATGCAAGAAAATCGGGTAAACTCAATCTAGGTCAACCTTTCCCTCTCCCCCTACCCCTTCTCCCTCTGCTTTTCTGTCTTTCTTGCTGTATGAGGGTGTCTCTTTGGGCTTTTTTGTCACCTATCACCTCATAAGAGTGAAGTCTTTTTCAGCAAAAAAAAACAAGGGAGAGTGAACACTGTAGAGGTGAACGAATGTTGTGGTAGGGTGTATGTTTGTGCTGGGGGTATATCTGTACCAGTTGTGTACTAATAAAGCTAATGATTGCCATATGGAAAGCCAACAGATTCCGGAATCCCTTTTTTTTTCATGTCACTATGTTACCAGGCTATTAATCCTGCCCAGTCTGTGTGCCACATTTTTTCACCAGGCCATTACTTTAAGCTTAAGACTCAGTTGGAAGGATTGAAAGGCAGAAAGTGCTCAGATGATACTGATAAAGCCTGAACCATATTCTGCACATATGAGTATGTGCACTTGCAACAAACTGCATACCAATTTGTGAGTATTTCAGAGCACTGCATACTCTGGTATGTTTGTCTTATGTGTGTAAACCTTTTGTAGTGGCTAGCGTACCTCTCCTGTTACACACACATGTTCTTTATGGGCTAGCTAATGGAGCTGAGCTCTTCCTGCCTCTGTGATGTGGTTTGCTGTTGTTTGATGTGCTCAGGAATCCTGCATAGGAGGGCACCCTGAGCCGATCTTATCACATAAAAGCCCCTGCAATGGAAGAAGACACTCAACTCTCTTTTTTAACTTAATAGAGATATGTGTCCATTTGATGGTTTGTGTGTGTGTCTGTGTGAGCGTGGTAGTGTGCGCATGGGTGTGTAAGTAAGTGTGTGTGCATCATTTCTCTAATTCAATCGAGTGTGTAACCCAAGGCCAAACACACACATTTGATTTCGGTAAATGCTAAACCCGGGGACTTGTGAGTACTAGAGCCATGTCAGATATGTCAGTACGTGTTACTGTGCATGTGACTGAGAGAGAGAGAAAGCGAAACAGGCAGGAGAAAAAAATATTTCTCATTGAAGTGATGTCTTTTGTGTTGACTGTACTTTGTGGACTGCATGTCTCAGAGGTATGGCTTATACGGTAGCTGCACCTGCTGAATCAGGGTTGAATTAACTCTTCGTACCCTATGCTGCTTTTGTTAAACTTGTACTTTTTTGGCTTTTGTTATGTCATATATATATATAATGCTAAGTGTTGTGTAATTTAACTGTTTGGGTATTTTCCATGCATGCTTAAAGGTTTTCAACATGGCAGATACCTGTGGTGATGTTTCGGTATGGTGTTGTGAGTATTTGCAGTGGATGTGTTGCACTTGTATTTTGTCGTTTTTGCACTGATTTTCTGAAGTTGCAGTGCACTCAGCCACTGTAAATACATGAATGAAGAGATACATCTGCCAGTGTTTTAGCGCGATAAGTCGTAGTACATGTACTGATTGTACTGATTGTATGAAATAGGAAAAGACCTTGTGTCTATCCAGCTCTTTTACACCTTTTTGCATTTTCAATAATAATGTGTTGGACTTTGCAAATAGACAATAGAATCTTGCAATTAAATCAGTGAGTCAGCAGTTAGATATGCACAGATCTATAAATAAGGCTGTTCAATGTGAAGGTGGATGCAAGCAGGACATTTGTATGAAAGCAACACAAACAAACATGGAGGAGAGTGAACGTGACACAGAATGGCATAATTATGAACAAGAACAACTACTGTATCGTGACATATACCATTAATGTAATATAAAATTATATACACTGTTACGGAGGATGTTGAGTGTATCGCCCACTCCTACCAATACATCTTGATTTTAAAAAGCTATATAAAAAACTTCCCATTGAAAGACATTCTCCATTAGCTGAAATCAAATCCTTTTTGCACCGTTTGGATGTATAGACAGAGATCGACATCACACTGGAGAAAAGTAGACGTTTTGTGATTATGAAACTAGATTGTTTTATAATTACCTAAATAATTTCTTTTCACACCATTTCAGCGCAAACAAAGGTAGATATAATCTGCACATCCATACTCAATGAGGTACAAGTGCAGGACAAAAAAAAAAACAGCTACAAATAAAACTGAAAATGTTTTCAGCTCATGCTCTTTCAAATGACTCATACTTCGTAATAACGGAAATGCATACATATGAAAAAAAAAATCAGCGAGGTTTCCTTTAATGTCAGACTGCACAGATACCATCTCATTCAGGCTTTGAACACAGAATGCTAAAATGACGTAACAATATATTCCACAATTCTCTGATGTTGACTTAAATTACTCCAGACATAAACAAGCATACCGGCACATCAGGACATTCGCAAATACTCACATTCTCGATCACGCACATACACTGCCTATTTTCTGTGATTCAGCTACAGTCTAAAAGTCGTGCCATTGTCTTTGCTCACACTCCCCGCACTCCCTCTAGCCATTCTTGTCTCTGCGAGATTCCTGTGTTGTTTGTTTAGTGGTGACCAGTCCTGTCTCTAACCAGTCTGTCCGCCCACATGAAGGCCTCTTCTGTCTTATTGATGCTAGGTTTAAAGATGAAGGACTATAAAAATTAAACTGTGGTTACCATCTTGAATAGATGTGACGCTTGCTGCAAATAAACTTTGGGTTTTAACTATTTGGGGTTTTTTTTTCCTCTTTCCTTCTCTTCTCCGTGGGTTTCATTTGGCCTTTTCTCTGTAAAAATGAGACGTTTTGAGAAGAAGGGAGAATTTTTTATAGTCTAGTTGTGAAAGTTAACAGCATCTGTAATGCTTGTGAATGGTAATTTCTCTCCACAAACAAATAAGACCAATGTAGTTTTTGTTTTTATGAGATTTGAAATGTTAATAGTGAGCTTAACTCCAGTGACCCCTTCGTTCTCTTCTGAATTACATTTTTATTTTCTTCTTATTCTTATTCCACCCTTCTCCTTTAATTTCCTCTTCTCCCCCTCTCCTCACATTTCTTCTTCTTTCCTCTCCTTTCCAGTCCTAAACTTTGGATACCCACTGGCCCCTAGAGAACAGTCGTGTTTCCAATATGTCTCCATTTAGCAGAGACCATGATGAACAAGAGCAGGGCCAGAACAAGAGCAGGAAAAATCATCACATAGCCACTGGCACAATCTGCTTATCTTTCACTGCTAATAGTTTTCATGTACTTCACATCACATTGCTCTTATTTGCACAAATGCGAGTTCGCATGCACATACACAAATTCATGTATGCACATGTTGTTTTATGCACACAAACACATTGAATGCACATCAGCATGAATACACATACTCATCCAAACTTGCTCAGGCTGTTTCCTGCCACTGCCGAGAAGTACATAATGATAATTACAGTTTGGGTCTACATCCCTGAATTAACCAGATCAGACACACACACACACACACACACAATCCAGAAGTGCCAGGGGCTGCTGTGGTGAATGCTGACTGGTGTGCAGTGCTGGAGCAGCCCAGTGCTGGGAAGTAGTCCGTTCTAGTATTGTTCTCTATTAAAACCTCCTGGGAACCATCTCAGCAAAACTGAGAGACGTGCAGGGCCAATAAAACTCCAGTCAAACCAACAAAGAATCAGAGAGACTTGGCCCTCACTGGAGGCTGTATTTAACAATATGCTACTCTGATTGATGAAAACTAGGTGAGAATGTGTAGCCGTTAATGCAGCAGCGACGCTCAGACGAACAGATAATGAGTCTTTAACATTCATACCGTGCAGCTTATTCAGTAAATGTTTTGTAAAATGTGAGAAATGAAGAGAGACAAAAACACTAGCACAAAAGGGCAGATAAAAACAGAGACACACATATAACCTGATAAACAGAGACAGGCACAGCCACAGAGGAGAAAAACAGGAGTCGGAGCTCAGGTGTGTGTGCCAACCGCAGAGGCTTGGAGGTGTTTACAGTGTGCGAATATATGCCAGTAAGCTTCATTGACTCACTTGTGTGGGTATACCAGCATTTTCACGTGCCCATAATGGTAAACCATGAGGGCATTTTGCTAAGCCACTGTTTTAATGGCTGTTTTACAACACAGAGCGTTCAACAACATATTACATGTAGCTGCCGTTAAAAAGAGAGACCTATCCCTCTTTCATTTTCTTTAAATCTGTTATTCCTGCACAGTCTCGTGCTTATTTTAGCTTTTAACCCTTTGCCCATCTTCATTGCTATCTATCTATCTATCTATCTATCTATCTATCTATCTATCTATCTATCTATCTATCTATCTATCTATCTATCT
>JAPQRN010000025.1:12712129-12724875 GCA_037367275.1 Coranthus polyacanthus | reverse complement strand
ATCTATCTATCTATCTATCTATCTATCTATCTATCTATCTATCTATCTATCTATCTATCTATCTATCTATCTATCCCCCCTGACTCCCCTTCCTTCTCTTCATTCCTTTGGTGACCCTGAGGGTAGGGCTGTCGTTTAGGAGGCCGTCACTGGTCACCTCTGGGTGCTGTGCTTTTTAATGGCTCCAAGGCCCACCTCATCTATTGCCTACTCACGCATGTATACACAAAGGACTTCCAATCAATTACGCTTGCGATTTATACAACCTGGTAAACTTGGGGGTGTTAGTCTCCCTAAGGCCAATCAGATCGGTCTTTCCCGAGACTTCTAACCCAGCCAAATAACACTCATTAGCTTACCTTTGTGCGTGTGTGCTTTTAAGTATGTGCATGTATATGTGTTTGCGACTGACACTAATTAGCGGGGCTAGTGCGCCTACTTCCTCAGGACCATTTCCTGTGATAGTAATTATTAGGTATGTGTGATAAATTCCAGGCCCTCTACCACCAGTGATGAGATAGGACAAGAGAACAAGAGAAAAAGTGAAAAGGAATGATGAAATACAATGAAATAGAAACAGCAAAAGAATCATTTTAATCTGTGAAAGGTCATAGTACTTTCCACAACATCATTCCGTTGCTTCCTTTACATTTCCTCTCTGTTTTCTGTGTCTTTTGATTGTCATCCTTTTTTGTTTTTGTCACATTTATACCATCTTTACTCTCCAGTCCGTCAGTCAGTATTTCCATTAGAACAGAAGTAGTTCTTTCAGTCTCTGGAAACACTTTTATTTCTGTCTATCATATTAAGGAAACACACAAACATTTCCCCCCTATTCACCTGTCAGTGAAAACACCCTCTTAAGGAGGCATCTCTAGCACATTTTTAGTCAGTCACTCAAACACTGGCATAAAAAGAGAGAGAGATAAAGTCATTTCATGGCTCACAAATGCTCTTTATAGGCTATTGATGCTAAAACAGCCGAAGATAACTTCACATATAAGGGTTTTCTGGTGTCTTACAGAACAACATTGTCTGGGAAAAATTGAGTTTTACAAAATAAACCCAAAGCAGCATTAGCAAAGCAGCACAACATCCAAGTCAAATACTGACTATACTTAACAAATTTTCCAATCTAATGAACCCAAATCTGTTCCACTTCAGTCAGTCATCTTTCTTGACTAACTTTATCTTAACCAGCATAAGTAAAACGTTTAATATCCCTTAACGCTTACTACGCAGAGCCCAGGTTGCGATCTCTCATTACCTTAGAACCTAGTAACAGGGATTTCAATGTGATGAAGTCCTCCATTGACAAAACCTCAAAGGAGAAGGAGGAGGACTAAGGTGGAGCATACCTTGGTCCTGACATAATAACACGCCTACAAGCCCGACAGCCGACACACATGTCGAAGGTAAACATGCATGTCAGAGGGCATGGGAGCACAGACAGACATGATGAATGGCCTGAAGTTCCCACGAGGCGACACGCATACAAACTTACTAGGAGAGAGAGGAAGGTGATGTGTGGTCAGCCCCGCCTCATCAGTGCAACACAGAGAATCCTATTCACATACAGCAGCCCTCTACGGCTCATCATTACCTATAACAACAATGGAACTGTAATACCACACTGGTATGTAGAAATGTGTAAAAAGATGTTGTTGCGTGCGCGAATATATGATAGAAATGTGTGTGCGAGTGCCAGTGTGTGTGACTTCATTAGTTGTTCACATGCTACATACATTTGTGCGTCTGTGTGTGTCCAGGACCCTCAGAGAGATCCGTGAGCGGGGACATGACCTTGCCAGTACAGCTGGTCTCTCTGTGTGTTTAGTCAGTGTTACCATGGCGATGGTGCTATGCAGACAGGATGTCTACATTGGGGATTTGAAAGTCATAATGTTGTACTACTTTAGGCTTCATCATGCCATGAGTTAGTGTAACAGACAAATGAACACTGTTCATAGACAAAACTGAACTTCTGGGGATAGGGACAATGAAATTTACACTGTGTAAATGGGCTCATCTGCCTTTGCATGAAGGTGTTTAGTTTATGTACATGTACATTAGACAAAGCCTACTGTAGGTACATACTTTTAAACGCACGGGCTGAAGTCAATAATTAGACAAAATGTACAGTCTGTTTCTGTGCAATTATTACACAATGTTTGTATAATATGTCTAACTGATGCTGTTCTTGAGGTCATGTTACATTATGACAGTGGGGTAAAGTAGGGTTTTTTTTGTGTATTTATACTTTTTTGAGAATTTTTAAACAATACATTTTACTTGTGCATAAGTATGTCTCTTTTGAGGTATATCACCTAGTTGCCATTTTAATTGCCTCCATTACAGAGTAAAACAAAAGCCACATTTATGGGACTTCAAGTCTAAAAAAAGGCGAAAGCTTCACTATGCAGTTTGAACTTTTTTGTGTTTGTAGCTGCTTACAAAATGTTTTGCAAGTGAATTTCAACTTTATGCATTGTAATGTCTGGCAGCTTTGCTGCTGTTGGTTCACCAGGTATTGGTAATAAATCATTAATGTGTTGTGTTTGTGTGGTGACTGCTGTATAGCAATATAACTCACGAATATACTTTTTACTTTTGAGTGGATCTTCAAACAAGTAATTTTACTTTTACTTATGTACAATTTCACCACAATAACAGTACTTTCTTTTGAGTCGCATAAGTTAAAACCCTTACACCTGTGATAGTAGGTTCCCTCTCCATTAGTGTACAGGGTATTTACGGCAGTACCATACATCCGATATGTCGTTTGTGTTTATAAAGGCCATCAACATAACAAATGGAAGATGAAGCTAAAGCAGGCACTAACATCATAATTTCTTTGATCACCTTTTGTACATGCTTTTGTTGACACCGACTCAGACAAGCGTCAATACCTAGAGTTAATTTGTAATTTCATGCACCCTCATTTCCTACACAAAACAACCGTGGATAAAAGCAGGTGTATCAGACTGTTGTGATGTAGCGCAGGTGTTTGCTGATACACAGCGTGCTTAGCTGCACCACTGTAACCCATTATTCAGTCTCTGCACTCACCCCACCTCTTTTTCTCTGGCCCCTCTCCGCTCACCAGACTCCGCTCCCTCCCACCCTTCACAGCTTCTACTCCATCTTATCCCTGTTCTTTCTTCCACCACTCCCTCCATCATTCCCTCCTCCCTTCCTCTATCCATCACCCCCTCCATCAATCACTCCCCCACTCTATCATCCCTTTTTCCATCATTTACCATTTCCTCCCCAACTCTCAACTACAACTTCTCTCTTTTTCTTCTTCTACTGTCTTGCAGAGTCTTACTACTAATGCCTGCATGATTTTCCCTCCATCTCTCAAATTGTCATCTCTCCCCTTCTCTACTTCTGAAAATTTCCACTTTGTCAACTCTGTATCTCTTTATGCATTTCCCTCAAAGCTGCTGCTACCTTTTTCTTTGCTATATCGTCATTTTCCATCACCAAAATGTAAACAGAGATAATATCGGCTACATTCCCGGTGTCTACAGGAGGATCAGGTTCAGTAAGCCACTGCGATGTTGTGGCATGTAGTATTATCCCATTCAGACAAAGGAAACATTTCAATGACTAGCTATTCAAAATGTCCAAACACATAATTTCTCTATTGTGCACCTACACCCCATGACCCCAGACTCATTTAATGACTAGCTCCTCTGGAGGCCATCTGTGTCTGTGTGTATCTGTGTGTGTGCGTGTGAATACTGTACAGTAGAAACTCAATCTGGTGTGGGGTGATAGAGCAGACCTTTAATGCTCCTTATACATCAAGCATTCAGCTCTATACGGTATCTGAAAAACGCAAATATAAAAAAAGCTTTCTCTCTCTCTCTCTTTTACACATACACATGGACACACAGACACACACACAATGAGGGCTAGGAAACCCAGCATGCAATGAGAGGATATTGAAAATGATTTTTTCCCCTCTTGTCTCTTTCATTAACAGTGTTGAAAAGCCAAGAGTCTGCTCTCTCTCTCCCTCAAGCTTACACACACACACACACACACATTAAAAAACACACACAGAGAGCTCCCCAGTTCACTGGGGAACGTGCTTCACATGGTTTGCTTCAGCTGGTCTTCTTGACAAATGCCACATTACAGTGGAGAGAAGGAGAAACTTGGCATGCAATCAAACTTCTCTCATGATTTCTAAGATTTGAAATACTTCAGTTTGTGTAGCCAGAGCCCCGTCCATTCCAGCCTCCCCTCCCTCTCATTCTTTCTCTCTGCCTGATTTTCTTTTGCTGTCTTTCTAACTCCCTCCCCCTTTCTCTTTCTTGTTACCTCTCTTTCTCTGCCCTATCTTTCCTGTTTAGTTTTCCCTGTGCTAACTTGGACCAGAGCTGTGCTGTGGGAATATGGCCCCGTTTTAAGCAGAAAGCCAAAGTTTGTGTAAGTATGTGCATGTCTTCAGACGTGAGTGATTATATGTGAGTTATACTGAGGTTGTGTGTGCATTCTGCGTGCGTATCTTTGTGGCTTGTTCAGATGCAAGTCTGTCTCACGAAGCTTCACCCCTTGCAATTCAACAGCCCTTTAATCCTCATCATCAGTGACCCTAAACCCCTGCCTCCGACCTCTTCATACACACAGACACACACTGATTCCAATGCACTAGAGACCACACACATGCTTGTGCCCCCTGTGCCCCCTCCATTAGCTCTTACCAGTGTAGACTTGCATTCAGTGTACATCTCAAACACAAAGGCGAAGAATCCCATTTACTTTGTTGCTGTTTATGTCAACCAACCATCACACTAACCTTCTTTTCTCAGACCTTCTTTTCTAATGGTAATATAATAATGATTTAAACACAGTGCCAGTAACATACAAAAGTATCATTCACATGCCAGGTCCCACAGCATGTTCGTAATTTCACATATATACCTAGAAGCATGGATTGTGCCTGTTTCATATGTAATACATTTCCTCCGCTAAACACTCCTGGTAATGTTTGAATGGTGGAAATTGGAACAGACAGGAAGATGGTTTGTATCACACGAGTGTGTGTGCAGATACACGGGCAAGGGCACGCTTTTCTCTGCTGTAAACTCTACACACACACACACGAAAGGCACACACATTCTTTTAGAGTTAGTGTGATCAGAGAGGCTTGGGGGGGGCATAATGGATTTTAAAAGTTGTGTTTTCAATATATATGTGCCAGCCTTCCCTTTTGTACTGTATTGAGTAGCTGACATTAAAGGAATTTCTTTGCGGCACATGACAACCAGATATGTGGCTCCATGCTCCTTCAATCAGAGCGCTCAAAGCAAACGCACATGTAGCCGCTCCACTGACAGATCATTGAACTCACTCACACATTCAAACATCCCCACCGACACACACTGAAATGCATCCAGTCCTGCACACTTTTCTGGGTTTCCTCCTCCTCTAACTCTGTCTTTGTCACACACAGACATAGACGTACACGTGAAAAAACAGCCTCACGCACATTCTCTGACCTGGCTAAGGCTGCACCACCTGTCCTCAATAAATGTAACTTTTCATAAGACAGCTATATAAGATGGCTAATCCTGCTTCAAAACACACCTCACCACTGATGTCTATATAATACACAGATGCACATGGGAACAGGTGAGTGGATACATGTGCCTAATACAGTGGTTGACACACAGGTTTTTGTTTTTTTTACTGCAGCAAAAAAAGTGCCGTGTGGGTAATGAAAATGCACCTGATGAGGTGAAATCATAGATCCACAGGTCACAGCTGGTGAATAGTAACTTAGTTTGATACCTTAATAAGCACCTTGTCATTGCAAATAATGCTTTACTCTTACTGGAAAGAGAAGCACAACAAAATGTGTTAAATGTCGTATACGCATAGGTTTATGTTTCCCTCAAGTCATTTTACAATTACAAGACATCCTAAATATACTCTGTACTGAATAATGTAGTTTTTGTACGAAAAAGTTCAATGACCTTACTAAAAACTGGAAAAAATCATCTCCTCCTTGATCTCTGAATACACAAATACTTCAAAAGTTTAACTACTGAAAACAAGATATTCCCTGCTCTCCTTCAAGTCCAGCTTCAGTGTACGAGCAGTGATGGCTTCAGGTTTCCACATGAAAAGGGCATCACAGACATCATTCTGTATGAATTTACGGCGAAGCTCAAAGCCCAGTAAAGTTTTTGAGTGGAGGATGACTTCAAGGTATGTATGGTACATAGATATAAAAGACAGGTGACTCAGTGTGAGACTAACTTCATCTCCAGAATCTCCTCCAGCTGTTTGCGTCGCTCTTGGCGCAGACTGTTAAGGTGTCCATCTCTCTCGTGCAGAGACTGCTGGGTAGAGGACAGACGCATTTTGGTGGCATCCAGCTCTTCACGTGTTTTTTCCAAAGCTCCCATCAGCTCCTCCAACTGTGCAAAGAAAAAGCACACACAAAACGGTCGATGAAAATACCACGACAGGCGTGCCAGCACTTATCTGTTTTCAAGTCTAAAAAGTGTGGAATCATATTATGTATAAAAAAAAATGAGCGAGATCCATTTTGTTCTTACCATACACTGTCACAGTGTATGAGTGTACATGATTAGGCAACCAAATATGCACTTACAGTATGTAAGTATTTTATTTCTCTGCATGCCAGGTGTTTATTTCATAGTGGGTGTGACTCTATTCATTTTTGTGTTTTTTTTGTATTTGTGTTTGCTTATAGCTTCCCAGAGATGCTGGAATGTTAAAATGAGGCGAAATGACCGCCTAAACATGAAAATAAACGACCGGTTAATGAAGAGGGAAGCAGGTGACATTTCTAAGGTTCAAATGCCACGTGAATGACGTATCTCCTGGAAAAAGGTAACACCCGCACACTTGTGCCAAACCACAAAAATGTATTAGTGACAACCTTTCAATCCCACTTGGATCTTCTGAATGATATTTCTCTCGACCTTGTGCTGGAAACAACATCCCCCACCTCTTCCACCCTTCCACCTTCTCAAGTGTGGTTCTACTTTAAAGCAGGTGAGAATAATGCTCAGCCCTTAAACTACATCTCCTCCTCCTGCACACACATTCCCTCCAGCCATGCAGACCTGCATGTCCAACCTACCGTAAGTGCCTGACAAACAGGATGTGACCTCAGGGCGTCATTATCCTAAGATAGGAAGTGTATAATTGTCGAACAACAAGTATTTCACAATAGCATGCAGTGCTAAGCGAGCTTGTTTAGATGGCATAAACGGAACACCATGAGAATATTAATTCTTCTTAGTTGAGGTCTGATGGTATGTGATGGGGGATAGTCAAACAATAAATTCTGAAGTGTTACCAAATGAACTAAAGGAGAAAAGAGAAAAAGAAGCAGAAAAATAGAGAAAAGGGGAATTAGGGGAAGCACTCCATGGGGTAGGAGATGAAAAAAGGAATGGGCCTCTTTTATGAAGGGGCCAAATCGTTCACACATTTTCAGGACACTCTCCATCTCTAGGTGTGTTTCACAGATGTCAGATAATGTGCTCGCTGACTGTTCATGAATATCACATATGGGGTGAGAGAAGAAGGGTTGAAAGCAAAGCAAGTGGGGATTAAAGAAATTTGAAATGGTGGGAAAGTGACAACTTTCAGTCATAACTTCCTGGAAACTTAACAAGGCATTGTTTCAAATGCAATACACCCCATAGCCCTGCCAACAACAACTGACCTCCAAAGTATCCAGCAGCTAATATACCCAATATAAACATGACATCCAGCTGTCTAAAATCTTACTACATTCAATGTTTTATGCCTTCTTTTGGGCTTAAAGGAAACTAAAGCCACTCTTTTTATCTTGAAAGCCAAAGGTCATACACACACACACAACTCTATTACACTCACCACATGTCTATCAATCCTCATGCACCAACTCCCCCCACCCCAGTCTCCTATTAGTCCACCATCCAGCCTAACCTTCACTTCACAATCACATCATTAATAAGGAATACAATGCATTTTAGTGAAATTATGGACCTAATCAGCTTAGCGGTGAGCCTGTGCGTGCTAATTTAGCTCAACTTCAAGGCAAAGCCCCCCAACCAGGCTAAGGCTCACTAAGACTGGCCCAAAGCCCCTTTAGTTGCTAAGCTGATTGGGGGCTCAGAGGTAAGGGCCAAATCCCTCTTGTCCATTTGCGTCGGTGTTGCTGGTTCAAAGGCCTAGTTCAAACGCCACAGAGGGAGAGAGGGAGAGACACAGAAACAGAAATGGAGAAAAAGGGAAAGAGAGTGTGTGGATAATTGGGTGAGACAACTTAAGAAGGCAGATGAGAAAGAATGAGGCTCAGGACAATGAATGGACAGCAGAAATGACGGCAGGGGAAGGACGAGTCAGAGTGAAGCAGAGACGGAGTGAGAGACGGAGGGAGTGGGGGTGTGAAGAAAAGCGACCCAGGGCATTACCCATGCTCCATTTCAGCAGGTCAGGCTGATGGAAGACTTTCAGCGCATTACACATCATGAGACTGATTACTCTGGGACAGAGGGGAGAAAAAAGAAGAAAATCAAGGAAAGAGTGAGGGGAGGGGGGGGATCTGAGAATGTGAGTCTGGCAGGGCGCTCTGAAACAGTGCCAGGGTCAGGTGATGTTTCAGAAGGACCTGTCCCTCTCTCTATTACCCCGCCTCCTCTTGCCCCACTGACTCTTTTCCCAGCGTCTGCAGCAAGAACACAGATGACTGACAACTGTGTAACTACATGTTAATGGCATGTTGACGAGCTGCCTTTCTGCGCGGTGATGTCACGATGGCTCACGGAGTTAAGTGTGTTGACAGCACCTAGCAGGGAGCATCATAAAGGACAGAGCATCTTGAGTGCCAGGCAAAATGGGTATTTTCTTTGTGTCGACAGCCTGACTGTAACTCCATTCTGGTTCAATATATGTCAAGTGCATTTGCCAGTATGTGTGCATGCTGGCTCTGTGCGTTTTCTACGTGTAGGGTCTGGACTCACTTGAAATGAAAGCATGTTGGGGTCAGTAAGTGTTAACATGTCACAAGTTAGTAAAGGATTTCCCTGATACTTTGGCTACACACGGGTAAAGTTAGGTCAAAGCTGAATCATCCGCTTCTATGCGTGCGAAAAGCCCCACCGACAAAAATATTCTTTTCTTTCATTGGATCAAAATATTGTTTGACAAACACAGTATCCATGCTAACTGTTAGTCAAGCATGTCAAGTACAGAAAGTGCATGGAGGGCAAAAACCTTTAAAAAAATAAGCCACAGTTAGCGTTGGCTCTCAGTGAATTTTCTAAACTGAGTCTGACCTTATAATACTCTCTCTTTCCCATTATGTCCATCCATCTATTCGCTCATCTATTCTCTCCTCTATAAGCTTCGCTCGCTGAATGTGTGTGTATGTGTGCATGTGTGAATAAGCAGGAGCATATGTATGTATGTTAAAGCAATACAGTCATAATTCTGCCTCAAAATGTTAGTTCTTGTTCTAACCGCCAATTGCTCTCATATTACTTGTGGCACTCATAAGTAATGCAAGGTCATTCTCATTCAAATGCACACTCACACCAGGAGGAAACACACTCCCTTGCCCTGTTTCTCTTTCCCACCACAGACACACCTATGCTCACAACCATACAAATGCAGACACACATACACACTTTTGGAGCCGCCGCTTAAAGTTGTATATCGAACTGCTGGCAGTTAGCAAGACATCTATATAGGAGAACATACAGAGGGCAGCCTGTGCTCCATCAAGACTGATACATTGGATCTACAACTTTCTCAGTGAATTCTAATTACTAGCATACTGTACATGCTTTTTGGTACAAAATGTCAACCATGCAACACCAGACTTCACAGGAGACAGAAAGTGTCTTAAATTTCAGAGAGCTAAATTAACTAAGACAATACAAACTGAGTTACGAAATAAAAGCAAAAGGCACATACTCATTTTATTAGTTGTTGGTTAAGAGCAAATCAACTTCTTAGCCATTAAGTCTGACTGCAGTTGCACACTTAGCCACATGGGGGAGCAGTTAAGTTCCCTCACATTTTCTCAGAAACCTCAGATGAAACTTTTTCATCCAGGACCTGGATGACATGATTTAGTGTTCAGTTGAAAGGGTATGTCAGGGTGCCGACGTAGTGTAAGGATGCATGAAACTATGTGTGTGTGTGTACAAGTGTGTGAATTTGTGCCAGGTTTTGAGTCTTCCAACAGCATTTGTGACATCAGGTCAACCTGTCTCTGAGCCTGAACGCGGGCAGCCTCCTCCTGCGCCCAGAGCGCCTCCCTATGTGCAGAGGTGTTCATGCTCTCCCTCAATGCCTTCTCCAGCTCCCCAATTCGTTCCGCCGTCTCCCGCATGGCATCCTGGGAAGCTAAAGAAGGAAGCTGAGGTGGTAGGGATTAAGAGGAAGAGGAGGGGTGAAAGCAAAGCAGTAAAAGCCAGGGAGAGAGTGTTTTTCTTTGAGTATGGTGTGATTTAAAATCCACAAAATCTTTCTGCACTGGACAATAAGGTAATTTAAGAAAGGATGCAATTGTTCGTCTATGTGAAAACAGGATTTCGTGTTCATGGACCAGAGAATCAAAGGCAAGACTTGAGGAAGTCAAAAGCTGTGAGAGAAGACACAAGGTTTTTTAGCCTGCCAAGACAGAAGAGAGTGATAAGTGATGAAGAGAGAGAGTGTGTAAGTACTGTGACCTTTGCCAACATTCATATGAGCTTGTGTATGTATGGACTAGAGTGTGTGTTCACTTGCACTGTGTGTGTGGCCTCACTGACACCCACGGTGAGTGGTGGGAAAAGGATACCTCTCCACACTGGGTGATGGAACTGTGAAAGAAAACACTGGACAGAAATAATAAACCCCCAGTCCTCTCTCTCTCTCTCCCCCTCTCTCTCTTTGCTTTCTGTCCCACTCCCCAATCACTTACTTGCTTGCAAGTTCACACGTTCACACTTTTCTGGGGAGCAGTGCAGAGGCCTTGGAATCACATGGACAAGGAGCCACATTTTAAAAAAAGAAGGTAAATTTACACTTTAATTAAGGTTTAATTCCTGCTTTCAAAGCAGACGGATATTTTGATGCCATGAACTAGGGATGTACTGATCCAACATACAGGAAAAAACACTTGTTACTATAAACACTTGCTTGCTGTAAATATTGGCATGAATGTCATAGTTAACAATATTGCCAAAGCACCAAGGGTAATATAATTCAGTCAGACCAGACCAGACTCAGTGGTCAGTCTTCCTTATGGAGAATTAGTAACACCTGATGCTGCATATGTAACAAGAGCAGCATTGCATGTGAGTGAAAACAGCTACAGGCAAAGCAAAAAAAGGCAGAATACAAAATGTTTTCAGCAGGAAGCTTCAACCTCACAAATGTGATGAGGCAGCTGCAGCAGCATCTCACAAACGAACATGACAAGTGGGAGCCACTGACTTTGAAGCAATGAAGGTTTACGAGAAACTCCCTTCAAACAAATCCTGTGCCAAACTGCCAAACTGAAACATTTTAGTTTCATGACACTGATACTGTAAACCTACATGCCATGTCAGTTCAAAATCCTTAGAAACCATCACAGCAGTAGCCTTTTTAACTGACATACTGCATGTATCTCAATGTGAGAACGTGTACTATGGCATTACTATTTCTGACCACGTCTTAGAAGTCATATTTTGTATTGCAAATGCAGGGCTCCAGGCAAAGAGTTCCATTGCTCACACATGGTGAATCCATTGTGACAGCAAAAGAGGTGGAGCATGGCAAACTGAAAATGAAGTAAAGTTTGCCAGTCTAAGTGAAGTAAAGTTTGCCATGATGCATATGAATGGCTTATTAACAACCCAGTAATTATGAAAATGAAGAAAAGTAGTTTGGAGTTGATAGTGATACCAGCTTTTGTTAAGGGCACCAAAAAAAAAAAAAGTATGGGAAAGGTTTTTTTAATAATGTACCTTCCACCTCAAAGATACATAACTATTTCTAATCAAAAGGACTTGTTCAACTCAGTTTAATGGGGATAATTTACCAAGTAATTCAGCGATACTGACTAAAACAGCTGCAATGGGATTATCCCTGAGCGTGTTGAAAATAGTGCCAAGCCAGCCAAATCACAAGCGGATACTTGTGGCTCGTCACGTCAGCACGACACAGCTGGAGGTGAGCGACAATCACCCGCACACACACGTACAGAGGCAGGCTGTGTGCTTCAGCAGTTCAAAGCTGTAATTGGATGTGACAGACGGGCAGTAACTCGATGCACCAGAATCAACAAGTACCGGTCTGACCCCGCCTAACAGACAGAAACACACACACGCACGCACACACACACACACGCACACACACTCATACACCCCACTGAGATGGGTCTGCCACTGCTGGACCCCCAAGTGTAATCTAACCAAAAAGCTATGTCTGTCTGTGTGTTTATGTGTGCACATGTACAGTATATGTGTCTGTATGTGTGTGTCTTAACATACTGTATCTGTGTGTTATATCGGAGTGTTATTAGTAACAAGAGAGTATTGCTGGCTTTCAAGACTATAAAGAATGGAAAGAAAGGGCAAGTAAAAATGATAGAGAGATAGGGAGAGCTGGGAGAAATGGAAAGATAATTGCCTCTGCAGCTCCAATCATCACCTAAATCATTATGGAGTCTGGCCTTTTTGGTTTGATGGAGGGATTATAATCACTAAAATAAACGAGCAAGGAGTGAGAGA
>JAPQRN010000025.1:12682695-12712029 GCA_037367275.1 Coranthus polyacanthus | reverse complement strand
AATCATTATGGAGTCTGGCCTTTTTGGTTTGATGGAGGGATTATAATCACTAAAATAAACGAGCAAGGAGTGAGAGAATGCACATTTTTGGCAGCTATGCACCTACCATCCTATGCTTTACACACTCACAAAACCACTTGCCCACATAGCCTGATCCAGGCAGACACAGACATCTGTCTCTGTCTCTGTCTGAAAAGTTGTGTGTGCAGCATCAACCACCATGTGTCCTATTTCACGATTAAAAAAAATCTTAAATGTGTGTACAGGGCGTTAAGTTTCATATAAACTTTCAATCAAGCGTGGGAAAAAGAGACTGGAAAGAATAAAAACCCTGAAGTTTGTCGGTATCTTCTGAGACTCTCTCCAGATAAAAAAAAAGAGTTTCTATAATCCTCGTGGCTCTAAACAGAGGAGGGGGGGGGGGTATTGAATGTTGCTGATAACGCGGCATAACAGATAAAAAAAAAAAAGGCCTGTGTGAAGGTTTGAAGTGAACATTTCCGATGTGTGTTTTCTCTGTGTTTGTGAAGTGCAGCGTGGCGCGATGGAGACGATGGAGCGGAGAGATGCTATCTCTGTATCCCACATAAACTCTCCTGGATGGACGGGGAGAGGGAGCGATGAGGGAAGGCCCTGTTTGTTTGTGTTTACCCTCGGAGCGTGGTGTGTTCCTGATGGAGCCAGAGATAAATGGAGCGAGGGAGAGAGAGGGGCAAAGGAGAGCTAATAGAGAATAGGGCCTCAAACTTTACAACCGAGCCAAAACAATATACAGATCGCACACATCTCAAAGCAGTGGATTAGATTATGCTGCTCACTGCTACTGTCTTTATGTTTTTGGGCATACCTGCTGTTCTTCATCATATTGTTCTTAAAGTTCATTATAAAATAATTTAGAGTTGTAGGCACAGTTGCTCAGTATAACTGTCCACTTATGATGTTTTGTACCTTGGCCACACAGAGAACATATTTTCCTTCAACCGTAAGATTCCCTGCTTCATATATATCTATACAAAGATACAATATCATTATTACAAAGATAAAGATAAGATGCAAATGTGTCTGGAACACATTTGCATCTTAGCCAAAATTAATGGATTCTTTTCTTTTAAAGGTGCAATATGTAACATGATTCCGTGTGCTTACATACAGTTGTGTTGAAGTCTGTGTTGTGCTGGTAGCTAGTGTTGCACATTGTTGCTGCTGTTCAGGAGCAGAAGAGAGGAGCTGAGGCGCTCAGAAATCAGCATATGGATTTTTACAGAAAATCTGACGCAAGTCTTCTGCATAGAAATCAGTGGCTGTTGTCATGGATGTAGGGAACCGAAGCAGTAGGGAATGGTGGTAATTTTTTATGGCATGTTACGATCCGTTCACAATCTGGCGATAAAAAGCAATTAATACGTGTACATTTCTTCACACATGTTACACAGAGCACTTTTAAATGATCTCACACTTATATTTTCAGTTTTTTTCAGTACATCAGTTTCAGTCTCAAAGGTCCCATATCTATTATGGGTGAATAACAATAAACTTGAACTTGAGTGCCTGTGTCTGCTCTGACGCTAGTATTTCCTTTAGTCAGTATTTTATAAAACATAAAATACATACCTAAAATAACATTTTCTACCACTGCTGGAACCTTACATTTTGTTCTCTTTGTGGACAACATCTATCACCCTGACATCGGTCACACCACTCCCTTTCACTTGTCCCTCTACCGCTTTCATTCCTTCTGGCACTCTCAAGTCTCTTTCCAGGTTGTAGCAATATTAATGTGTACTACTCAGACACTGTTTAAGAGAGGAAATCGGATGTTGGATGTTGCCTGCCAGCACACACAGAAATAACAAAATAGCTCTACCAAAAACAGACTGAGAGAAGGCTCTGACTCTATTTGGCAGAGCGGTACAGAGAGGTGTACTCTACTTCATCGGCCCTGTGGGAAAAACCTGGCATGACTGCATTCTGCATATTAACACTTCAGCAGAGCTCTGCAGGCTAGCACACAAACCTGCACACACACAGACGTACACACACACTGTAGAGCAAGCACATGACACTCCTGTTGACACTCTTGACACTTGTGTACACAACTATACAAATTATATCACTTGATGCTGCATATTAAAAAGGGCACTTCAAAATTCTCTCCCCTGCATGACTGGATACAGTCTTTTACTATTCCCCTCTGAGCCATTATGCTGCCGCTCGCGGCTGGCGTATGGAGCTGATTTTTGCTGGACTAAATGCCTGTCTCTTCCACTTAGTACTGACTCTGAGATGCACTTAAGGAGGGAGGGCAGGAGGCATAAGAAACTGGAACAGGGGTCTTTCTTCTAAGAGGCAAGTTCTAAAAAGAAAAAGTGATGAGGCGGAGACGAGAGAAATTTAGAAACAAACGAAGGAGAAAACACCTTATGACGAATGGATTATAAAATGTATGATAAAAAAGAAATTAGGAAAATAGGAGTTAGAGTCAGCCTGCATTTTGGATGAAGTGATGATGAGCTAAATTAGAGACCAGGGAATGCACACACACAAATATTCAAACCTGTGATAAAGAGTGTGGATGTCCATCAGTCAGGGCATCTTTCCTCATCTCACCCGACACTGTCTGCTTCTGGATGTTTGGTGACTTAATTTGCCTTCAGACAGAAAAGAGAAAGTGGGAAGAGAGGTAGAGAAAAATATGCAGTCATAATCACAACTATGAACTACAACAATAGACTACAAGACAATAATGGATCGTGAATAATGAATAATGTTAGTATGTCCAGTATGTTGACATTCAAGCTCACACGTCATACACAAACAGACAATGGCCATTTTGCTTTTGTGAAATTTATTTTTATTGTAAATAAGTACCAAATATGTTGTGCATGTATGTGTGCATATATAAAACAAAATACCCGGTATATAATATACTGCATAGCAGTTGCCTTTTGCAAAACAGTATAGTATGTAATACAACTGCTAAATTTGTTTTCTTAAAATAAGACGTGCATATAAATGGTGGTTTTACAGTGTGTACAAGCAGGGAAGTACAGAGACTGCATGTCTAGTCTTAGTAACATGGAAGACAGAGGCAAGACAAGACATGACTGGTGGTGGTGAGACACCGCTGTGTAAATCTTTCAACAACACAACACAACGCAACGCACAAACACATACAGACACAGATGCAAGCGTATGCATGCAGAAAAAACACATTCACATACATACACTTTCAAAAATAGACATGTGCAAGAGTTAAGCTTACAAATAAGGAGACAATCTGATATAAACATACACAAATTAAAAAAAAAAGAGAAAAAAAAAGGATTGACTAAAATGTGGAGACACTTCCAGAGACACACACATACATGATCATAAATCTGCTGTCGCTGTTGTGCATCACGGAGGTGCTGCCAATTAACCAGTCAAGATGGCTCTGTATTTCCCTTTCACATAAGAACTGCGCCTTGTCATTTACCAAACGTACGTAGTCCATGCACACACATAAAATCACATACATACAAATATTTATAAACACAGTCACCAACACCCGCTGCTAGACACACACATGAACCCACAAAATTCATGCAAATGGACAATCAGACGCACTCTGTCTCACTCTCAAAATAGAATCAAAACACACCCTTCGAGCTCCCAGTTCACACTTTTTTTTTTTTTAAATGCAAAGAGAGTGCAAGAAAGCTGACAGTGACAAATTAGTGCTTAAGAGAACCCTCTAACACTGTAAACAGGCTGTGACCAAGCAGCTGCTAAACCGCCCCACATTATTATTCCATATCCACACCGGTGTGTTTACTCTGGGCAAAACCTACAAGCTGCCCCCACATATGGCCAAATATTTGCTGTCACAGCCTGTAAAATGGTGTGTGTGTGTGTTTTAACTTTTATGAGTGATGTTTGTGTGCTATTAATTTTAAATACACCTAGCAAAATGATGAATACATTCAATACACACTTACATGGCAGCGCGCACAATATAATACCTTTCACAGCCTTTGAAGAAATTTTTGTTTTAATAAGAAAAGACAAAGCAGGAAGGGAGTACTCAACTTTTCTATCAATATTTATATTTAATATTACTCCCCCTTCATATAAACACACACAGACGGAGCACCGGTCAGTTTATCAGGTCTGTTGTTACATGTCTCTAACTTTTTTTTTTTTTTGACTCCACTGTTGACTTTATACATTTGAGTCATTTTAAGAGTCGCTTTTGAAAAGCGCTACATAAATAAAGATTATCATTCAATTTTGTGATTAGGAGGGGTATGTGAACACACATTTACGCAGCGAGGAGGCAGAGGGGAAGAACCTGTTTATACTAATCTTTGATGTCTCTGTGTGTGTTTTTATTAGCTCAGAGGCATGTCCATGGAGAACAAACTCGCCATGAGGGCATATCAGCTATCACACATAGCCACTACTGGCACAGGTGTATAAACCAGCAGACACGCTGGTCCCTTTTGATAACTGATATACCCCCATCAACCCATCAGCGCAAAAATGAAGTAAGTGTTTTGACCTATGCGAAGGGAAATGAGGGCACGAAGTGTGTGAATAAGAAGCAGACGGGCCGGGCTGCATATGAGTGGAAAATATGAAAGAGATGTGTGATTTGTTGATTACTGAATGATTAAATTCATGGGGGAAAAATAGTATTTTATTGCAGTGACATTTCTTAGAAAGATAGACAGAGCAAGAGAGAAAGTACTGTGCACGGGTCCAGCCATTTCCTAAACTGAGCGTAATAAGTAATTTTTCACATTTCCTTTCACTCCTTCCACCTGGAGCAGTCCATGCATCTGCCTTCCAACATAAGCAGCTCCACTTTATTTCTGGCTGTCAATGCAAAGCTCTGTTTTTTGGGTTTTTTTTTTAACTGCGTATCTCATTTTATACATATTTCTTTATCGCTCTTCCTCCATCTCTCTCAGTCCTTTTTTCTTTTTTTCCTGTTTTTCTCATTCTGTTATTCATTTATTAAAACTTCATTTTAGCCAGTGTTTAAGAAAACTACATGAATGATTTATGCTTTAATCTCATTCACGAACTAGCGCAGGGTTGCCTTTGAGCAACGCGCATCCAGCAATTCTCAACTGCTGCAAACGAGCTGCCGACTGGTTAAGCTGTTAATATAAAGTCGAGTGTCGTTGCAAATGCATTTTTGGTTGACTTGTTCTGGATATTCAAAGGTAAAAGGAGTAATATCCTTTGAAAGAAGAAATCCAGATTTTTATCTCTTCTTCATAACTCTTAATTCTTACTCTGTCTGTTCATCTTCTTTTTAATAAAACAACATTAGGGACAAAATCCTCTGATTTCAAGCAGGCGAGGACACACTGGGGCAGTCACTACTCAGCAGTGCGTGATACATGGAATAAAAGGCAGATATGATCTGAATTAACACAGCAATATATTAATACACAACCTGCAGTGCAAAAAGAGGAAGGGTAAGGAAACGTTGTAAATTTAAGTGTAGCTTAGAGGCACACTGGGAGTCTGAAGTTTTATCTGCAGCGCTTGTCTTAAAGCAGTGCTGAGAGATCCTTACAGAACCCGTCTGTTTATTAGTAATAGATGCTTTATGGTGCTAGACGGGTCTTATCGCAACACAAACAGCAAGTAGGTTGGTGTCTGTGTGGGTGTACCAAAGAGGGGATACTAAAAGGAGGTTAAAACAGAAAGAAACTAAACTACAACTTAAAATGTAAGAAAGTATAATGTGATTCACTGTATGTAGGGTGTTGACAGTGGATTTGATAGTTGTGTCTCTAATGTAGGTGTAACCCTTCTAAATTTTTACGAGTTAAATAGGAGGTGGAAGGGACATTTGGAACCAAAACGGCCATTAAGCACCTGCAAACGCACAGAAATATGTACAGTTTACAAACATTTTCATGTAGAAATATTATATACAAAGGCTTTGGAGGTTACTTTCAGACTCACTGGAATGTGTGTGTTGGCGTGAATGAATGCACTATGTGTGTTTTCAAAAGATTGATGCTATCAACATCTGGAGTTTGATTATGGTCACAGGAATAAGGCCCAAATCAGTGTGTTATGGGACTAGATTAATGTTTGTCATGAAGAATCATCACATACGGTATATAGTGTCGCACATCGGATTCCAGGGAGCAGCCTGTATGAAGCACTGCTAAGAAATATTAAGCATCATACTGAAGAGGCTTTTAGATATAAGTTACGACAAATATTTATTAGAATAGAAATAAGGAACGTTCTTTAAAACGTGGAATTAGGTAACCTACAGCTTATGATTTGCAGTATTTATGTGTTGATTGGTAGACTTGGCATTTCCTTTTTCTGAAACCCTCCCTTACATACCAGAGTGCTTACCACGTCAATAGTTGTGATACGGTGAGACAGGGAGGCTGATTTATTTCTACTTTAGAATAGCCCCCACAGCACTGCAGGAACTTAAGCATCAGGAATAACCTTATACATATATACAACATATGTCTTTACTGTAGATGCAGCTTGGCATGTGTCTTAATTTAACCTACACAAAAACTACCATGATACTTTAATCTTTAAATAGCAATCAATGACATGTATTCATTGTTTCATTTTATTGATTTTAGTCCCTCGTATCTGCTTCACAGCTCTTAGGACTCTATTTAACAAATCCAACTATTAGAATTAGAGTTAAGAGATGAATATGCAGCGATACAGATGCATTCTACATCAGTGTCATGGATCACTAAAGCAGATTAGCGAGGTATTAAACTTACACATAAAACAGTAAATAAAACATGGACCATGAACTACTTAAAGCTATCTCTGGTATCCTAAATCACTGCGAGATCTAAGCTATGAAATAACTGGGAGCGAGTCTCCGCTGTGCTGGAAGGTATTTATTACAATGACCTGCTGGCTACATCTATCTTTGACTCTCTCTGCTGCATTGCCAACTGGATGACAAAGTGTCTATTTCCTCATCTGTTTCTCTCTCTCTCAGTCCAGATAGTGGATAATAGGCCATCTGACTGAATTCCAACACAAATACTCTGATTAAAAAGACATTCATCCTCTGCCCAGACACATCTCGCACACTCCGACACAGAAGTCCAATCAGCACAGAAGAGACACTCATCCGCCCGTGCTGTCATATAACACATCTGCGCAAATACACACACACACACACACACACACACACACACACACACACACAAATTCTTGCGTCTACTTTTTATGTTTGATGTCTTCTTATGTTTTGATGTTTTTTAGATCAAATTCCCACTGATAACATGGCAGCAATGCTCCACTGATCTTCATAGCCACCACATACACACCAAAAAGTGCAGTGAAATATATGTGAAAAGAAAAAAAAAAACGTGTCTTTTGTGCTCTCTTACATTATCTTCTACGTATTTTACACTGGCAGTAACTGATGCAGTGGATCCTCCTGTGATAACTTACTGTTGACCTGCATGTGACCTGTGGCCTGTATTTGCTGACCAGAGGGGAAAGTCAGACTGATACAAGAGACTAGCTGACACTAATGAGACAGCAGCTTCAGTAAGATGGATGAGCTCTTGAGAAGAAACTGTTCCAAAACTTACACCCAAACACTGCTGTCCCACAACTGACTGCACACACACATACATATATGCAAAGAAACTAAACATGCAGATGAACAAACATGCGTATGCATTTACTGGTGACAGTCACATGTAAGCAAGAGACACATGTTCGGCTAGAAGTAGAGGCATGACGCATGCACTCGCACATGGAAACAGAGGGTAGACTGTGTGAACAAACTCTGCGGGAACTACTGTATGCCTATTATACTTGATGCTCAAGTGTTCCCACAAAGTCTGAGTCAGCACACGGTTTCCATGCCAGAGTGGAGAGTCTGTAAAACGGGTAATGAATGAGGCAGGAAACAGTTTGATCCAGTGCATACAGCCCATCCAGATCCATTCTAAACCATTGAAAACCGTAGCTAGCATTAACGCACCTGACAGAGCCAACGTGTGTTAAAAAATTGTCCTTTCACATACATTTTTCACACTCATGGCCCTCAACTCTGCAGTTGGAGACCCACCAACTGAGAAAGATTCTACTATCAATCTACAAATACGGCCACATGTATTAGCATATGTACTGCTACCAGTTCAAACACATGCTGTGCACCATCATATGTGTACATGCATACACAAACACACGCTTTTTAAAGTTTTTTTTTTCCCCCCAAATATTCGTGCACAAACATATGAAAAAATTGCACACACAAACACCCACATACAGTACCTCTGCGTTGGCACTCGACAACTACTCATTTTGGTACATATACACACCATGCCAATCCATAAATCAGATGATAATTGAGTAGCACTGTGCCAGTAATAAACAGAGCAGTATAAACAGCCAGTGTCTGGGCTGGATACACCACCTCCCACTGGCATGCCGCTGGCTGCCTGCCTGGCAAATTAAAACACACACACACACATACACACTCATACACACTCACACACAAACATATTTACTGTATGCATATACAGTAATGCAAAGGTAGAAACAAAAACACTTATTCGTTGAGTTTACAGACAAACACGTGAAATCCACACACGTAAATGGAGTTGATTATATGAGGAAAACCGCACATCGCAGCACTCATGATAGTAATGAAAACTGAAAAAAGTCAACACAAAAGAGGAGTTTAATATCTCCAGAGATATAAATCAGGGAATATATAAAGTCTCTCACTGTGTTATTGCTGTGACAGGAATGAGAACGGCGATTGTTTGCTGTAAATGCATTGTACATTTACCGTCCCATTGGGATATGTGAGGGAATCAGATTTGAGCCAATATACCCACATATATTCCACATTTATACCTGGGAAAGTTTAAAATCAACTCAAGAGTCATGGCATGAGATCATGAACAATGGCCACAGACAAAGTTAATGGTACTATGACGGTATGTTTATCAGACACTTAGTATCTACTTACCCAGGTCTGCGGATAATTGATACACAAAAACAAATGATAAGACTTTTAGCCACATGATAAAAAATAACATGTACATAAGTCAAAGTATGCATTTCTAGTGTGTGATTACATCAGGCAGAAAGCATGACAGCGTGGAAGTGGTTTCAAGTGCTGGGAGGACAGAATCTAGACAGTTTATGTCTCATGGATTACTCCTTTATAAATAGAGCACTTAGGCATAAATCGGGATCTTACAAAGATCCGGTCACTTGGAAGGACACTGTTCTCTGAGGACACCCAGATGGTGTCTTGTAATGGATGTGTCACTGAATTTCTGACCCTCACCTCTCAAGATCAGCTATTTTTTTCTCCTTGCATGATCTGTCCATCTCAGCATCCCTCAGAGCCACCATTAGCCTCTCCACTTCAGCTTGTGACTTCCCAGATTCTTCTCTGTAGCGGGCCACTTCCTGCTCCAAAAGCCTCAAACGATCTGTGATGTCTGGACACTTGCGGACCACATCCTCTGTGGTTTGGGTCTTTGGGTGGGACACAAAACAAAAGCAAATGGAGTTGATATAGTAGATATTATCTACAATAGGACAGTATTAAAAAAAACAATGGACAGGGGCCAGTTTAGGACAAATTAGACACAGCTTTTGAAGAACTGCTGTTTTCACAATCATTATGAAACTTAGCCAAACTTTCATTCAAAGCTGTAATTTTTGACACTTACGTCAACATTTATTAGCCACAACTCCTTCATTGGCTTCAGCGATACTTTGTCCGCCATAGCTGCACTTAATTAGCCTAAGTTCTCCTACTTGGAGTTAATAAAATGTGTACCATTATCACAAAGCTGTACCTTCAATGTGCCTGCAAAAATGCACATACACTATAAAGATTAAATTACATTCTTGTGACAGAAGCTTTTGTCCAGAGCATCTTACAAAAAGTATATTGAAACCATGTAAGAACAAGAGCTAGATATCCAACATCGGAGGTGTATGAAAGTTCTGTATGTTAAATATGTTTCAAGAGATGGAGGAAAGCCCCAGCAAGGGTTGAGATATTGTCTCAAAATTAGAGTTTTTAGCCTATGATGAAAGATGGAAGATTCTGCTGTCCTGACTTTGGTTAGGAGCTCATTTCATCTCAGTGGAGCCAGAACAAATAAGCCACAAATAACAAGCCTAAACTCTGTTAGAATCTGATTGCATATTATGGTAACAGTGTGCTAACAAGAAGAACTGACATGCCAACATGTAAGAAAGTAGCTGAAATAACAGCTGTAAAAACGAAGCCAAGTATAACTTATGAACCGAGTACAACTTATGTAAAAGGCATAGCTGAAATGACAAAAAGTGACAAGTCTGAAGATAGAGCTGAGCTAGACAGGGTCTGAGATCTACTGAAATTGCCTTGGTACACATACAGACGAAAACACATGAGGAAGATGCATTAAAGAACTTACTGTCGGGCTCACTACTGGTAGCCCATCAGCTTTGGCAAGCACCTAGGAGGGATAAAAGAGGGAAAGGAGACATGTAGTGTAGTAGCAAGTATAGTACTAGGACTGAAGATTGAACACTGAAAATCACACAAGGTCAAGATCATCTCACATGGGTAGCAATGAGACCCAAAGGAAAAGGTAAGGTAATCCTGAATATGTGGTTAGAGTCACAATTTAGCCAAAGCAGAACCAATCTACCTCATCCGCTCTCATCCCTTCATCACCCCCCTCGGTTCCCGGCTGCCTGCTTTTCTGTGGTTTGCTTCTATCAGTTGCCTCCCCGGGGCGTCCTTCATGTAGAGTTTGGAGTTCAGCCATTATCATTATAAAATTACTGTCTCCCTCTGTTTGGCTGCGACTTTATGAGACCACCAAACATCTCAATTTTTTTTAGGTAAAAATGTTAAAAAACACACACACACACACACACAGTTGCACTGATGAATTCTTTCTTCTCTGAGAAAAATATCCCAAAGGAAGTTTGTAACCTAGAATTATCTTTCTCTTTACTTCTCCCTCATTCCCTTGGTCCTTACCTCTCTCTGTCTGGTGTGTTTGCGAAGATTGTTTAACTTGTTGAGACAGCTGAAGCCACTCGTTTAAACATCATCAAGTGAGTGTGCACACACATATGCACGCTGAACAATTTATTGTCAGGTCTAGATAAGCCTTAGACTGTATATGTACTTTGCTTGAGTCTGTCATTAGCAAAAACCTCAAGGAGTGCCTGTTAACTATTACCACTAGCGAAGCTGAACAAATGCCTCTTTACAATCATAACAAACCTCACAGATAAACAAAATGCACAAGGTGGCCCCAGCATATAGCAGACACAGGCATGGGCACAGCAAATAGAGCGCAATTAAATGGCTTAGGTGGCCTTACAGAACGATTTCAAATACAGGCATGTAACGTACGGAGAGGTAGCCTGGCAGGAACACATCTGTAAATGTTAAGTAATAGTTAGACATTTTGGCAAGTTTGCTTAATGGCTATAATTTTTCCCAAGAATTTCTGGAGTCGTTCTGTCATCATAAGTAAGGATAAACCTTTGTTTGTTAGAGTTACAACATGTAATGGCCCCTAAAACATCAGATTTCTGTTTGTGTAAAGACTGAATAAACTCTTACAAGATGTTGATTACATGGCTTTAGAAGTGTTGCAGGCCTATTGTAACTACGACAGCTGCCTCCGTTACTGTTTATTATCTACCCCACAGCAAAAAGGAAATAAGCATAAGACTATTCCTCTTAAAAACATAACAGTTGTCCAAACTGATATTTACATTTTGAACATTGCATTATATCTTAACATGTTTCACCTACGTGTGTTCTGCTCATACATTTGTGTGTATGGAAAGCAGGCACAGATGTACCGTGCTGTGTGTGCATTTTTGTGTATGTCAATCATTATTGTCCGTTAATGTATATGCGCTTATAACTGTACCCAGGACTAACTCCTCTGTAAAACGAGGAACACTTCCTCCACTGTGATGACAAGCAGAGTCTGTTTACCCCATTCTCACCCCCATTACCTCCATACCTACTCTCTACTCTCTTTCACACACATCAAGTACAATCTTAGCTTGAGCAAAATCCATTAGGCGTAAGTGGACCAGAGTTTGTTATGCTCTTTCATGGAAAACACAGGCATGAGGAGAGAAAGGGGTGAGAGGGCAACAGGATGTCCAACAGGAATTGGTGATATTATGACAGGAGGGGGAAAGCCAGTAAAGATACAGTTACATACTGTATGTGGCTGTTGAAATTATTATTATCATTCCTGGATATTTTTTCTGAGTGTAAATATTACAAATGAGTTAAATATGTGTGGTCACTGGGGTCTTCTTGGTAATTTAACTCCTGGTCAGAGGCTACCCAGAACAAT
This sequence comes from Coranthus polyacanthus, assembly GCA_037367275.1. Taxonomy (NCBI): domain Eukaryota; kingdom Metazoa; phylum Chordata; class Actinopteri; order Kurtiformes; family Apogonidae; genus Coranthus; species Coranthus polyacanthus. Next base: position 12,699,658 of record JAPQRN010000025.1, on the reverse strand, counting down.
GAGGCTGACTCAGTGTCAGACTGACTGTACAGCACTCGACAATATTAACACGGAGCACTGGTTGGTCTTCTATCCACATAATCATCAAAGAAATGCAAAGCACAAACAATAACAGAAGCGGAAAGAAGATATGACAGCCATGTGAAAAGACCAAAACTGTCTTTTGAATAGGAGTCAAAAGTAATTTGAGGTGTGGTGCTTCCTTTCTGATTTAAGCTAACTCTCTGAAAGGTCACTGCCTTCCCTGAGGTTCTTTACTGTTTTTCTCTTTGAAGAGCAGTGTTTAGCTCCAGAAGTCCTTTATTAACGTCGGAATCAACAAATACTGTTTTATGGGAAGAGGATGAGGATGCAGTGAAGTCAACATAACTCTGAGGTCAAGATGAAAAGCTCTGCGAACAGCTTGACTGAGTCAGTAATACAAACATCTGCAAATACATTGATGGGCCACTGTGTGTACAAGACCTGATGGCAATCACAAACTCTTACATCTGCTTGAGAGGTAAATGGCTACGTATTAAAAACATTTCTCCATTTTTGGAGGTATTTGTCATTAAAGTCAGATGAGGACAATCCTGTGTGTGTTGAAAAGAATCCTCACAGTTTCTGGATTAATGCAACTTTTTCAAAAGGTGTGACTGTACAAAAAGGGGTTTTTTTTAGCCTTAAAACACATTTTTTCGCAAAGGTGATTTTTTTCACCCAGCAACAAATGTGTTTACTGGATTGGACTCAGATAACACACACATAAAGGATTCAGGTAATTTACAAAATAGCAAAATGGGCACTAGTCCTATAGTCCCATCACTGTGTAATACAGATAATATCCTTGGAGTGATCTTTCTTGAAAAAGGTCCAATACTGTATGTAACATGAGACAATATGAGACAGTGGTTTGTTAACATTAACCCTCTGAACACCCTTTAAAAAAAACTTTTCCTCTTAAGGCCCTTTTAGGTCACTGGATCATGTTTAAAACTATCAGTGAGAGTCAATGGGGCCAAAAAGGGCTCCAGGAGGAAGAATGTGAGGCTTTGGTCTAGACAGTGGAATTTTTTTTTGTTGATGCTGAAATTCCAAAATTCCTTAAAAAATGAACATCTTTGCCAGATATCATCATCTTAGCATAAAAACTGCCAAAATGAGAGCAAAAATACTACTGAGAATCCCTAAAAGCTGGTAGCTAGTGGTGCACTGTGCTACTGCTGTAGATGAGCAGAAGAGAGGCAATGAGGCACTGGGGAAAGAGAGTGGAAAATCTGACGCAAGTTCTCTACACAGAAATCGTTGTACAGGTTGGTATCATGGATGTAGACAACTGACATAGTCGGGGAAGGTTATACACTGTCCAAGATGAAAGATGACAGAATGTATAGTGATATCTTTGGTCACGGCTAGAAAACAGTGGTCCCACATTGCACAGTCAGTGAGGGAAATTTAGGATGACCATCTCACAGTGTGACAGTTACTAAGACCTACATCTACTAAACAACCAACAGGAATTCAGGAAGATGTATGATGCATGATGCACTGATCAACACAGCATGTATGTTAATGCGGGTAAAAATACTAACCTCAAGGTTTTTTTGTAACATTGGCATGCCAAGGTGGTCTCTTTTCACATAAATACCACTTTTGTAACTGTGCAATCCGTAGCTTAGCTTCATTGTAGATAGACAATGTGCACTGATGACATTTAATTCTTGTGCCGCAGCCTGAGATTCAATAGGCGTCATCATCACACAGTCTACATACATGTCATACCCAAGTTTGTTAGATCCACGTCGCACCCTGTGGCTGACAATGAACTTAAAAGACTGCTGAAATCTCATGGTCTGTAGGACCCTTAAGATACGTTACAATCCGTTCAAAAATTGGAAATAAGAAAGCAATTAATACGTGTAAACTTCTTAGCATGACTTGCAACTTCATTTCATTGTTAATGATTTCCTGCATAATTTCCTGTTTTTTTGCATAGCATTCTGGGCTTAATTTAGCAGCATCCAGTATTTATAATATGTGCGGTAGGTCATTTTGATCAGAATCTAATCTCAGGGACAGGCCAGTTCACCTCTGACATATTGTGTAATATATCTTCACAACCTGTCACACTCCACTGCACTACAACAGGATCAAACACACATGCAGACTCTCGCACATTTGCACACATCATCAGTTGTCTTTGTGCTGGCATGCATGCACAGACACACTGAGGAATCCATACACACACGCATAGACTCATATAAACACACAAACATCATCTGTCTTTTTGAAGAATCTGCAAGTTTACATAACAGGCCTGATTGCTGCCGAGTACACAAAATAGTCCAATTATGGCAACACTTCTGTCAGAGTGTGAATCAGCGTGCTACAAAGAGTTATTGAGCTGCTGTCCCTTTCATGTGGGGCCGCGTCAACATTCAACAAGATATCATTTCACAGGAATAAGATGTGTGTATCCTTTTTATGAGTATAAAAGAAAACATTCTCATAAATTCTGGCAGCGCAAGAGACCGTCCTGGCTTGTAAGCCTGGGAGAGGAAAAAGAGAGAGAAGAAAAAGACAGCAAGTCCTCTGACCTGGCACCCGAACAGGGATAGTGGGATCTTTTACGGCCATAAATCACTCTCTTAATTCATCCCTTTATCCTGTGGGACAAAGTGCAGGCAGGCCCTTTGCTTGGGTGTTGCTAAGAATATTGTGGATGCTCACAGGGAGGTATAAGAGTGGAGTTGAGATTACGGTAGATGTTATCAGTGTAAATACAGGGTGCGAGTAGCATATTACAACCTCTGTAGCTTGGCTGTAAAAGTCAATTCTTTTAATTCCTTTTGTACAATAAAACATAATTATAAAGCGTGATGATGTTCCCTTGAAGTATTCAACAATAAAAGGTTTTGAGAAAGGTACTTGTTACTATTTGTTTTATGAGATTTTGTATTTAGACTTATTTTATGATGAAAGTTTGATGGGGATTTGCCTGCAATCCAAACACACCAGACTGAAAAACAATGCACATACCACCATGCACACTGTTTTGCTGGATTTTTCAATTTAAAGTTTAATTGCAAATGATTGTAAAAATGGAGAAAAAAAACCTCTTAATGCCATCTCCCCCAGCATCAGTTTGGTTTATATTTTGATTGTGTGCCATACAAGCTGTTTTTCCATAAAATTGTCAAGCAAATTAGAACCAAACTTTTGAAAGTATTGCAAAATTTTTTTACAATTAGCATTTTATGTTTTTAGCAAATAAACTAGGCTGCATAGTATCATCAGAAGGTGGCAGTGTAATCTAGGTTACATATGGCTGTAATAAGCAAAGTAGAAGAAGTAAATTTCATGGTATATTGTGGCATCGCTTGGCTGTTTTTCATCAATAATGGTTCTGATGTTTTCATGGATGAACCCGAGGAATCATTTGCATCAGTCCACACACCTGTTGCTATTACCAGCTGAGAAACCGCCAGGGAAACAGCAGATCATGTGAGTTCAGAATTTATTCAAAAAAAGTGTTGCCATCTAACATTAAGTGCATTAAATCTTTTTCAAAAAACAGAAAAAAACGCCTCAAGTGAGTATAAAAACTTCTTTTTTTTTGCGAAATTCAGTACATTTCTTTCAAGTTTTGCCATTTTCATAAACCTTTTCTAATACCATACAGTTAAATACTCCATAATCAGTACTGACCTCTCCTTCAGGCCTCTGGTTCTGGGGGAGTCCAGGGTTGGTAGGCTGGCTGTGGGATAGCTTCTGGGGCTGTAGGGTTAAAAGTTTGTCCTTTAATTCCTGGTTCTCCTTCCTCATCAATTCCAGCTCCTCCAGCCGAACCCTGTCCTCTCGCTCCTTTTGTTCGCGCAGATTCTCAATCACACGCTCCTGGAAAGCAAAATGGGAACAGAGAATTTGGTGAAAGAGTGATAGTCGTAAATATGGCAAAGACCTTGACAGCCACTACCTATATACCACCACCGTTTTCAAATTTAGGAAATGCAATGAATGTTGTGTTGCCATCCCTGTGCAATAGATTGTCAGTAATTACAGTTCTTGCCTATGATTACTGAAAAATTTAAGCCAGTCTCTCATGGAATAGGCTCGCCAGTATGCATCACAAAGTGCAGCCAAAGACAAACTCATAAATGCCAGTCATAAATAATTCTACAATAAATAACAGCAGGGACATAAGGAAATCAGAGCCAAGTAGAACAGAGAGAGAGAAAAAGGACGGAAGAGAAGGAGGAGGGACAATGACAGATTTATTGAGAATGGATTGGATAGTACTACAGATCACTTGCTAACAACTCCACATTGCCTACTGATAAACCCAGTTGGAATGTTTACATCATAATTTTTCCTATTCTCTAATCACATCGGGCAGTGGGAGGATCCCAGTTTTGGGTAGTGGCCTGAGACCAGGTCCGCACCATGGGTGGTGGAGCATGCAAGGAGTGTGTAGTAGGTGTGTGTTAAGGTGTATGTGTGTGCGTTTAGGTGTGGACTGAAGTGATTATCAAGGTGTTTATTCAGGTGTTTATTTAGGCACAGAGCACAGCCCAGCAATGAGGCTTTACGATGTGGCATCGCCGCATGATTGGCAGCTTTAAACCCCTGGGTAATTGGACAAATACACCCACTAACTAGACCTGGCACAGTACAGCACTGCATAGTGGGCTTTCGAAGAGAAGGAGGGAGGAAGACAAGAGAGAGAGAGAGAGACCACATGGTTAATAGGTCCTGGGTGTTTTCCCCACATTATAAAATATCTCTAGGATGTTTGGGGTTTAGGGAAAGAGACCAGGATGTGATAATAAAAACTGCCTCTATGAGATTTAAGTGTGGAGCTCACACAAACACACCACAAAACACACACATAGTAACATCACAAGCAAGCACACATACACATGCATATACCGAATAGCAAGGCTCCGCACGGGCACAATGCCCCGGCCTGTTAATTAGAACCGCAGTACTGTGGCGAGCGACTGGCTCCAACAGCAGGTTTGTGACAGGGTGTGTGATTAGCAACACACACACTCACTCTTGTAAACACATTACACACACCCTGTGCTGACCACAAAGTCTCAAAGGCCCGCCAACGTTCTCCTCATCACAGCTGAATTATATGTAGACTGCATCAGAAGTGGTTTCTGGGTAAACAGATGGGCTGACGCAGAAAAGGGATTTGCAGTTTATTGTGCTATTATTCTATTCATTTCAAAGTCTGTCGGCAACAAAAACAAATTTAGGTGATAAAAGATCATTTTAAGTGAAAACATCATGTACTGTGTTAGTCCAGGCGAAGCAAACAGACTGGAACTCACATCAGTGAACACTGGCTATTAATAGATTGATTTCTTTCAACAATTCTGGATTAAATCAGTATAAACTCAATGCAGTTTGGTTAAAGAAGAATCAAGATAATCAAAGAAAATAATATAAGCAAGATGGAAAGACAGAGACAAACACACACACAGCTGTGTTTCCATTACTTTAGGCGACATTTCAATGACTTACATTCATTTCCTGGAAACTTAACAATAACCATAACAAACCTAAACAAGTCTAACTGTTACACTAAACTTAAAACAAGCACTAACCCTGAAATATATTAATTTACGTGCGTTTTGTCCCAATAAGGGAGCTGAGTCCCCACAAGTGACTGTCACACATCGATACAGTCAGCAGGTCAGAATACTAACAAGAGCCATCAGAGGTTGGCATATGGACAAAATTGAAAAGCGTTACTTGTTACTGACGTTTCATTGACTTGTCCCGTTGACAGCAGAGGAGTTGTGGAGTGTCAGAAAATGTCACTTTGAGTCAGGCAACTATATGTATATACAGTATGAATGGAAAACAGACTGAATAACAAAAGGCACCACTTCAACACATAACTGATAAATTGTAGCAAGTTTGGTGAAAAAATATTTATTGTTTTTCCACTTATACTCCAGAAACAAAATGATGACAAACAGACGGACGGACAGACAGACAGCTGAACGCTATATATCCCAGAATTATATGCCAGGGAATAAAAATAAAATGTGTAAAATAAAGACAGACTAAAAATACATTAACACAAATGTAAAAATACACACACAAAAACAGATTGCGCACAGTTATGTTGTATACTGCATTTAATTTGAACACATAAAAATGTGGCAGCCACTGGAATACAAGCATTGCAGCTGGATATGTGTGTCTGTCCTTATTGAGAACTCTATAAACTCTTAACCAGCAGCCAATGCCAACAAAATGTAAACCAGCATCCATCTTTTAGCCTGCTACAGAAACAAACACGAAAATTGGAAACCATTTCTTAGCTTTCAGTGCCAAAGCAATCATTTTTAGACTGTAGTACCAACAAATGCGTGCTTGCAAAAACTTTGAACATGCAACAAAGCTAAGCAAGATGGAGTCACTCTGAAATCAAGCCAGTCATTTCAAGGTAGTGTATAGACAGCAAGACTATTTTGACATTTTCATGGTCATGGTCAGTACAGAATATAACATCAAATCTATGCTGTGTTCAAGCCTGTCTCCAATTAGAAATCAATGGCAGTGAGTTCACAAACATGTTGGTAAAGGCATGTGTAGACAAGAAAAAAAAACACCTTCATTCAAAGCGTCAGCATTCCAGCTTTTGGGGTGAGAAAAATTTTCCATGCTTCTCGAAAGTTGCTTATTTATCCAGGAATATCAAGACATTTTATGGGTTAATGACCTTTGCAATAAAATGCAGTAAATTTAATGATTATATAATCTTTTCATGTCAGTGACGGTGGCGGGCTTACTCAGTCCTGTTGAGGTGAGACTTTATAGGGACCAGCTGCTGCTCTTATATTTGCAGAAAACAACAACAGCTGAATGTTTAGGATCAACATCCCGACAATCCACTCACCCATCCACCCATGGAGTGAGTCTGCAAAGTTCACTTTGATTTGTATGGCAGTTGTTCAACATTGTGGTTTTACACTGCAATGTGCCTTCCCATGCTTATGGTTAGACGCAGCACTCCGCTCATTCTACTCACTGAGCCTATGGACACCATCCAATCCTTTTTCAAAAAACAGGCAGAACAGATTGGGATCCCTGGCATATAATGCAATTGGATACCCAACTGTCAAACTTAAATGTTTGCGTACAGTGAAGAGATTCCAAACATAGAATTTCTTGAATCACCTTTATATTAATTATATTAAATTCTCAGGTTGAAAAGGCCACACTATTAAAATTTGAGCCTTCTACCCCATGACATTGTAGAAATATTGACTGTGACACTTGGGATCCATGGGATATAATGCAATTGTATACCCGAGCGTCAACCTTAGATGTTTGTGTACAGTGAAGCTTTTCCAGAATTAAAACTTCTTGAATCAACTTCATATTAATTACTTTGAAATCTGAGGTTTCAAGGGCCACACTGTTAAAATTTGAGCCTTCTAGCCCATGGCATTGTGGAGATATTGACTGTGACACTTGGGACCCCAGTCACCTTAATGACTGGAGAAGCCTGGTTCTGAGATCCAAACTGGAAAGACCCAAACTGGAAAGACCCAAACTGGAAAGAGCCACTGACTTAACGACAAGATGTGAAGCAGAGGTTTTCCTTTCACATAAAGTCATAAGTCTTCGTGACAAAAATGTACATGAAATCCAAAAACCTTCAGTAAGTGGAATTCAAATTTCAAAGTGTTTTCTGGGTGTTTGTCCAATACAGACAGCGTGCAATGTTTCCTCTCTGTTATTGATATTAGAAATCAACAGCCTACAAACCATATAGAATACATTTCAGAATACAGTCAGAATTCAGTGCTGTGGCAGCCTGCAAATGCCACTTTTCTGGGCGTCCCCTTTGCGTCATGGGCTGTGCCATTTTCTTTAATTTCCTCTGTGGAATGCGTCTCCCCCTATTCTATTTACCTCACTCGCTGCGGTGATCCTGGTGTGTCTTTGCGAACAGGTTGGAGATTGTCATTGTCATTTAAAGCATTTAAGCCACGATTTTAGTGTAGGTAACATTCATCCTCTAACTACTCCAGTTCTACTGCAGAAAACTCTGATATTTAATCAGAGGCATAGTTCCACCTACTGGCAACAGGAAGCGTGGGGGTGTGAGGGCCCTTCAAAACTGCTTGCAGTTACTAGTTATGATTATTATTATTATTATTATTATATCAGCCTTTAAAAATCCACTATTGACCAATCTCGACTTTATTTTCGAATATATTAAATGGAATTAAACTGTGTATTGACTGGAGGAAAGTTAAATACAAACTTGATATTGTGCTAACTCTGGACAGGGGCTGAACACATCCCACCGTGACTCCGCGTTGTGTCTACACAGTATCTTTCATTATGTTACACTCAATAGACAATTCTTTTAACCTTATATCTGCAGTTCTATTGTCCAGGACTGGATTCCCATCCCTGTCTAATCCTTTCTAATTGTAATTTTTTGCTGGCTTTGTCTTTTTTTTTTCCTCCTTTCATATGTCTTGCACAAGTTGCTCATTTTATACCCTGCCCCCACCCTTGCATTCTTTGACCTCTCCCTCCTTTAACTCTGAGGCCACCTCTTCCATCAAGGCTGTGCCTCTTCTGCCATTCCACTTTTCCATCCTTCCATTCCTCCCCTTTTCAAAATTTTTATCCTCCTCTTATTCTATAGATCATTCCCTCCCTATGTTCAGTGTAGTTACAGACAGGGACTAATGCTCTGGCTATGTTCACCTTAGGCCTCCCTTCTCTCAGCGCCTCCCTCTCTTCCTTACTGTTTTCAGACACAACCTCATCTAGTGTGGTCCAGCGGCTATAAATTAGCAGGGTGTCAGTAAATTATAAGGGTGAGTCATAACAAAGCATTCAACTTAATCAAGCAGCGACATACCCAAACTACCTGTAACACGAGTATGTTTCTTTGGGTCAAAACCTGTACCAAAGCAAGAGGTGATCCACTGCTGATACCGCAGAGCTTCTGCCTTGGGTGTTGCCTAAATTATGAAGCTATGAAGGACCTGTCTACCCTAACTACAATCTCCCTCCTTACAGTTATAGGGCCTTTAAAAAGACATCTCTCACATGTTGTCACTACACCCTCTATTCATACCCCCTTCTATTACGTACCTTTTCAGAAAGGGCCTCTTCCAGCGTGGCCAAGGCCGTGTCTGTGTTGCTTGAGTCGGTTTGAAGGCCTTGGACCCTTTCCCTCAACCCAGCCAGCTGTTTGTCCTTATCCTTCAGCTGCTCCAACAGGTTCTCGATCTGCAGAGAGTAGGAGTAGGTTTGTTAATAAGTTACTAGAATTTAACCACCATCAGCAATACTCAAAACATTTCATTTGGAAACAATAGTATGGCAAATCAAATGATCAGATTCATACACTAAAGCTTTGGCAATATTGTGGTTCACACTTCACAATGGATACCCTTTGCCTGTTATAAATGTTATAAATTCATTGGTAAATGGCTTAAAATGCTGACTGAATCATTTATGACAATAGAAGACCTTATAGTAAGTGCGATGAAAAAATAATCTAGTTGACCACGGATTCATTAATCTGGGCACGTGTGTGTTGCCTCCGGTGGCATTCTCTAATTTCCTGTCATGTTAAAGATGAGCAGCAATGCTAGCTCCCACTGTATAGGTTGGGTTGAGTAAATTACGCTGTGATCCATGAAGAGAGCAGAAGTAAAATGTACTCCTAAGTAAAAGAGAGGTGTAAACAACACAGCCACTGGACAGTCTGACTGAATGGTGGTTAACTGCATCAGCTTCAGAACCAGTGTGGTAGTATGGTTAGTAAGAGTTCGTTTAGCCCTTTGACTTAAAGAACTGTGTCTGTCCTTTCTGTGGCTAACCTCATGTCACTAAAGTGGTGGTGTAAGAGCCAGTTGTGGTGTTCAACAGCCTTTATCTGATGAACATCCACCAAACACAACACAAACACACACATATCACTGTACGGACACACACACACGCAAAGACAAAATGCTCCGAGCTGTACACAACAAAACACTAGCAGATGCAGCTGGGGTAGGACACAGTGCCAGTGAGAGCCCCGAGGTCTAAAAATCAGTTACAAAGGGACAGCACATCTGGTTACTCAACACTTCCTTGTGGCATATCAAAGAGTCCATAATTTATGCAAGAACTCCATATCCATGTAAATTCTGAATTAAAGCTTTTCTTTTTTAGGAAAATGTAGGTCAATTTAAAAAAAAACAAAAAACAAAGTAGACACTACAGATGTGTATCCTGACATAAGACAATTAGATTTCCATTTAGTTCACTTTTTGTGTTTTTCTAAAGACAGACAAAGCACCATTCACTGACTGCTGCAAAGCATTAATACCACATTTGACCCAAGTGGCACTTTTCCAGATCGGGGCTTGTGTTCTACAAAAGAAAGGCACACATACACTGAAAGAACTCATTATTTAATGAACATGAGAATCCAATAAAAGCAAGAAAAGCACTTCAGGTCATCAAGAAACCACACTGCAACAGAAATTGTGACAGGGTAAAAAATGCCCAGTGGGGAGAATAAGCTGCATTCCAGTCATGGGTACATAGATAGATAATGTCCAAATCTCTAGCTATTTTACAAATGAATCCAATTAGACCGTAGACTTTGGTGTTCTCCGCTCCCTGGAGGGCAAGAGTGAGGATTTAAGGGGGCCATCTTGGTTTTGGCAATGGAGGTAAAATGGCAGGAGGGGGTGGGAAAGAGCAACTAGAACCCTTCGGCAGATCTTGATAGGTTAATGGCAGTCATTAAACAACCAAGCTAAAGGCTCTGGTGGGTCAGTCCACAAAGATAGGAGCATTAAACCCTTTAGGGAATGATGGGAAAGCTTCACACTATCAAAGTCTGATAAAATTCCCAGCAATTTATGGTTTCCATGGGCGTGTTTGATAGAAATTAATGGTGTACACTGAGAGAGGGACTGAGAAATTCAGAAGTTAAACAGATTTATTCTCTTGTGCTTCTCTCATTTGAAGTAATCTGAAGACGTGCTTTTTAATTATCCCAGGGATGTAGGCACTTGAGTGCCAAAACTAAACACTTAGTGAGCTCTAGTGAGGGCTGACAGAGTACACAGAGTCTGATGCTGGTACATGCTTATCTCAACTTGCAGTAAACAACACGAGGAAGTACAAACAAACCAAAGATCTGGCTTTGGCCTCAAGTTGTAGCAGCTTTAAACCTTGAAATACCTTGTTCTCCAAAACACAGACTACAACATATACATATGCACTCAAGCACACCCTTGCTCTGTATTCCTGTGGGCACCACAGAGCCCTATTTCAGTTCAAATTGAGCATGTGGGCCCTGGTCTTAGATAAATGATTACATTCTTCACCAGCCTTAGTTTGCTTTGGCCTGGTCATGCAAAATAACAATCTCTCGATGAAAAATTTAGCCTTGTCGTTCAGCTTTCTGTGAAATTGCGCAGAAAAACGTTAAACACAGCTTAAACCTCATCGCAGCAGATGCGAACAAGTCACGTGAGTCATGGATATGGGAACGAGGGCAAGGAATTCTTTCATAATTCTCAGAGCCTAAACATACTCTCTGAAGAGAAATGCCTTTTGTGGACAGGCGAGGTGCAGGGCAGCCACATGCCTTTTTGGGAGAAAGGGGGCCTCCCTTCCAGTAGCATGGTTGTTATGATGAGAACAGCAGTCATTCATTTTATCTCTCAGTCTATGAGGCTACCTTAAACTATACTCCCGCATCACACAGATACACAGCCACACACACGCACACGCACACACACACACATGCGCACACAGGCTTTTATCATTAAACCACTGTGCATATGTCATCCCACTCTAAAACCACACACACCTCCTCTCTGCAGCAGACCACCTACGAAAGGCAGCTTCAATGACTGAATGGGCCAGGCACTGTGGTGTGGACTGTCTGTCTCGGCGAGTGTGTATCCTCTTGAGAAACCATGACGTTCGTCTCAGTCACCTCCCACACACATGGCTCCCCACTGTTTACTGCTATACTGTTTTGAGTCTGATAACTATATCAACAAGCTGATAACCCTTGACTAGTTTCCCCTTAAAAGTGGGAGTGTTGATGTCGTTACCTTTTAATGACCTTGAAGTTGCACATGGTATTGAGAGTGGTAGCTCTAAAATACAATTTAATACATCAAAGTACTCTAAAACATTTGGAGGTAGATGTTTCATGACTGGTGATTTTTAGGGGCCAGTAGCATTTGGAGTATAGTACATGAATTATGGGCTAGTCAATATTGATATATTTTTGTACAAAAAAAAAAGATGCAGGGAAAACTACAGCTGGCATTTTAGAAATTGCTGAATTTGAATAAACTTAAAATATGTCAAATAAATTATGTTAAAGTTGTACTAATTATGACCTTTACAGTAACAAGACATGATCAAATTATTAAATCTTTATAACAAATATTTAAAAGTACAGTATGTTGTTTCTGCCACTAGAGGTCTCTCAATCACAACAACAAAATATATGATAGTAAATGACGTTGCAAAGTAGCATGAGATCATGGGAGTTTTTGTTTCCACCCCCATTGCTGATGAACATCTATCTGACATGTCCCACGCTGAAATTATGCCTACGGATGAAGTAATATTTTAGTTTTACTCACATTACGTGACATTTTAGCATTATCGCTAGTTAAGGGGATATGACACCACTGACAGGCGACCAAATGGAACAGGCCACTGCTTTGAATAAAATGATGGATTTCTGTCAATTTGAAACATTTGATATAATCCAAGTACACAAGTTAACAAAATATATAACATAGGCCTAGACGTTTTTTGATATTTTCAATGTGGAAATGTTACATATGACAGGTTTAAAGTGACAGGAAAATTAGATTTCTTCAACAATGGATGAAAAACATTCATGTGAAGTTAAAAAGTAAATAGATGTCAACACAACGATTTCCATTTTCTGTTCAGTGGGCTTCAAAATCCACTGGGAGTCTTGTTGTTGCATTGCGGTTGCAGTCTTTATAGTCTGATCATGATTAGGACAAGATGACTTCTAATATAATGGGAGAGAAGTTAGTGAAACAGTATCAGGCCCTGTGTCTCTGGCAAAAAGCTGCGATCTAAAAGCAGCTTGTTCCGGGGCAGAACCACAAACCCGGACGACCCATCTGTGCTCCATCCAAACTAAGAACTAGAACTCTGTGGCCTCAAGAGGAATAATTTCTGCAGAACACAAAAGAGACCAGCGTGGAGCGTGACCACCATAAAAATACAATCATTTGTATTTTTAAAACTCTTTTGGACCAATAAAAATACCAAACAATAATTGGTCGCCGTTTCTGAAAGGCAACTCATTTCTCTGCGCTTGTCATCGCCTCTGAAAATATGACAAGGACAGTTGTAAAACCCAGAGACCCTGGCACTGACATGTATAGGCAAGCGCATGTGCACGCATACTTACACAGCAACACACACATACACAGAGGGACAATTACCACAAACTGAACAATATGTAGTAACACAGTGTGTATTTCCCCAGAGAAATGTAGGTCACTGTCAAATAGAAGCACAATAAAAGACTACATACTGGGAATGTTATACGCTACTACAATTATACCATAATCACAATCTGTGATCCAAGTAAAGCATGTAAATCTTGGACTGTTATAACGTTCACGTGTGTGTACACTACATTCAGACTTGCACACCTGCAAATGGTTCCCATCTCCTGCCATCAGAGCTTGTTGATTCCCAGGTTAATGAAGGACTTCCTCCTCCCACTGAGTACTAAGACATGAATCTTCAAAGAGAAACAGTTTTGTCATGAGGCTCAGGGAAGATAGTGACCTTTTCAGTGCGATGAGGGTGTGCCTGCACTTCATTTAACCCTGTCCCACCACCACCTCCCACCACTCACTATTTCTGCCTGAGATACACAGATACACAGGCAACAGCGAGGCTGTAGAGGCATTCATCCTGTGTCAGCTGGTGCCCCCATGTGGTAATTTGCTGCCACAAGTCCATTTCCTTGACAACTTACAACTTAATATCAAATGTAAAAAAAAAATTTTTTAAAATCATTGTATGTATGTTGTATTATGTTTTTGTCTTTTCAGCATTCATTGTGGGAGGAAAGCTGTGTGGCGCACAAACAAAAAGTGAGCTCTAGATGTCACTTATCTGCATTTACTGTAACATAGTCCTACTGTCCTTTTCGGTCTCAGATTTTTCTGCTCCACTTCTACCACTCTACCTCATTAGAAATTGGTTTGGATAAGTATGGCACTAGCTCAGCATGTCATTTCAAGACTTATTACACTGCCAAAATGTAATTAGCCACCGAAAAAGAACTACTTCAACTTAACAGCAACACCACTGCTCCCAGATCTCTAAACTCTGGCAACTTGTCTGGCTGGGAATGTGAAGGGACAGTGGGATACCGAGACGTTTAAAGTAGAAAATGACACCTCTCCCCTTTTCCCCTGAAATGACCTTCCTTATGTCATGCTGCTTTGCTTGAAGAGTTATTACTCATATGTTATCGACCGGAACGACAGAGCACAATGACTTCATATAACAAATGGTGCCCAAGAGAGAGGCAGAGAAGGGAGGCTCAACGCACGATGTTCAGTTTCTGAAATCATCCACACTTTTCTAAATGAGAAGAGTTAACAGTCGTTTTTTATTTCTATCGGCAGGTTTGAATTTTCTCTTTCCAAACTGTACGATTTACAAGAGAGTTAAAGATGTGCCCTAATGAAGGAATGAAATAAAGGACTTTTTTGTACTCTTTTGATCTGTTGACCCACTTTTGCCTCGAGTGGAGGGCTGGGCATAATTACACAAAAACATGTGTTGTGCCACCGTGCACCTGTATGTGTACTAGCGTGCCTAAATATCTGCTGCGCTATCCTCAATCAAACCTTCAATGGCCTCTAACCAAAAAAAGACCATGCAGATGCAGGAACTAGTGTTGACAAGCCAAACAGCCAGGTCTTTGCCTATCCTACAGCCAAGGAAATAAAGAGCCATCAAAGCAGAACTAGGAGCAAATGAAAGAGACAGAATTTTCTATGGGTCTCACTCTGATTACAACTGAGGACGGTGACTCGTAGAGCAGCTTCCCCCTTACATTTATTCTGCTCCTAACTCTCCTAACTATTCAGAAATACAAAGGCGCTCTGTGTCCATCAGCAACACACATACCTTAATTTAAATGCAGGCGCACAAGCACATGAACATACACAAAAGAAAACAGACAGACAATTTATGCATTTAGAGAGGAAAGTAAACAAAAGAAAGATACACGTTTTGACTCTTGATTACTTACAGTAGTAAATACATGCAATTCTCCCTGTATGTGTTCAGATGCACGGAGCTGCCAGTGTGTTGATAAATGACTTAAGTTACGATAAAATAATATTATTGTACAAACCCAGAAACATCATATGAAGCAAAACAGGACAGCCCAAAAAAACAATTCTAAGGTCAGAGATTATTTAAACAAACCAAAAAAGCATTATTGGAATCAGAGTGGAAGTAATACTCAACATTTTCCAGAACAAATACGCATTATTACCAAAACCAAAATACTGTGGTTTCTGCTTCACAAAAGGCTATAATTTAGCAACAAATTACAGTTAAAATTAAGTTCATTTATATAATAGCACATGAAAAGAATTGAAACAAAACTGAACTTGAAATAAAGCAAAACCCAGTGACCACATGCGGAGAAAACTGTTGGAAGGGGGCGAGGAATTTCAGATAAGATCTCCTAAATGTGCAGCTGCTATCATTAACAATGTGGTTAAGAGGAGAGACTTTATCATATAATTTTAAAATTGCTTGTGTGGTAAAACATTACAGTTTTGTTCTGCATGCAATTAAAACACTGCATATTACAAGTGGTCAGCAGTTATTGTTTTACAAACAGCCACAGGCAACTCGGAAGCATGAAGCAGAAAAATAAACAGCAACTTAACTGCCACATTAAAGACACTCGCTAAAAAGTGTTAAATGGTTTTTGCATGTGTGTTATATTGATTTCTTTGGGGAGACCAAAATTACTTTTTGGCAGTGATATTTTCCTATGAAGTACCAAAAACTTTTCAGAAATGTTTTAATTGTTTTATGAAAGTTCAGGCTGATATTTACATATAAAAAAACACATACACAAACAGGAAACCATATCTAGTTGTCTAATTTAGTGTATTCTTAACACAAGGCTTATTCTGATCCCAGAGGAACACAAAATAGACACACACACAAAACCGGGCTGTGATTATTATCATAAATGTTGTTCAGGCAAAGGGGGTGCATATAGCACTTGCACATATGACAAGCAGACATCCTCCCCCTTTCCCCACAAATTCCTCCAGAGTCATTCATACACAGACCCTCCACTGCATTCATACATATCAATTAGACACTAACACACACTTGCCAATACACCTATCAACACACACACAGATGCGGGACATGCACACAGAAAGACATTTACAACAGAGAATGACAGAGACACGGCGAGAAAGACGAACCACGTGTTGTTTTTACAGTGATTTCTCCTGGTTGACCACAGAGCGAGACTACAGCAGAACTGTTCAATGAAGACAGATTGCACTTGTGCAAGCTGGGTTGAACACGTACATGTCTGTGTGTGTGCCGGCCAAGTTGATCCACGTCCATGCTCTTTAGGCTCAAGACTCTATCTCTGCCCCCCTCAGCTGCGGAATGTTGCAGTGATTGCTGGGTAATTACCCAGACGCTTTATTCCTCTGCTTCCAGCACCATTAGTATTAATTCTTTTTCTCCTCTTTGGAAAGAGGGAATTGCAATGCTTTGATGTGAAAGCAAGAAAGAAAGCAAGCAAGAAGGAAAGAATAAAGCAAGAAAGAAAGAAGGAAAGAAAGAAAGAAAGAAAGAAAGAAAGAAAGAAAGAAAGAAAGAAAGAAAGAAAGAAAGAAAG
>JAPQRN010000025.1:12650605-12662575 GCA_037367275.1 Coranthus polyacanthus | reverse complement strand
CAATGCAACTGCACCAAAGCTCCAGGGAACATATCTTCAGTCAGTCCATCAAGTATGGAGTCTGAGAATGGTCAAAAATGTAGGTTGATGTAGGATGATCTATAAATGAAAAATAAGATGTGTAAAACAATGTGTGTAATTTGTTTCTAAGCTTGCTGTGCATTCAAATGTCTAAAAACATTTGTGTTTAACCTGAGCCACCAGGAAGTCCTGCCACGGTCTGGGTGGACTGTTGACCTGGACCGGCTCAGTGGTTTATTTACGCCACATATTTACACTTCTAGGCTAATGTGTGGAGTCTATAGTCGGTAAGTGTATGTGTTCTAATTGGGGGGTGATGACCTATTCTGTCTTTTTAGAAAAATGCCTTTCATACTTTGAAATTAGAAATTAAGTTTTCCATCAGCTTTTAAACATTACATGTATTTGTGAATCTGTGTGTGGAGCAAAGACTGTGGAAAGAGTCTCAAAACCCTGCACACACATTTAACATTGTCTGTATTGTTGTAAGGAGATCCGATCCACACATATTTAACTGTAAAATATTTTTAGATGTTTGAGTGCACATGAAGCCTTTCAAAAGTTAAAATGATCAGATCTGTGAAGCTAATGTTAAAAATCTGTACATAAAATTATGTATTAATTCAGCTTGTGATCTGTGCATTTGTAAAATGGTTTTCAAATGTGTTCAAATTAATAAATATATGTGTGTGGATTTAAACATGCATTTGTGGGTACCCAAAATTACACACAAATCACTTTACACATTGGTAAATCTTATTTTTCATTTGTAGACCATGTAATACACATTTGCATCCATTTTGAGACTATTTTCTGTCCATAATCTATAAATTCCTTTTTTTGTCAGCTCAAATAAATATACCAAGAAAAATCACACCAAATACACCTGCATAATTTCATTCAGTACCAATGTGGGCTCGTAGTAGAATGTTGATACCCACTGCTATGCTCTCAAACAAAATTTAACACAGGCAAACCCTTTGCAAACTCCTTTTCCACTGAGGTTGTGTCCTCTTCCTTTGTCGCTGGCTGGTTAAATATGCAGGAAGGTCTCTGATATGTTACCTGAGCTGCTGGAGTATAGTTACAGCCGTGCATTGTCCTGATCTAGGCAGGAAAGACACATACACCTACTGTATTAAAGTTTCCACAGACGTGAGCAGCAGACTCACAGTGCTCACGCACACACTCATTATTTTCCACATTTTCCAGTTATCTGGAGACAGATTCAATCACCCCCATTTAGAAGCTGTCCTTAACTTTGACTGACAAATAAATACACATCCATTTTCCCATTCCTCGTTCACAGTGCCTGCTCTGTTCAGTGGAGTATCCCTTTTTAGTCTCATCCTGATGTGAATGGCTTTTAGAGGTAAGTGTCTTGATGATGCTGTTCCTCAGATCTGGCAGACACCAGACTGTCTATGGGGGAGTGGACTACTGTGCCAGTCACTGCCATTCATGATGAAAACTACTTGGAACGCTAACACAAAAACAAACTGACATTTATATGGGAAGGAGTATAATGAGCAACAAGTCATAGGAGACAAAAATGAAACATGGGGCTCTTGAGGCGTCTTAAATTAAATGTGGGAGAGCTAAAGCAAACTGTAAATCGGAGATGGGAGTCGTGCGTGGTTGGAAGAAATGAGGTGAGAGGGGAGGTCCAGCAAGAACGGTTGTCCTCTGTAGCCAAATGATTGACACACAGTAGAGGAATGCAAGGCCATAACTGGCCTCAAGCGTCCTAAATCTCTTTACTCATCCTTACTTAGTCCAGGAAACCCTAGCCTTTCCCAAGCAGGGGGAAAATGCCACTTCAATAGCAGGAAAAACTACTAGAGCCCGGAGATGAGAGTCAATCAGCGCTGACAGCAAATGTTTTTGTGTGTATGAATGTGTGTCTGTGTGTATTTGCGGTGACCAGGGCTGTCAGATTTGATTATAGTCCTTCTGCAGAATCCTATGAGAAGTGAGAAGAAGACAGGCTACTGTACAGAGCATGATGATGGGCCCAGTGTCAGGAGCATTAAAGTCAATTATATATAATTCCCTTGTCATGCACCCACATACTGTATTAATGCATAAATATACCGTAGTCACACACTCATACGCACATAGCTGCCCATTCATGAGTATAATTTTCATTTCAATTTCAGAAAAATTACTAGAACTGCTCTAGAAAAAACAGTCAATCATGTCCAGTAATAATATTTTTTAATGGAACACTTTCTATCATGTGTAATATAATAAGTACATAGAGGCCTATTGAGTATGTTACAAACTAAAGTACCGCTTTGGCTTGTAACATGTAGAAAACACAAACAAAAACATGCACACACACAAAACCACCCACTGAAAACCAATTCCTTTAAGTATGATGTATTCAGTTAACTGCAAGGGCCAAAATTCCTTGCACATGTATGGACAATTAGGCCTCATTTTGTCCCAAATTGCTTCCTGTAATGATGAGTGGACATAGTTAGCAGGCCGTACTCAACTGCTGAACACAAAAAGATCTAGAGTATCAGTTCCAAGTATAGAGAGTGATGGAGAAAAATGCTGCTCCCCAGTCTCCCACACCCCCCACACACATACACACCTCCAACTCCCTGCATACAACCCGCCCCCATCCCTACAGCAGTGATAAAATCATTACAGCCAAAGAGTTTAGAAACTTCAACTAAGAAGGAGAAAAAGCTGTCAGCTTTCTGACTAACTGACCCGCCTACATATTCATGCCCACTGATGGATAAAGGAGCCACAGGCATAGATATTCTTCCACCCACCTAAAAAAAAAAAAGCCATTAGAGAAATAGAAACAGAACGACTACAAGTCAGAAACAGGCAGAATTTTCTACACTTGCCCTTTTTTGTAATTTTCAGATTTTGTGTGTCTGAGAACAGACGAATTACAACCGTACTTGCCCTTGTGTGGGTGTCACGACCTCAGCAATCTGTGCATGCCAGAGGGTGATGAAAGCATTGAGTTATGTTTTTCAGTTCAGTCACAGACATTTCAGACTATTCAGAATATATTTTAGATTTCCATGCGCAGTGCACATAGTGTAAGATGTAAGCAGCGTGGGGCAGACAAAACATAAAGAAGGTGATGAAGGACAGTTGAGATGTTGGCAAGATACTTAAGGAAAAACCACTTAAAGAAAAAGTAAAAATGTAGTTGCTGAGAGTAGAGAACAAGCAGTAGGAGTAACACAAATTATACATGCTAAAAGGCCTTACTCATTATTACCTGTATTGCCACAGGATAGAATCAGCATTAACATATTAACACTCTCTTCACTTTGTTATTATTGTTGTGATTTAAAGACATGGTGTGTGTGTTTTGAGTCCATGTGGGTGGAATTTTCTGTGTTCAGTGATGTTGTACGAGTGTGTACGTAAGTGTGTGTACTGACCTCTGTCTGCAGCGTATTGGCGCGTTGCTCCTTGGCGCTGAGCGACTCCTTTAGCACCTCGATGTGTTGCTTGCAGTCCGAGTTCTGATTTGTCAGCGTTTCTAATTTGGTCTGCAGGGCCTGCATCTCTGACTCCTTCCTGCTCAGCTCCTGCTTCAGCTGCTCTATCTGAAAAAAATCACACACACACAAATGTGTTATGAAAAGTTTTTAGACATTGCGAATTAAAAGATGTGCCATTATGTAATAAAAACTTTCAAGAGCAACAAAGAAATATGTTGATATTCTCTCATGCAATTACTGCTGCGCACACACACCTGCACACTTAATGAATATGAACAATTTTTCGCAAAAACAAATTGAAAAATTGACAAGTGTTTTAAAAGCACACATTTTCATCATAATGTATAAGCAAGAAAGCGAAACATGCAGTTAATATCCCATCATCATGACATTTAGGCCCCATTTACACCTAGTATTAAAATACGATCTGTATAAGTTATCCAGTAGGGTTGCACAATTAATCGAATCGCAATCATAATCACAATATCATCCTGTGCAATTATATAATCACAAAAGGCCCAGATTTAGGAGGATTTAGGGTGATCCAATGGTAATCTGTACATTTTTCATGTTAACCAAGCAAGTAAACTCAAATCGAATTGCCCACAATAATCGCAATATGACTTTTTCACCAAATCGTGCAATCCTATTATCCAGATACGGAAAAATGCACGCGAGGTGTAAATGCATCATGATCAGATTTCGATCAGATCCGCCTGACCACATCTGAGGGTAGTCTGTCTCGCACTGCATACGGATCTTAGGCATGTGTAAACGCAATCTGTAAGATGTACTCACATCTGTACCAATGTTATCATTCTGCTCTGTCCTCACATCACACACATCACAGGTTTGCTAACCTGATGAAAATGAAAAGAAATGGGAGACTCACATCCATGGAGCCATCAAGAAATTAGATGTCTAATAGCTTTAATGGGTTGACAGTGCTGCCAAACCAAAACAGTTCCTACAGAAACAGATTGGCTGCAATGCCAACGTAAAGTAAAACATCGAAAGGTGGCTTATCATGAAGCTAACATTAAAAAGAAGAAAAGCAGGCAGTCGTTTTCGGAGGAGGTGGATAAGATACTATTTGACTGTCCAATAGCACAACTTTAACTTAGACAGTGCAGAGCCAGACACCAACAGTGACACAAACTGAACTTCAAATGATAAAGGTGAGAATCCTGCTAATGCTAATGTTGAACAGAGATCTGTTCTCGATGAGAATAATGAGAACACATTAAAAATACCAGGTGTAAACACAAAGGCAAGATCACATTCATTGTTTCTTATGTGAATAACGTGTCCAGATGCAGATCACATTTTAAGAGCAGGTGTAAATGGGGTCTTAGAGTCATATGGTAAAGCATGTACTTTGTTCTAAGCAAGTTCATTTAGTCGGCTGATAGGACGTGTCACAGTAACATCATGAGACTCTTCTGAGGAAAACTGCAGGAAGTTTAGCAGTCAAAACATGTCAATGTATGAAACAAGGTTAGAATAAGTCCATATACTGTACAAGAAACGATAAATTAGTATGTAGTTTGTTAATTTGTTCGAGGTTAAATTGTTGTTCAGGTTTGTCACAATAAAATCACAAAGAAAAACTTGAGAAAATGTATCTGGTATGATTCAAAAGAGAAGACAAAAAGTTTTAGAATATCTAAAATGTTAAGTGAATCATAATACATTTATTTGGAAAGATGATCAATTATCCCCTTGCCCTGCAAAGGAGTCCAAGGCCTGGAATGCAATGCCTACTGTCTACTCTATGGACACACCAAACCAAACAGACACAGGGTGAAAGTACATGGACTTACAGTACACAGTACATAGCTGACATATTACAGATTGTTTTAAGGAAGGCCCTATAGAACAGGCCAGAAAACCACAAAGGAAATCAAAGGCACTAACAGTGGGAGATTTCTGTGCTGAGGCTAGCTATGTGCAGAAGATTGTCATCTGTCTACTGGCGCCAAAAATGCACAAAGCTGATTCAAAGAGAGATTTCTGTGATTGTGTGAGCAGGGTTCACCTCATAACACGAGAATTCTGACTGGACCAGAGTTTGGCCAATCAAAGTGCGCTCAGAGAGAAAGAGCTTAGGACAGCAAAGAGGAGGTGGATAAGGTAACAGGAGAGAGGGTTAATAGAGGAGGTGGAGTCAAAAAGGTGCACGATCAGAGAGGTGAGAATGGTAACATGTTGGTAAAGAAGTCAGGGAATGCATCTGGAGTGTGCTAAAAAATAACATGATAAAAAGAGCATTATATATAAAATAAGTTAGAAGGAATTTAAAAAATATTCGACCAACAAAAAAGTAATAATGAGAGATGAGATTAATGGGAGGGGTACTTCTGGTTGTTCTGTGATCCAGGGCTGTTGGGTGGGGAGGAGGAAGGTGGGAGCTGGTCTGATGGAGCTCTGAGACACACGTGATGACAAGGCCTGCTCCTACGAAGACACAAAGACAAGAAGACTGCAAACTACTAAAATATGACACACAGCCAGCTGGGAAACTGACTGTGTACTCCACCACACTCCTCCACACTCCGCATTCCTCAACCACACAACTGAGTCTTCCATTCATGGCCAGCAGAAATGTTATGCTTGGTGAAGTTTTTGCAAATATTAATTAAATCAGTAAAGACTCAAGCTGGAAAAATTCACCCACTTATCATTCATGAACACATTTTCATGTTCTCAGAAACCATTTTCTAGTGTTGGTTTCAGTTGGATCAAAGCACTGAGAGGAAACCAGAGAGGACAGCATCCCTGTCCTCTCTTTCCTCTTATCACGTCCTCACCTCAACACCAGTCACCACCACTGCTGAAAGAACAGGACCCTAAACACTTCAAGCATATAGAATTAATGAGTGCTTGTGCATGTGGCAGTGCATGGTGTCTTTCTGTATTTCTGCGTGACTGTACGCAGAAAGATGAGACACAAGAGAGCAAGTCATCTCTGTGATGTATACTATCCCAGGTCAGGACGGGTGAGGAGAGAGTTCTCTCCTCTGTCGCTGCAACTGAACATTAATCTGTCAGGGGTCCATTCATAAGAAACATCTCTTTTATGATTGCATCAGGAACTTCCCCGATACACTGACAAATGAGCCCTACAAAGAGCACCATTAATAACCAAGAGAAAAGAATCACATGCAATGCTATTCCTCAGCCAGAAACACTGTAAAACCTAAAACTACACTTGAACATGGCCCCTGTGTGCATGTTAATTAGAGAATTTTAATGTGTGCATTTTTGTGCCAATGGATAAACCAGTATAACGTTTGGTATAAGTAACCTTATTTAGGCCATCTTAAGCTCTTAGCTTTTTGTCAGCTAATGATAGAACAGTAAACAGACACGGTGAACTGTAAGCTGATAGGACCTGAGTCTGTTCAGTTGTAACAGATAGGAGTCCAGTGCAATGTTTGGTCCTCACACAAGTAAAGTAGGTGAGGTGAGACGTGCAAAAATGTAGGTGATATAAATAACAAGCATGAAAAACACTCAGTATTTAGAGCCTCGCTCACTGAATATGAAGAAACATATTTATCAGTGATGGGAGTTTGTGGTATCCATGCAAAAGATGCAACAGAGAGCTTAAGAGCAGTACTTCTGCATGTTTGAATATAAGCATGCAATGGGGACATGCAACATGCACATTACAGTTTCTTCATGCAGGTGTTATTGAGGTTTCAAGGCAAACATATATCACATAAGTCATGCAACGTTGTGCCGTCTCAGATAACATGCAGAGACATTCTACCTTAGTCTTCATGAATTTAGAATGGCTCTTGTAGACCTCCACCTGCTTGAGCTCATCCTGCCTGTCATCAGGGTGCAGCAGGCCACTGGTCTTTAACATCTGGACCTCATCCTCTAAGTCTCTGATGTTCCTCTCCAAGGAAGAGATTTTGGTGTCCTGCACCAGCAACAAAAGGCAGGCAACAAGTCAGCAAAGGTCTGACTTAAGATATAATGGACTATAAAAGTCTGTCTCATAATTTCGTGGTAAATCAATAATACATTGTAAAACTATTCATCAACCTAAAATGACATGCACACAAAATGTGAAAAAGCCTCAGGAAGAAAAGTTCAACTTTTTTTTGTTCACTGTTTAAGAGCACCGTGAATGAATTAACTGAAACATGACATTTTAAAAATGCAGTACAGAGTGGACAGTTTTCTCCTTCACTTAAGACATCAGTGAGCCCTTTCTACGCTTGAGTAGACAAATGCAGTAACCATATGATGTGGATTAAAAACTTAGGTTAATCTGAAACACCGATTGAATGTTTGATCAAAGAAAACTCAGAGAGAAATAATAGACCTACAAAATATCTGTCTGTCACTGTGAAATATTTGGTCTTTGGTAACAGACGTGACAGCAAGTCACAAAATACATCACATCATTCTGCATCTTGAAGTTAAATATAAAGCTTTATGTCTGAGTAGAATGCCTGGAAAAACAGAAGGAAGGGCCAAGATGTTTTCCTTTGCAATGTCTATGAGGGAATGGAAGGGTCTGTCATGGACAGGTCCTGAGGTTGTTTTAATGCATGGATTCAGACATACGTTAAATGCTAAACCTTGGAAGAAAAGAGAAAGGTAATTGAATAAATGGAAGCAGATTGCATGATGCCATCAGCACAAACCACAGGCAACATGTAAGCATCTGACCTCTATTACATCCTCTGACATCAGCCCTGCCTAGCACACAGCGCTGCATATACCATCCTAAACACCATGCAAACAGGAATGCTTGTATATAGATATACACACAACAGAAACACACAGAGACGTGTTGTATTCAAGGGCATACACATTCAAGTAAAACCCAGAAAGCAGCCAAGGTGGGGCATTCAGGGGAATACCTCCACCCATAAAGCACAAATTCCCACAAAAACAGTATGCCATTAAATCATTCATACTCATTTTTGTATGAGAGCTATGTTTCATCTTTTAAAAATGACTGCTATCTGTTTCTACTCCAAATCATTCAGAAAAAAAGGGAAAAAAACACCCAGAGGAAGAGAAACAAGGGAAACCCAAAGACAATACAGAGGGTAATATCAAAAACAACATTCTATTCCTGCAGGAATTCACGTTAAGATCTGAGCTTCAAACCCACTGTAACATGAACTGCATGATAGTGCTGCATTCCAACAGAGGAGGAATTTATGACAGGGATAGAGAAAAGCTAAATGTTTGTAACCCGTGTTCAAGTCACAGAAAAAAACAAGAGGTGAGCACTGGTTACTGTACCTGCCAGATAATGTCAGGATCAAAACAGAAAGGGGGGTTGGTGGTCTGTAATTACAGAGTGGAAATATACACCACTTACAAACAGCAACAACACAGATAAATCAAAAATACAGTATTTCTTCATGAATATTCTGTAGTAATACCTCCTATTTTCTCTCCACTTTCATATGTGTAATCTGTCTGGCAATGTTTGTAAATGCCTTCTCCAATTAATAGTCAGATTTAATTTGGCCTCGCTTATGCATTTACAACACTGTGGGCATCCCGGGATAACATGTGCAGTTTGTTAATAGGCAGACAAATCACCAAGTATGTGTGAAAAATAACTGTGGTTTTGCTGTAAAGGAGCCACTTTTGGAACAAGCATTTGCTGAATGAACACTCAATATGCATGTGTGTGGGAGTGCATGCAGACACATGTGGAGTCAACTGCATTTTTCACAGCTCTAACAACTTCAAAGAGCTGAGATGAGAGTGAAAGCTTCCATATGTGACATTTGAAACAAATTGAATAAGTGCTCAGCTCTGCATGGGCCAATAATGGACTTCACTTGGGCATGGCTGCCATACAGACACGAGGCAGCAATAAAACAATGTTTCTGAGATTGTTACATGTTTGTGTCTGCATTTACAACCTCTCCAGATCCTCTTTTAGTACTCACATTACAGCAGTACTCATAAATAATTACAGTTTTGTTTGTAGGGGGCTGATATCAAACTGAAACAGACTAGATGTATAGAGGAGCAAACTACACTGCTGAAATACCACTCATCTCATCTCCACTGAAACACCTACAACAGTTTAAAGTTTTCAGTCTCAAACTGGTGTGGAGATAAAGAGAGAGCACATCACGTCACATGAACTGTAAGCAGAAATTTGTAAATGATGAAAACTAGGCTCTTCTTGGTCCACTGTAAGTCCTACCTTCATGTCAATGACAGTCTGCAGAGCCCTGGTCTTGGCTGGATCAGCCTGGAGCTGGTTCCGCCGATGGAGCTCCTGGGGAGGGACCCGGTAAAAATAAGCCTGGCGGCTCATCATCTTTGCACACTTTAACTCCCACAGCTTCAAAGCCACTCACAAAGATACAACGAACACTCTGCTCAGTCCCAGTTTCTGTCTCTGGCTGTCTTTTCCACTACATTCTTCTTAGGTTATCCTTTGTTAAAAATGATAAAGTTATCCTTTACGTTACATTCTTCACATTCTTGCAAATCTATTTTTTTCTATAATCTTGAAGCTGATTCCCAGCTTGACGTTCTCCCAAAGACTTCTTTGTCTCTAATAGCAGGTGCTCTTGTCTCCTCTTTCTGTCCTGTCTTTTTCTGCCTCTCTGTCACTGTCATTAACAGGTTGGAGCTATAGGTCACAAGTATCTGTCTCTAGCACCGTTTCTGTGTGCATATTTCTTTTTCTTATCTCTCACTTGTTTTCTCTGACTGTCTCGCAGATGTCTCTGGCATACTAAACCTCTTGCTTAGCAACACTTTCTGCCGGCACATGCGCCGAGCTTCTTCTTTCAATAATTAATGGTATCTCTCTGTCTACAAAAAAGCACAAACACATTCAAGCTAATGGGCAACTAACTACCAACACACAGCAACTTAAATAAACTCATTTAACTGGGGACATTTAGTGTAATGGGCCAAATCAAAGTTGCAGTTTAATTACTTTCATCTACATAGGATGAACCTTGCAATACACAGAAAGCATCTTGAATAATTGGAAACTAAATCTATAAAATAACATATTACCAACAACTATTAACCACCCAGACTAATCAGTATTTAAAACCTGAACCAACAATTTTTTTGGCTAGTTTAGGTATTAACAAAATTAACAAAACCACACTTGCCATGCATATTCATTCCTATACTGAGACAAATTTTACTTGTTATTATTATTATATTATTATATAATGTTATTAACTTATTCGAACACTATCAAATTTAGGAGCTACTATGGTATGTTAAATACAGGTGAAATGGAACAAAAACTTGAGTTCAGCAAACCAACCAAAAATAACTATTGTCTAATGTGTAGCACCATAAAGAAATTAAAGGCCAATGAAACAATTGCAATGTAAACAGTAGTGACAATAATCACTACTGTTGTAGTGAAGGTCACCCTGATTTCCCATGGTTCCCTTTCTGTGTGCAGTTCCCCTTCTCAGCTGAAAAGGGGAGACAAGGAACTTATCTTGTTCATGTCACTGGATAAGGAGGGATTACTGCTGTCAAAGCATGCCTCCCACAGACGGGCATTCCCACTACGGCCACAGTCCTAATCTTGCACCAGCCCAATGTGTATTATTGTGTTACTGTGTGACTGTGAGTATGTCGGTGTGTGCCTGTCTGTCTTCTTGTCGGCCTATGCCCATCTACTTCAGTACCTCAGACAGAGTGTACGTATTAACTCCTTATCAACAGTAACGGTACAGATCTCAAAAGTGTTGTGTCTGTCAATGGGGGAAATTAAGTCATGCAAGAGAGCATGTCATCAAAGACGGTCTCCTCTGCTCCACATGTGTCAGAGCACCAAGCATATGGAATGAATAGGATCAAAAGTAACACTATAGCAATAAGTGCCGGCATCCTGAATGAAGGATACGGTCAAAAAGTTCAATTCCAGCCTGAAGGCGATGGTGTCATATGTGCCGTGCACAGACAGGCACACACACATAAGTATGCACACATTCATCAATCACATTCCCATCCCTTCTTCATCAGGGAAAGAAAAAAGGAAACACATTGCTTGCCACAAATGTGAATATGTGCCTGCCTATCAGATTGAAAGCTCAAAAGAGGAGTTTGAAAAGACAAAAGGAAAATCAGAGGGAATCAAAGTCTTGCTGTAGGGAGGGGTTGAAGGGGGTTAGGAGAAGGTTTGAGGGGTGTAATTTTGTCCTGATAAACTTTTCCGCTCAAACATTCTGGGAGATCAACAGAGCGTGGCGAGTATGTGGTGCCCGGGGTGTGGTGCAGAGAAGCGACCATGTGTGTGTTTGCTGATGGTATTTACAGTGGTCTTCTAATGTGAGTTGAGAGTGGCTTCATTGGTGCGGGTGAAAGTAGCCAATCAACAGTGAAACCCTGAAGAGCTCCACCCAGCCCAGACCTTTTGCCGATTAACATGACCACAACAGATAATGCATCAGCTAAGGAGTAAGAAAGAGAGAGTGGGAAATGTGAA
>JAPQRN010000025.1:12582885-12650505 GCA_037367275.1 Coranthus polyacanthus | reverse complement strand
ACCTTTTGCCGATTAACATGACCACAACAGATAATGCATCAGCTAAGGAGTAAGAAAGAGAGAGTGGGAAATGTGAATCTGCCAGAAGTGCAGATCAGAAAATATCAACATTTTGCAGCTGATAATTTGAGAGTTGTGACAACAAGGAATCGAAGCAAACAGATTCTACTTTTCCTTACCATGCTGGGCTAAAAAGTTTTAACGTTAAATTTCTGAACTTTCTTCAGAGTTTGTCAGTGTGACAGAGAGGGCAGACTAAAAAAACCCCCACCAAAACCTCTGAATACTTTAGAGCCATGCATGCTCGGCCCTTATGCTCTTAACAAAGAAAAGCTACTGTGTATACGCAATAATACTCATTCAGCGCCAAATAAGATATCTTTATATCTTAGGAGCCCTAACGATATCTAGAGCACCAAAGGGCCAAATTAAAATCTCCAGTATGATATGTATGAAAGTAGATATGCCATCTTCAAGAAAAAATTTCCTAGTAGGCCCATGCATATGAGTGTGTGTGCGCCCTTGGCAGCAGGTCAGGGTTGGGCAGGAACAGACCAGTGGTGCAGCTGTTATTATTGGGTCTACAGGGAGCTGGCGGCTGGGGAGAGTCGATTAGGCCCAGATTTATGCCTCTCAGCGTAAGCTGTAAGCTTGTGTGTATGTGTGTGTGCTTTCACACACAACATAAGTGTGCAGTTAGTGTATGAAATGGCCACAATAAGTAAAATCTAATAGGACACTGCCACTTAGTGGATATTGCTAGTACTGAAAAAAGCCTCCTTGCTGTACACGGCATTTACTATACATAACAGAGGCTGTCACACTATGTCTGAGAACTGTACACATAACATGAAAAAACATTGCTTAATTTATACTTCAACTTATTTTTTTTTCTTACATATTATTCCAGTAAACTGTGTTGAAAGCAGCCGAGTATCAGGGTTGTTGCAGCTAACACAGTCTGACAGTTCACTAAGCTAAATAGGAAATATAAACGGAAATACAGTTCTACACAAACCGTCCACCATCAGCAGGTGAAAGAGTGATGGAGTGCTTTAAATCTATACATATACTACACACCAGCAGGCCATACAGACATAAACACAGACAGCTGGCTCAGTAACTTCACATCTGGCTGTGGTCTCTTTTAGTCCTGAATGGTACTAAAAAGGGAGAAAAGGGAAAAGACAAAAAGTGACCTCCATAATCTTGTCAACTCTATAATATAGACGCTGCAGTACTTGAAAAATAACACAAAACCGTCTCAGTGAGAATTTGGTCATTTATCCTCAAAAAATTAACATAATATAAACATAAATGAAAGTTGATAGTTTCTCTTCATACCAGCAATGAATATCAAGACAGCCCCCACTGCCAACCTCTAGCCATGTTTGAAATATAAATAAAAGGGGAGGCAAACCGAAAATGGAGGCATTTATTATCCTAGCTCAAGCTAAACAAGCTGGGTCATGGAGAGTAATGGATGTGGTAATAGAAGGCAGTTGGGCTGGTTTCCTTTGGAGCTAATCAAAAGAACTGAGAGTAGTGCCCCCTAATAGAGGCAATAACTACACTGCTATCACCACACTGACTAATCAGGATAAGTTTAAGTGTAAGGCTGAACTACAACTGTGACATAGAAACAAAAGCAAGAGGCACTCCCAAGAAGCAGGTAAGACTTGTACCTAAAATTCAACTCAGTTAAGTCATTTAGGGAAATACCTATTGCACATTTTTTAAATTGTTAATAAGAATTTTAAATATGAATAATTATTATAACACTACTAGACAAGCAGCAATACAATTCCCATAATAAATTAACTTTATGATATAAAAATACTGCAAGTTAATTAATTAATAATGACTATATGTTAATTAATTATTAAAGAATAATAAAATTAGTACAACTATATTTTTTTTCAATACCTGATGACTTTGCCACATTTTGCTGGGGTTTCACTCATGTACAGTATTAACATAATGCTACAATCTGATGTAATATATGACTTATGAGTTCAGGAACACAAATCAGTGATGACATATTTTGCTCTCTTTCTAAATTTTGCAGTTTTTAAGTTTTAGTTTTACTTAAAAACTGCAAAATTAACACAAACTGTAATTTGAGCTATAATCAATTCAGCTCATTTCCACACATCAAAGTGTGTGAGAAACCTGTCTGCTCTCTGTCAGAGACTTCATCACCCCATTTCAACCTCAGAAAAGAGAGGGCCAAAGGGGCGGAGGGAAAAAACGAAGGAAAAACAATCGTTTCTCTCTTCAATCAGGGCGGTCAAAGTGTTTTCCCTCATTAATCATACATTAATATTCAGACAAACACAGCCTGTTTTTCTACCTTAGAAAAACACTCCCATCTCTCTCTCTCGCCTCTCACACCCAGTCATTCCCTCCGCTATAGTACACACAGTATGTGTTAAGCTGTCAAGCAGTTAAAAATAGCATGGCACACAGAGTGTGTGTGTGAACCTCTTAAATACACTGCATGCTTACATCCCATACATTTTGCACAGCACACATGCCCACAAATACAATCATGCACAAGTGTGGTTGCATTAGTATGGGCTGAAACACCCACGCACCACTCTGACAAAATCACCACAGTGGCCAAACACCCGGCATGGGTGAATATCCCATCAGCCACCAGCAGCCGTAAGAGGGAGTGTCCTTGCTAAGCCGACAGGCCCCAGATGTGCACACATGCCGGCATGTACTCACACAAACGCACGCACAAACAATCATTCTGACTGGGCATGGCAGTCATAGAAGCAGACACACAACACATAGGCAGAAAAACAAGATCATGACACAAACAATAGTGGTGGTATGCACAGACAACCACACACACACTGACAGAGAGGTAGAGAAATTAAAGGCTAAGAAGATTTAGGAGTTAAAAATAAACAAGGCAGGAATGAGGAGCACAGAGAAGCCTACTGCTCGCCCTCCTGGTAGAGGATACAGACACACCTGTGCTATGCTGCTGCCTGCTGGATGGTTGGTCCATTTTTTTGCAAAATAAAAAATCACATTTTTCTTAATAAATTTTTTTTTTCCCCTAATTCCACTCATAGTTAGGCTTACTATATATCATACTGTAGAATAAATGGCGGAATAAATGCTATACATACATCTAAAACAAGTGGCATAAGAGCTGTGGTGTATCAGCATGTGAACACTCAGGAAAACACAAACACAGACAGATTGTAAAACTTCATGGCTGAACACAGGCTTAGAGCTCTCGTATGTTAATCTGGCCCATTGATAAGACCTGCTGAGCTGTTTTCTGCTTTCACACACTACATAATACAGACACACTAACAGGTGCGCACACATAGACAGACACACATACACTAATGCAGGCACAGATTAAGGTTAATAATTAATCTGACCAATAAAAATGCAAATTAATATTAATTAAAATGAATACAGAACACAGCAGCAACTATTTTCAAAATCACTGTGGGTGAAATGTGAAAAAGATTTTTTGTCTATATACTTTAAATAATAAAACTGATGTTTAGTACGTATTCTCTCTTTTTTTAATTTATGCATCTATTTATTTATTTATTATTATTATTATTGTTGTTATTGTTGTATGTGTTTTTATAAGTAATATTTGACAAGTGAGAAATACTGGCATGATACCCAGCCTGCCCCAGCCGCATTCATCACTAGAAAGGCACTCGGTAGAATGCATACCTCTGCAAAGGCCCAACATCCCATAATTCAATCAAACTACCAATCCAAATATTGCAATGTTAGAAAAAGGGACTCCACTGCTCCAAAATGTAAGGGGTTCATGTTTGTCCCATGACCTGCCCTTGCACCAGGTTTTGTGAAAACCAGTACAGTAGTTTCTGCGTAATTGTGCTGACAGACAGACAGACAGACAAACCAAACGACACGTGAAAACATACCCTCCTTGGTGTAGACAAATATTCATTGCATTCTGCCCTGCAGCAACTAGGAACAAATACATACCTCTCTCAGGTGCATGTTTTCCAGCTGGGTTTCAGCCTCCTGTGCCGCCATGGCTATGATGCCTGTCCTCTGCCCACGACCCCAGTGTCCCTGACCTTGACTTTGACCCTGAAGCATCTCCAGCAGCCTCTGGATGCTCTCATCCCGGGCACCCAGGGTCTGCTTCTGAGAGTCAATTCTTATCTCCATCTCCTCCATGGTCTTTCTCAGCAGGAACAGCTCTTTAGCCTGTCGCTCATGCTCTGACTGCAAGCGAAAGAAGTTCTCATCTGACGGATCCAAAGCAGGGGGAGAAGAGAAGCCGTCACACCCAGGCACCTGACAGGGGCTACAGGGCCGGACAAAACTAGAACTGGGTGGTACAACTGGACCTTGGCTGGGGCTGTAGAGAGTCTGATTTGGGCTGCTCCTAGGCCCAGGCTGAAGGGTGTTGGCTGGGCTGATTCTCTGTGAAGATACTGCAGTGTTACAGCCATAAGCAGGGCTGTGGATGATGATGTCAGCTTCCTGTTGCCTTGAATTGAAAGTGTTGGATGGGCTGGCTCTTGGGCTTTTCTTTGGGCCGGGACTGTTGAGGTGACTGGGGCTTTGTCTGGGGCTGTGGCCAGGGCTGAGCCCCCCTCTGTGGTCTTGGTCCATATGCGGTTCTCGGTGAGGGCCAGAGTTCCCCTGTTGTCGCTGTTGCTGCAAACGACTGTTCATCTCCCTGTGAGCCCTGAGCTCCTCCTGAAGCTCCTGAACTGTCAGCGGAAGCTGCTACAAAAGCAGCCAGAAACAGAAAGTTCCTATTAATTCAATAAGCAAAGAACCTACCAAAAATAGAAACATATATTTAAAATTCTCTAGAAACACATAACTTGGGTAACTTAAAACAAACCTTGTTTCTTCTTACTTCCCCAGGCTGCGGGAGGGAGATGCGAGAAAGACACGTACACATGCATGAATCCAAGCAAGAAAGCCAATAGGAATATCAAACTGTCATTTAGACCCTTAGTTTCATAAAAGCTGATGTTACATATTTTGGCCATGAGGAGGCGACATTTCTCTTGAAAATAAAGGGAAAATACAGGGAAAAGTGACTGAGGGTTGCTGCAGAGAGATGCACATCAAAGGGTACAAAAGGTAGGATAACACAAGTACGAAAACAAACCTACTCAAATTAATTCAAGTGATCTGAAAGGAAACAACAATTCTACCCCCTTCTCTGGACTCCCCATGATGACAGATTTTGTGTCATAGGTGTTTTCAGACAGGTAGGGGGTTTAAAACACGACTGACAGCTGTAATTACCGATCGCTGTTCAGATTCCTTCAGACATGACTGTACTGCTCTACTTGGTGGCTCAACACAGAATCTTGGAAAAGTGGCTTCACTTTTTCACAGAGGCATGAAACTATATTTATATTTAGTCTTTTGATTTGGACTGAGGGGAGAGAGCTGCTGAAGGAAGGTGTGTGTATTTTCAAATTCTGATTTCATCTTCTGCAGCTTTAATTAAAATTCCCCGTGCAACTGAAAACAAGGAGACAAAGTATAGCACTTTGATGACAGGCTGAATACGAAAAGGGAAAGATAAACATACAGAACACACGCAGAGCACCTTAAACATATGCATGCAATTATCTCTCTCTCTCTGTGTTAAGATATTACAATATTTTCAAAAGATCCAGAAGGTGGAGAATACCAAGGACACCAAGCTGAGATGTGGGAGGGAGGCAAGGGTGAACACACATAATCAATTCAATGAGCTAACACTGAATATCAAGTCGGAGTGGGTGGACAATCCTCAACACAAACAGACTCACAACTGAGACTGTGACACAAATATGTATATGAAAGTGTACAGCCGCATACACATATACACACACGCACACACACACACACATGCTCCAAACAAACAGATGGTGAGGGGACAACTGTGGCCATTACAGCTGAGAGAAAAGGTGACATTCCTCATGCTAATTATTAAGTTCTCCTGTCAGCCTCAGCTCTTCCTAAGTTGTCTCAAAGGGCAAAAACAAGGAAAAAGCTGAATTAAAAAGGAGGAAAAGTGAAAATCTGAAAGGAGAGGTTGGAAGAGGGGGTAAAGAAGGGCAAGGTGATAGCAGATAAGAATGATGATAACATCTTTTGCATCAAATATAGCTTTTGCTTTCTAAAATCAAAACAGAAGAAAAGTATTTCTTTGATTTAATAGGATACAGGCTATAAACACTGAAAGAAATGGTAGAGCTGAGAGACCAATTGGGTTCAAACTAATTTTAATGTGTGATCAGACTTGCTAACAAGGTTGGGACCATCATCAACCGGAGCTGAACTAACATTAAGGGTGTTAGTGGGTGTGCATTTGTATGTAAGAAAGAGAAAGGGAGAGAATAGAGTGAAAGACAAAGAAAGAGAGACTGGAATGCCTGGAGCTTTTTGTCCTTTTTGACCTGAACTATACTGTTCAGCTGGCAAGATATGGGAGAAGCAAATTGACTTACATGTTAACAGCAACAACAGAACTGAACACAATTTTAAGCTAAAATCGTACACATTACTAGTGGGCGTATGCAGCATTGGTTTCTGTACAAAGTTCAATCTGGTTAAACTTGATACAGTGGAACCATTACAGAGGGTGAAAATTAACATACAGGAGAGTGAGCAAGGATGAATGCGTTCAGCATGAGGAAAAAATGGTAATATAGCATTATTTTATTTTATTTAGCCCTGGAAGGCCATGAGTGAATGCAAGAGGATGTATCATAACTTGGATTCTACCATTTCTCTTATAGTGGCTCCAGTTTTTAATAGAATGTACAGAGCTTCTAAGTTCTCTTAGAGCATAATTACATATGGGTTAATAGGGTAAAAAGGTGAAAGTAAAAAGTTGATATTTTTTAAAGATTTTTGTGGAATTTACCATTTGAGAATCAAATTGTAAAAGTGTGTGCAGGTGTTTCACAGTGTCTTTACACTGACTACAAAGTGAGATGAAAAAGCTATAAATACAAACACAGAAGTGGCTCCTTGGTTACATGAGGGAGAAAACCAGATACGAGAGACACAGATATGATTAACGTTTTTGCATGTTTGTGTTAAAGAACCGAAGAGCAAGGGAGAGCATTAAAGGGTTTCAACAGGATTTACACAAGCTACCGTCTAGTGTGAAAGATTATCAGAAGAGGATAATTACCTGACTTTTACCAGTTTTTCCCCTAGAGAAATACCTGTATTTTCTACCAGACAAACACGAGGGACAAATAGGCAGGTAAAAAATCACACAGGCAAATGAAGAAACAGAAGGCCAGCAAGATACAAAACAGAAGGAGGACAGATGAAGACATGATAGACATATAGCAGCTATGTATGGGTAGAGACAGACAGACGGACAATGCATCAGAAGACGAGTCCAGGGGAAGGTGGCACAGGACAGACTGGTCACTATCCTTTCAGGAGAAGCTGAGAGCTTTTTTAGAAACTGGATAACACTTAGAATGGTTGCCACCAGGGCATGTTCCCATGGAAACACAGACAGCGCTGAGCCTGGCAAACATCTTTACAAATGAACTGTGCACAAGCCTTTCTATACAACCTTGAGGGAAGGAAAAAAGGTAAGATGCGTTAGGTTTGGTGAGCAGAGGAAATGGGTAGGTTAGAGCAAAAATATTAAGTTTGGTTTCAAAATCCAGTTTACACCATTAGAAGAATGTGACGTATACTGCTATCGTTAAAAAGTACTGGTGTGAAAGTGACTCAGTGCTGCATATTAAAGTTTTTAAGCATTTCATTCAAAAAAATTGTAATTTTCAATCATCTGCTGTGTCTTGTATAACCACCAGATTTTGGAAATGGAAACAGCATTTTTAAACAAATGCTTAATCCTGTCAGTCTTCTCACCTGCAAATCCTCTTGATTTGTCCTGTACTGCTCCTTCAGAATCGAGGTCCTCACTCCCTCCTCCCGCCTGACTCCCTTGTCTCTCTTCACATCTGGGCTCCAGAAGTTGACATTGTTCACGCTGGGGCCCATCCTTCCTTCCCTTCCTCCATCGAGTTCTCTCTTTAGATGGTCATTCTCTCTCTGAAGTTCCCTCAGCTGAGCCTGGAGATCAAATGTGGAAACCTCTCCCCGTCCAGCTGAATCCTGGACTTCCCGTGGATGCCTACCAGACTGACGCCGTAGACTGGAAGTCCCACCTGGAATCATGGTTTGGTCTCCATAGGGGTCTGAGGGGTGAGGAAGTCCAGATGAGGTAATGTTTGGGCTGCTGCCCATGGCGGTTGTTCGGCCAGTGTACGAGGAGCGGTTGGTGCTCCGGCCCAGCGTCATGGTGCCTTTAGGGTATCCACCAGATTGTTCTAAGGCCTCACGCTCACTGGGATACATGGTGCCTGAAGTGGCATAGGCAGCACTTAAAGACTGAATGTTCTCCATTGACAGGGTTTTACCCCCTGGGGCAGTTGCTGAACCATGAGTTGTTCCTTTGTCCGCTGCTGTGCTAGGTTTGCTCTTCGAACCTGGCCTTGACCCTTGACCTCCAACCAATTTAGTCCCTTGGGCAGGCACACCCCCTGACACAGAGCCTGGTTCTAGCCCCGAACGGCAGCCTGGAGTTGAGGTTCCAGTCTGTTTGCCTTTCCCTTGTTTAGGGGATCTTGAAAAGCGTGAATGAGACGTACTGCCATCGGTGTGCCCACTACTCTTCGAGGCAGCAGAAAGCTTGCTCTGTGCAGGCTTGGCTCTAATGTTTAAAGGCATTTTTATATGGCAAAATACTACATTGGACGGGAAACTCTTAAGGTTGGATATATTATTTCATTTCATAAAGTTAAGGCCACCACTTGGCCTTTCAGTGTTCACCTGTCCACCCTTCATTTTTTTGGGCTTGAGGCTGAGTTTTATTTAGTCCTTTTAGAATAATATAAGAATTGGCTACAGGACTCCCAGACAAGCAGGCCAGAGGTCTTGTGGTTTCATCTACAGTGTGGGACATCATGGATTCTAGACAAGTAAAAGCAGGATAAAAGATAATCAAATCATATTAAATAAAAGTGAATAAAAGTAATACATACCAGCTGCAAACTGTCATTCAATACTCTGCCCTTATCCAAACAAGGGTTTCTGCAGAGTTAAACAAATTACATGCAAGACTTTTAAGACCTTTTTAAAATAATTACAATGTAATTTAAGACCTATTTCACATCCCATCAGGAAAGGGCTAGAATTTGGTGATGCTCTCGATGTGAATACAGAAACATATTGGGTGATGGCAGGCAATTGTTAGTGACTTTTTACAGCAGTTTTGTTTTTTTTACTTCCAAACTCTGATGTGTTTATTCCCAAAGTTCCTATTTTGACCATTTTCTTGCACAAAGAGCAGCGGGCATCTTCAAATTAACTATTTTCAACAGGATTCAAACAAGCACTAAATCAAATCAGTTTTTAACACCTGACGAAACTGTATTTAAGACATTTGAAGGCCTAAAATGCAGATTACTGGACTTTTTAAGGTTGTTTAGGGGCCCACTGAAGCCCAAACCTGTCTTTACATACGGATACTCAACAATAATTCTTTGCACTGATAATTCAAGGGATCTAGTGCGTGCTCCCAGGGCTTATTTTCATTTTATTCATTTTTCATTCCCTGCTCTACTATCAGCTGGTTGGAATGAAAACAATAAAGAGGAGAAGGACACTACTGTGTGATCAGGTGAAAGCCACTAGCTGGGTATTGACAGAGCAGGGGATGTGGAAAATAAGAATGTGGATCAGGAACTACTGATCTAATGGGCACCTTCACATGCTATTACTAGAATATTCAGTCATGATCTCCTAGTCACGAGGAGTCATTGAAATGATGGGTGGCCATGAACACAATGCATGTATGACTGTATATTAGTGCTGTTGTATATCACCAGTTAGCCCTTGCTCATGATGATGTACAGAATCCCTTGCACTAAGAAATGTCACCACAGGAGAGGTATGAGAAAAAAAGAAAAGGAGTGACCAGATTGACCGGTTCAGTACCATGGACAGCACTTTTCATAAAAGATACAGATTCCATCTCATGTGTGCTCAGGTCTGAAAAAACAAAACTAAAAAAAACTAAAAGAAAGACAAAATTGTGAAACTGGCTACACCATAGCATGGTGCAGATGGTTGAAAAACCAGCCATTATCTACTATTATGTCTGAGTCACTTGCAGAAGCCATCATCAGACTTTATGAAGACTATACACACTCAAGTAAGTAGAGGACAAAAATCTGCACTTGGATTTAATCTCATTCATAGTAGAAAAATACTGCAATAGCTATGTTAGAACACCATGGTCATATACTATACTGTTTGTCATACACAGTGATATAAGGTGACAGTGTGGTCTTAAAAATACAAGCAAGAAATTACTAAAAAAAAATGTCCTCTTGTAACTAAAGTAAGCATCAACCAGTCCATAATGGATAGATATTGGGTACAGTCTGCAAAGCAGAGGCAAATCCAAATCATAATCCCTCCTCTAATCCAAGAGGATTGGGTGCTGGGAGTCACTGCACGGGATGCAATTGAGAGATTGGTTAAGTCTGCCTGTCAGTCATAACATAGCTGTCAATCCCTTATCCATCATTGTTTGAAACAATGAATTTAGTCTTTCATGGACCGTGAATTCAGAGAATAATTATGGCATACTGGTATTTCTACCTACAGTAAAGGTGAAAATTCGGTAATGGTGACTTAAATAACATGCACAATGATAGCTATGTATGAACCTTTTGAGAAAACTCAAAACATGTTAGCATGCTATTACTGAAGCTTTATCTGCAGACGCTATTTCCATTGAGATGGAATCGTTAGGTGCAGAAGTGTTCGGCTTTGGTAGGCAACTTCACGCAGCTGTCTATCCCCTAAACCGAGACTGACGAAACGAGTGGACGACAAAGTTGACAAAGAAAAAGAAAACATTGACGGATTAAAATGCGAAAAATATATTCACGAGAACAAAACACCTCACTTCCCATCGGTCCCCAAGCTCCTCCACTTACTTCTGAGTTGACAGCCAGCTGTTGCAGGGAAGAGAAAACTCGAGTCGCCACCCAAAGTGCAGAAGCGTAACTCGCCAATTTGCGTGTTAGCACACTGTCCTTTCGAGTTTTTCCCCACAAAGCTTAACACACTGACAAACAAACGTACGAATTATTAAGCAGGGCGCAGGATATTTTTTTGTGGGTAGCACGAGTAAAACGGTCCGCGAGCATGTGACTGTGCGAGCCTGGACTCAGACCCCGAATAACTCTACACTACAACCACGGCATGAAGGATTAGTTTCTTGCTCATATGCACACGGCTACATGAGTTGGAGCTAGTACCTTACATAATAATTAATCTTCTACACAAACTAAAAGTACACAATTCCATTTGTTTAAACCGTTTTGCCGCATAATGCCGCGGATTCCAGGTGTGCACGCAAAAATAAAAGACTGCGCTCTACCTTACCGGACATGCACCTCTCCATCACCGTGAAGTCTCAGCCGTACCCTGCCCGACCTCGGCGCGAGCTCCATGATCTCATCGGCTCAGCTCTCTCCTGACCTGTCCTGCCATCGGGTCCGCGTGGGCGCGCGCTCCCAAACTGGCGCGTGCGTGGTGTGGATGCGCCGACAGCCAGCATGATTGTTTTTTTTTTGTTTTGTTTTTTTCCTCCTTCCATCCCATATACCAACGTAAACAGTGCTGCGGAGTAATTGCTACACGAATCCTCATTCTAAAGTCTTTATTTGCGATGTTGATTTTGAAAAACAGATAATACAAAGCGAGAAAAAAAAAAAAAAAAAAAAAATGCACCCCAAACCCCTACATGAAAGTGTCTTGACAGTCATTGTTAATTTACCGCCATTATATTTTTGGTTGTAGCCTAATATATCTAGAGAATACAGTGAACATAACCCTCTGATATTGCAAAAAAAAAAGCAATTACAACGGAGAAAAGGTGACAATATGCTGAAATTGCCATTACCATCATCAGTTTGCAAGGTGAATTTTCTGCAGGTGTCCCAGTTTAACTGGGGACACCTGATAGTAATTAAGAATAACTATAATGGCTACATGTTTCACTCTCAGAAACAAGACTGTTTGTCAGAATTCCCAGACCACGAGACAGATATGAAATTAGGATCCCAGCCTACAGTACAGGGTAAACTAGGTGCACAGATGTTACTTTCAATTTCTTTCCGCATTAACTTCTAGCCAGTAGAAGTTTCAGACCTGTCAGGCATCCCGATTTAGAAATTTCAGTTGGCTTTTTCTCTGCCTAATAGTTATGCATCACTGTAACCTGTAAGGAATCGGTGTCAGTTTCATTTCCCCTAAACATCTAACTAAATAGAAGTGAAATCAGAGGTTACGGTGTATACGGTAAACAACATCCTTGTAATACTTTTGAAATCATGCTACTGAATTAAGCCAAGTCAAGTATATTTGAATAGTACAATATCAGTGTGTTTGTACCCACAGTACCAATAGTTCTTCAAAGTCTGAGATGACATTAAATGCTGAAATTAAATCCTAAAAATCGTCACGTGAACAATAATTATAAATAGCACAGGTACAGTTTTAAAATTTTAAACAAAAATGACAGATTACACATAAGAACATGTACATGTACATTTATTAAGGGTACATTCTTTACACTGTCAAGTTGAAAGACTTCAATTAAACTAATGGTGTTCACGTAATAAAACATGAACCAAACATTTCCAGACGCTGAAGTCATTAATCAGATTGTCACTTTGTCAAAAAGGTAATGGGATTTTAACTGTCAGTTAGTGAGTGTAGTGCAGTACCCTCATCAAGGGGTAGAGGTCATACAAAGCTTTCACTCATGTTGTTGTCATAAAACTTGAGGTTGTCTGATGACAATGCCATTCTCATTCGGTTCCAGAAAAGAGGCTGGGACCTTGGGTTTCTTGGCCAGGACAATACAGACTTTCTGCACAGTCTCTTCCTCAGCTGAAGATACTTCAGTTTTGGAAACATCTCATCCAACAGAACTAGCACAGCTACATCCACCTATCGTTTGGGTATAATCAGAAATAGTTATGTGCTGTGGAAATTAGGCAACAACTCAAAAGGAATTAGGCTGTAATCCACAAAATGCAAATAAAAAAGGTATTTTGCAAACCTTCTCATCCAAAAGTCTCTGCTGAACCATGAAGAAAGCCTGGCGGATGACACCATTCACCGTCTCACCACAACTGGACAGCACAAACACTGTCTTGACACTGCTATAGACAGCGTTGTGTAGATTCTCAATGCATGAAAGCCCAGGAATCCAATCCCTCTCTTCCAAGCAGATGCAAAATCTTCTGTGACCTGAGTTCTCCAGATGAATAGTTAACTCAGTGTAAACCCACTCTCTCACAGCCTGGTTTCTGGTGTCAAATACAACAAAAGCATCATAGTGATAATTTGAATCACTACCAGCCAGCTGGGAGTAGCCTTTGTGTCCTGCCCAAAGCACCTGTAAGCAGTACCACAGATCCCAGCCATAGAGATGCCTCAGTAGGGGAAGAACAGTAAACATCACTGCCAAGAAGGAACTGACGAGGAAGGCTAAGCTGCCATATATGTCTTGGCAGGAACGCTGGTCCATAGAAAGTATACTCCGGCCCTCTTGGGACTCTGGGAATTCACAGTGTACATGTGTGGTGAGATAAGGAATCTGTACAGGAGTGGTGCGCAAGAAGTCCGCAAGCCAAGATGTGTCACAGTCACATTTAAAGGGGTTGGCGTGCAGGGTGAGTGTCTGAAGGGCGCTGCCATTTTTGAAAGGAGCAGGGAGCAACTGATGGTTCAACTCTTTGATCTGATTATGGCTGAGATAGAGATATTTCAAAGATTTTGCATTACTGAAGAAATGTTCAGGAATAAAACTAATCCGATTGTGACTGAGGTCCAAAAGAGAAAAATTGGATCCAAATTCTATCACTTTATGGGGCAAATAATAGAGGTGGTTTTGATTGAGGTTCAGGCGATGTAAATGTCTCAGTGCTGTGATGTTTTGCCATGGGAAGTAGCTCATCTCATTGTCACTGATGCTGAGCTCTTCAATTTTTCCCGGGAGGTTACACAGCACTTCTGGTGTGATTGACTTCAGCTTATTATTAGAGATGTCCAGGAAGATTAAGTTTGTCAGATTCTGAAAGAAATTAGTGTACTTGTTGTTATCAGACTCCCACATGATGTCTAGGTGATTGCCATTGAAGTACAGGTACTTCAAAGAAGTGCTGAACAGCCTTTGATCTATTCGCATTCCAATGCCATTGTTTGCCAGACTGAGGACAACCAAATTGGTCAGATTTTTGACGAACCCAAAACGGTGACCCATACCCTTCATGTTGAAATGAAACTCATTGTTACTGATGTCTAGCACCTTAAGAGTGTTGTTGAGCTCACTGAAAGCATCTTCATAATAAAGATCAAGTCTGTTGTATGACAAATTAAGATAAACTAAATTTGTCATGATGGCAAATTCCCCACCCTTCAATGACTGGCTCATGTAATTGAAGGAAAGGTCTAAGCAAACAACCTTTTCCATGCCTTCAAACACCTTTGTGTCAAGATACAGGATGTCATTTTGAGACAGGTCAAATGCCACATTATGTCGACATAAATTATATTTAAAGTCCCATAGTTTTGAGTTTTTTGCCACATTGTCCTCAAACATTTCAAACACATTTGATTGTCTCTGTTCCCAGAGGTCACTCGCAGATGTTACTTCTCTGTCTATTAGCATTACGGGTG
Organism: Coranthus polyacanthus; assembly: GCA_037367275.1. Taxonomy (NCBI): domain Eukaryota; kingdom Metazoa; phylum Chordata; class Actinopteri; order Kurtiformes; family Apogonidae; genus Coranthus; species Coranthus polyacanthus. The sequence continues at coordinate 12,635,727 of JAPQRN010000025.1, read as the reverse complement.
GCTCCGCGAAATCATTTGTATACGAATTCTGGTTTTGACAATCTTGTTGTGACACAAACAGGGATGAGCAGCATTTAAGAAACTTAAGCATGTTTTGGGAAAGGTCAATATTTATGAGAGAGGGTAACTTATTCAGAGCTGTCAAGTTAAATGTGCTAATGAAGTTCATTCTCAGCTCTAGTTTCTGCAGATTTTGAAGTTTGGACAGAACTGTATAGCTGTCATGTGAAAGTGTGTGGAAAAAATAGCCACTCAGAAGAAGAGTTTGTAGACCAGATATATTGCCAAGATGTGGTGAGAGGACCAGATCCTTAAACGTCTTAAGTGGCTGATAGTTATAGATAAGGCTAATCCAATTAAGGCCCTTAAGCTCTGAAAAAAATGTGCCATTACGTATAGCAATAGCCAAGAGGTTGTCGGACAGGTCCAACCTCTTTAAGTTTGTCAGAGGTTTGAAAAGGCCTTCTGGAAACGTTTCCAGAGAGTTTCCTCTCAAGCTGAGGTAGGTGATGGAGCTGCTTTTAGAATACAGCGACATTCGATTCAAATACAGAGGGTGATTTTGTGGACACGGAAAGCAGGGTCTGGCTGCGTGGTCACAACGCTGGCAATTCCATTCCAAATTCAAATGGTTGAGGAGGGACAGGTTGGAAAATGTTCCCTCTGCGATCTCTGGGATTGTATTTTCTTTTAAATCCAGATACTCCAGTGAGGGTGGCAATCCTTTCGGAACTACTGTCAAATTATTATACCCTAAGTCAAGAACTTTAAGCTTAGGGAGCTCTCTGAAAACCCTCTCACTGATGTAAAAGGACCGGTTGCAAGGGTTTACATAAAAGCAGTTTTTGGTGAGGAGGAGCACCTCAAGATTTGGAGTGTTCAAAGGCTGGACAATGTGGAAGATACGGTTATTCTGTAAATCAAGAAACCTTAGGCTTTGAGGTAACCAGGGTATAGAAGTGAGGCTGTTTCCTGACAGATACAGATCTTGAAGCTTTAATAGGCTCTTGAAGGCGTGATGGTGGATTTCCATTCTGCATGAGTAAACTTCCAAAGCTCTCAGAGGACCGGGTTGGCAATTTCCCATCATTTTCAGAGTCTGAAGGTTTGGGAGACCTGAGAATGCATGCTGCCCCACATGGTGTATCTTAGTCTGACTTAAATTGAGTAACATTACAGTGGTAGACTTGATCAAGGGGATATGGCTGAGTGGTCTCACAGAGCAGTCTACTGCAGTGGCATTAACATCAGCGTCACATGGGAAGAAGATAGTATTTATGGTCCTCACTAATGGAAGAAGCTGGCCAAGTATAAGTATACCTTTCAGCAGAGCCTGAAAAAATGAAATAACTGCATTTCAATTCTTTGCTGGTTGGTCAACTTGCTTTTGCATAAGAATCAGGTAACAGTGCATCACTCTCGTCATCACTGTGCATAAAATAACTGTGGTTACTAATACTATTTTAACAATTTTGTTTTTAATCAACGATTTATAGCTCTTGAAAATAATAATGAACATTCACATCTTACAGAAAAATGTTGTAGATTTCAAATGCAATAACAAAATTGTATTACTTACCATAGCTGGAGGTGCATGTGTATTAAAAATTCTGTTGAAAACCAGGTGAAGAAGTCTTCCATCCAACTGAGAGGAGAGATTAAAACTAGTATGTAAACATCTGCGCAGTCACAAGAAAATAACCCATCTGAGCAGAAGTGAAATCGTACCAGATGTGTAACAACCTCATGCAAATCATGTGACTTGTGAGGATCATTTTCAGACCACCTCAGGTAAAATATTTTTTTTTAAAAACTTACAAACTGCATTATTCTTAAATAAAGCATAGGGAAAATTAGGTTAAGTTTTTCTTTTCTTAGGTTAACCAAAATGATAAATACAACAGAGGGGGTTTTGTTCCATTGATGCAGAAAGTTGCATGACTTCTAAACAAAGGTATAGAGAAGTAATACATTGCCTGAGCACCTGCTTCATTAACTCTATTCACTCGAAACAAATGCCCACGAGATTCATCCCAAATGGGTGGTATTGATTACTTTATTCAGTGCACTGATTCATTAGGAAGTCAACAGAATTTGATTTTAGGCCAACCCATTACAGTGACAAAAGACTTGTGCTGTGAAATAATTACATTTAAAATATGCCAAAAAACACAATTAACACACTTAAAGCCCTTTATTTTCTGTGTATATAGACAAAGGAAAATACAAAATAAAAAGTATGTGTTTGGGTTTTTTTTTTATACATGTAAATGTATTTCTGAGGAAGTTGGCATCAGAATTTCGCCATTAAAAATGTAATTTCCTCATCCACCTATTGGAAGCAATGTTAAAGAGGTTCAAAAGTACCAGTGTATTTCATTATGTAAATGTATTTCTGAGGACTTTAGCATCAAAAGTGTCTTGTATTTAAGTGCTGTTTTAAAAATGTTACTTCTCATCCACTTGTTGGAAGTAACTGTGGAGAGAGGTTACAAAGGAAGTACATTTATTTACACAAGTGTGTTCTAGTTTTTGAGCACTGACAATGCTTTGGCTTTGGACAGGACCTCACACTGTCCTGGAAACAGAAGCAAAATATTCCTTACATACTGTAGTGTTCTCTAGCTTTTGCTAGCAGCAACAAGATTAGCCAACAACCTTTATTTGTCTAAAGCACAATCACTGACACAAATGTTGAATTATCCACAGTGCAATGTTCATAAAGCCGTCGGACTCAGCATCCACCTTGGAGAGGGAGTGGTTGTTCCCTGAGTACCACAGCAACCTAAACAACAAACATCAGAGCATTAGTGAATGAATAATAAAACCCCTGTTATGCAGTGCATATCTGACATAACCAATAAAACATGCTGCTCAGACAAGCTGCTTACCGGACTGGGACCTGCTTTGCTTTCAGAGCTCTGTAATATTCAATGCCTTGCTTGCTAGGCACACGTTTGTCATCTTCCCCTAATGTAAGCAAAACAGGTGTCCGTACCTAGATGAAGGATCGCACTGGATTAATTCACTACCTAATAACACAGATTAACTCAAATGCACACAGTAAAGAGACGACAACAAAAAAACCCTGTCATACCTGTGTGACATGTTTAATAGGTGATATGTTCAACATCTGTTCCCAAACAGCAGGGTCAGGCAGAGCGTCAGTACTGTAGGCAAAACCAGCCTCAACCATACACCTGCAAAAAAGTCATAGTTTCATATTGGCAGAAAACACAACACAGAGTGGTGTTAAGTTCTGCATTAGTGTGCATTATAGAATACTCTCTTCCCATATAGGGACACCGACAGAAAGCCCACTACTGTATGTTTTGTACAGCAATAATTAATGCTAATGAATATCAGGAATGGAAATGATAAAACATAAATATTAGTTGTACTATAAAATAAGCAAAACAAAATGAGCAAGTGTGTGAGAATGTGGATGCCAGCATGTACCAGTCTGGGATATCTGTGCTGGCAACCATAGAGGCCAAATTGATGACAGGATTGCGAGCCACACAGGCCTTGTAGAACCCCGGGTACTGGCCAATCAGGTGACAAGCCAGGAACCCACCGTGGGAGCCACCACAAACTGCCACCTTCTGCAAGTCAAACTCACTGCCTTTCAGCACACTTTCAACAGCAAACTGGTTGACAGAAAAAGACACAGGAGAGAACTTTAGCAGTGGAGAAGAAAGCAAGACGTGCAGACTAACTACCTTCATTAAATATATTATAAACTAACTCACAGTATGGACACCTCATAAACCAAACCAGAAGCCGTTTTTACCAATTTCTGTCACTTGAAAATCTTACGTGAACATCTTTGACATCTTGGGTGCCGATGTTGCCCGGTAATGAGAGGATACTGTCCTGGCCATAGCCAAGAGAGCCACGGTAGTTCACTATAAAAAGCAAACACAAATATATACTCATACAGATAAACGCAAAGCCTTTTTAACTGTTATTCAACCAATAATTACCAAAGTGGGCAAGAAAAAAGGGGTTCTGCTTCAAACCCTTGATCATTCATTTAATTATTGTCTTTTGAGGCAGTGTCACATATGCTAAAACCATTACTTAACATCTTAACTCACCTAGTAATATAGCAAAGCCCATCCTGCTCAACACAGAGGAGGACAGAAGCCATTCAGCTACAATCACTGAGTGAGGACCTCCTAAATGTAAGAGAAGAATTTTCATCAAATACAGAATGTCAGACTGTTGTTGTGAGCTTTGTTCTATTAGGCATACAGTAAATGCCAGCATGTGGCATTAAAAAGTGAAATGTCACTGGATTATGACAAAACATCATGAATATAAGACTATGATACACCGTTTTGCAATCTTGTCTGTAGCAGTATCTCTTGATTGAACAAAGACAAATTCAGACAAATCCCCAAACAGATTCAATCATAAAAATGCTGTAAATTGAACATGGATTAATAGAGCATAACTATTTTGATTGTGGGCACACTGTGTATCAAAATGGTCTAAAATATATATTTTTCTTTTACAGACAATACATAAAGTAGCAACAGCTCCTCAAAACAAAGAAAAGATATGGCCAATTAAGGCAGATAACTCAGCTCCTGTTAAAATGTACTTATATCTATTCATCTTCTACTCATTTTATTACTATAGAGACCCATAAAATATAGTAACCTAACATTTTGCTCAGATTTGCAGTAAAATGGTAGTAATGGCAGAACTTTGATGAAAGTAACCGACCGTGAGGAGTGACAACAAGAGGCAGCTTCACTCCGTCCTTCACCTCCTTTGGTTTGATCAGTAAAGCTTCAAAATTAAGGCCAGCTAAAAACCAGAAAAATGAATTAGTCCCATCAGCAGTAGATACAGTAAGTTGTTTCTTCATGTGCGCACATCAACATTTACACTACGTCCAAGCTGGCCCTTTCAATCTTCCATAAAATGAAGAAGAACGTCAACCATGATGGCATTTTTTGACTTAAGAAATTAACAAAGTTGACACTGCTTCATGTAAAAAAACTAACACTGGGGCATCTGTACCACATATGTAAAGAAGTTCATCAACCATCAACTTTGGAATAAATCTTACATCAGCTCTAGTGATGTGTTGTACTGGACTGCACTGTATTTATTACTCTATTCTTCCCCTCTACTGCTTGTAAACATGGGGCAATAAAATATTTAGGATGTGGCTCATATATGTGTATTACTTCAGGTTAATTGACAAGAGAATAAATAATGATGTATTTCAGACCTTTATGCTATGACTCCTGTCTAGACGTTGCTGAAGTTAAAATCATTACTTACGATATTGACTGTTGTCTTGCTCTGGGGGAGGCGTAAAGGTCAAGATCTTCCAGTCGATATCTGCCATTATCTCAGAGTCTTCCAGTGTAACCCACACCACTTCCTCATGAGAACCCATGGCTGGAAGGAAGCCCACCCTCTGGACACACGATTTGACACAGCAAAAAAAGGACATGAGAGGTCCTTCGTCACAATATTCTAGTTTTTACTTTTTCACATACCAAGTCAAACCTCAAAACACTGCATGCACATTAGATTAGTCTATTATGATATGAACACTCTAGACCTTCCCTTCTCAGAGCACTGATCTTACCAGACACGGAGGACGGTTTGGAGAGGAGTAGCTGACCACCATCAGATCTCTCTCTATGTTCAGCAGGCACCAGTTACCAGCATCTGACTCTGTAGACAGATAACTTCATTAGACCCACATAGAAATAAAGAACTTTAAGATGTCCTAGAACAAGGATACACTTATTAACTGTTAAATATCAGTAAACAAGACTGACTAGACCTGAGTGTAAGTATGAGTAATGCTGAGGCTGAAAAAGTGTGAAGTGACTCACTTGAAGTCAGAGAAGTGACGCACCCTGAGCTTATGTCCACCATTAGCAGATCCTATATGAGAGATCAAAACAGCTTTTTCAGTGTTCATTTTTCAGGTATTTTGATATTTTTACTTTCACAAAAAAAATGTACAGACAAATTTAAAAAGCACGTTCGATTGCATTTTTTTGTTCGTAACGAATTATTTCACTTACCTTGCGGCTGTATTGAGGACAGGCAACAATAATACGCTGACTATCAGCGGACCAGCACTGAGGGGACAGTTGAGAGCTGTAGATACCAGCAAAGCCATCTGTAAAACATCAATAAACTCAGACAAAACAGAAGTACTACTGTGATACATTCATAGGAAAAGACACATAAAAAAATCCCTTACCCTCACCAGGCCTCTTCACTATATCCACAACCACTGATGTCTTCTTAGTATACCAGTCATACTAGAAAACGGCAGGCAAAAAGTAAAAGGTTATCTACTGGCCTAAAACAAATATTTAGTGCACTTTGAAAAGAAGAAAAAACATGCCATTCAAACAACTTACTATACAGAGCCTGCTGCACTGCATGTGTGGCCCATAGACCGAACATTCCAGGTATACAATCCGACACTGATCTGGGCTCAGTCTGGGGGAGCACACGGCACTGGTACCTGATGACAACTGCTCTGAGGGGCACAAAAAAAATACAACAATAATGACAATGAGATTGAGAATGATAGTAAAAGAATGAAAGTCTCTCCTATGCATGGGGTCAAAGTCTGGCAAAGCGTTACATATTTATAAGCCAGCGGTGACTTACCACATTTCCCACCAGTGAGATCCACATAGAACAAAGAGGACCTGACAAAGAACAGAGAAACATACATGACTTACACTATGCCTACAAGCCTTACTGATACAATTTATGACATTTCAGCTTTAATTCTGACATGCATGGACAATAATCACCTCCTGTTGGGACAGTATTTGAGGCCAAGTCTGAAAGGATCATGCCACCAGCCTACAAACACCACACCTGTGTCACCTGGAGCCCAGAATGCCTGCAGAAAAATACAGAACGATGAGACCATGTAAGAATTACCATACTACAAGTGTACAGAGGTAAAAACAAACCCATGCATCACTTCACAAACTTAACAACCAACCTGTCCAGGTGAGATATTTTCAGGCACGCCCTCCAACACAGAGACATTGTTACCCTCGATGTCCAAAACACAAAGCACTGGACAGCTCTTATTGACAAGCGCCTCTCCCCAGTCTTCATTGAAGATAAACTGCTCCCCCTGCAGGGTTAAAAAAGGGCACCACTACAAGTTCAGACAAAAGGAAATGCAACCTAAGAATGCTAAATTAAACATTGAACAGTGAAAATGTATTGTGTTCCAAAAGTATCAACTGCATTCACTTTAATGGCCTCCTTTTTCTCCACTCTCAGAGTTTCCTCCTCATCTCCAATAGAAGACAACTCCGGTGACTCGGTCTACAAACCAAAAATGAGACAAAAAAACCCAAAAACAGTCACTTACATTTTTGTTACACTGAGCCTATATTTTTAGAGTTTACGAAGTAGTTGCTACTGGAGTTTGGTTTTGATGGAAAGCAATACTAAGTCAAATGTGCAGTAGAACAGAAAACTTCTTGGTCATAACTACATCAGTGATCTGAGAGCTTGTGGTATTTTGGAAGTCTTTGGAAAATACCTGGGATGTGTTCAAAATCCCCCTGTTTGCAATGGTTGTTCAACAACCTTGGAGATATTTCTGATTTAGCTAGCGACATCAGTGCAAAATGTATAGTAGGTCACTTTGCATCATAAAGCATGTACTTAAAGTTTTGTTTTCAGAAATTTATTGTAAATAACTACATTAATAACTTGGATAAGCAACGTAGGATGAAAAAAAATCAATGCACCGTTATGCACTGTTATCTACAGACCTGGAAAAAGGACTCTGCTTTTGGTCTCTTCCTCTCTGCCACGTACAAAAGGTGGGTTTCTGAGTGGGACCAAACCAGGCAGCCAAACTGCTCTAAAGGAAGCAAAATACATTTTGTTTCACACAATGTGAACGCACGCAAACAAAAAACTGAATTTGACTTTAAGAAGTGCAAATAACTTACCATCATCGTACACTTTGCCATGCTTCTTTAAGGCTGTTAGATTGATACTTTTCATCTTGATGTTCTTACTCCAGATCTGAAGGACAGCATACAGTTCAGGGGAGGAGAGATGTCAAAGATCTTAGACTCAAAACACAATATTAAGTGAGGTTTTTCCTGCACAGGCTACAGGTTAAAAAAAAATGCAAAAAGCGGAGTTATAGAAGTACAGAAAGGGGTGGATTAAAGTTTAGCGGAGAAAGACAGACATTTAACAGGATTGCAGAGAGACATGAGACATGATGCAGAGTCTATATTGGGAAGATAGTAACACACCTCCAGAAATTGTTTGTCCTCCCCCTTGACTGTGCACTCTCTGACAACAGCCTTCATTTCTCCTGAAGGGGAATCTTTACTTAGTACCCTGGCAAAAGAAATGCAAAAGAAAGCAGAAGATATTGCTCAGTTCGCTCAGGCTTTTTTTTTTAACCCAATCTAGGTTTTTTAACAAAATGTTTACATACTCTCCCTTGATTTCAGTGCAGTTTCCAGAGGCTCCAGAGTAGACCACGGATTTGTCATCGTGGAACACAATGTACTGCCTGCAAAACCTGACACTTTCATTCCTTTCCAGGTCACGCTGGCTCCATTCTGCGAGAAAAAAAAAATACTTTCAGAGACAATATACATACAGAATACGGAACATCTTGGTATAGGACAGCTACACACCTGTGTAGATGTTGCTGTATTTGCCCCCATACTGAGAGGTGATAACAGGTCCCACATCTGCTCTACTCAAGGAAGGGAAGAGACTGAGCTCTCTGTAGAGTCTGGCAATTTCCTCGGGGTTGGTAATCACCTGACAACACGCAGCAGAAAAACTCACACTACGCCTGAGTGACACAAACTGTTTTACAACGAACAATGCTCTATTCATTTCCTAGCCACTGGGTTAAAGCTAGCCAACCACGCGCGTTAGAATAGTTTAACATTAAACGTAAGTATTTAGCTAGGTATTAGCTTAACCCAAAACAAATAACACGTTTGCTGTGTGACAAAAGTCAACGCAAACAGGATAGTTTGCGTCTAGCAAAATGCATGGCGGATTCAATTCGACCAGGAAGTTCCTGTGCCAACAAACGATAACGGTAAATAACCAGTCTCAAAGTCTGCTAGCTTGACTTGACTGGCTAGCGCTCATTCAGTTGCATGTGACAACGTAATGCAAGCTATAGTAGCATCAAACTTAAGTAAAGTTAAGTTATATACCTATTCTGTGAAAAGAGCAGCTAAGCGGTTAATTTATTCTGATACGGATCATACCTGCGACTCCATGGTTATGACAGAGTGTGTCGCTAGTCTGCTATTGCCAAACGAGTGTCGGCACACTGGAGTGGATAGCTTACTTCAGTACAAAGCTAGCTAGCGTAACCAGTCACAGCTTCCTGTGATCACCAACAGCAAATCCATCTTTGTTAAACACACGCGACAGTGGGAAAACACCCAAATAAATAAATGACGATGAATAGAAACAAAAATTAACCACGAGAAGAACATATAGAGTGACTTAAAACAGGTTTCGGATGGAGTAGAAAGCGGTCTACTTTATAAAACGAGGTTACTAATGTTAGCGACATAATGCAGGTGCTTTTATTTTGTAAGAAACCTCTGCAACACCCAACAGGAACATCGAGACAATAAAATTAATAAGCTGTTAACGCCCTCTTGCGTTAAACAAGGTTTTCTTCTGAATATGTTACCCTTATGCAAAATGATAAAAAAAAAAAAAATTAGATTGTGCGTGTTATCTGTTGAAGCACAGTGAAGCACACATTTGGAGGACACACGTTTCTAAACCTCTCTAGATATAAATATAAATCTGAATTCATATGAGTGTATGACAAGAGCCGCTGACAGAACTGGTTGTGTCCGTCAGCTGGGGTAGGTGGGGTCACAAAGAGCCAAGATGGCTGACTTTGAGGAGCCGCTGTCAGATGAAGAGAAGGTTTGTGACTGTTAAATGCCTTGCTTAACACAATTTCTGTTGAGTGTAGATGGCTACTAGTGTTACATGGTGATGCAATTTAACAGCTAAGTTTTGGAATCGTAATGGCAGTTTTTATCGATGTGCAAAACTTGTGTTTTTGAGCTACCATTTGCTAACCACTTAGCCAATGCTAGTTAGGCTTATTATAGTTGGCTAGCGGGACCAAACGCTGGTGGATATATTTAACGATCGGACATTTGTGATCAAAACTTTGAAGTAATTGTATTTAGATTAAGTCAAAAGGAAATACCGATACTTATCCCCAGAAGTTGTGTTGCTATGCTGAGCGCATTTAATACTGTGTTGGGTACGTATTCTTCACATATAGCTAACATTAGCAGCTAACGTTACTTTGCTTTGGATTTCTGGGTCAAACAGATTCAGTTGCAGCTCAAATACTTGTTAACCTCACATGGCTCGAGATCAAGATATGGGTGCCTACACTTTAGATGCCGCCTGATAATCACACCCTCCATAATATCGGCAGCACTGGACACATTCGCAGTTAGAGGAAACGCTCTATTATTATTATTTAATTTGACATACAGGTAACGCCGAGTAAACTACATGTCAGAATTAAAACCTCTGTACACCTGATACGACAACTATGTTACTACAAAAAAAAAAGACTTTTCAACGCTCGAAATAGGAATGGCCACATTCTCCTGATAAAATCAAGGAACTTTAATGGTTATGGTTGGCGACGGTCAAGGGGAAATTGATTGAAATGATTTCCTAAAACGTGACACGTTTCTTCTCCATTCTTAGTAGAAAATGTCGATTTCTTTAATAATTTAAATAGAAATGTTAACATACTACAGATAGTAAATTGAACATTTTTATCTAAAACTTTACTATAGAACTATAGTAGAGTTAACCTATTTTACAATATAACAATAGTAGGTATGTGAAGGGTATTTGCATTAATTATGATCCCTTTATTTTGTAATTGGGCCATTTGTAGCAATGATAATTTTTAAAGTTATGGTTTTATTATTATTATTTATTTATTTATTTCTTATCAAAGACTGAACATATAAATTCTAGATAAAATATTGCTCTATGGTGACGTGTGACAATTGTCATATATTGACTCAATAGGTGCGCATAGCAGCAAACTTTGTGACTCATGCCCCACCAGGAGAGTTCAATGAGGTCTTCAATGGTAAGAACTTGTTGGTTATGGCAAAATATCTGGGTTAATAATTGTGTGCTTTTAATGTTTTTATAATACTTTTTGTGCTTTTTTTTTTTTTTTGTCTTGCTAGATGTGCGGCTTCTCCTCAACAATGACAACCTCCTTAGGGAAGGGGCATCGCAGTGAGTGAATAGGGCCAGTTATAGCTAACCATAGAAGATTCACATAATCTTACTAACAATTTTGAAAGACCGAATATCCACATCGTTATATGTATTTGTATATTATGGTTATTCATTTTTGGGCAGCGGGTAATTAATCATGGCAAATATTTTTGAGTGTAAGCATTTGTTAAAAGTGCTATGTTGTCATGTTATTCCTGATATAATGTTGTACTAATTCCATTTGTCCAGCTCCTTTGCCCAGTACAACATGGATCAGTTTACTCCTGCCAAACTAGAGGGCTATGATGAGCCGGTATGTTTCATCTGTAACGTTTTCTCATATATTCTGAATGAGAATGTGTCAGAGCCAGATGTTCTTCATTTTATCCTCTCAATTTGACCATTTGCAATAGGTCTTGATCACAGAGCATGGTGACTTGGGTCAGGGACGCTTCCTGGATCCCCGCAATTGCTTGTCGTTCCGCTTCGACCACCTTAGGAAAGAGGTGAGCGATGTGCAGCCATATGAAGGAGAGACAGCCCTGAGAAGCTGGAGAGATGCCTGTGATACTGCCCTCAGTGCCTACGTTAAAGAGCACTATCCTACTGGAGTCTGCACAGTAAGACCCACAAAATCTTGTGACACACTGCAAATTTAAGCTTTATAGATTTAGATATACATTTTACCCACTCCTGTCTGCCTGTTGCAGGTATATGGGAAAATTGTTGATGGTCAGCAAACGATCATAGCCTGCATCGAGGGACATCAGTTTCAACCCAAAAACTTCTGGTAGAGTGTCCTCCTATTTAATAGGATACATTACAAAGATTTACATATAATGCTTTATCACCAAGGTTATAAATGAATCGTTTTGTTTGAGTTGTTAGAGTCAAACACTTAATCTTACAGTTCCAACATGGTTTCTGATAGAGATGTGTCTATTTCTCTAACAAAGGAATGGCCGCTGTAGGTCAGAGTGGAAGCTTACCATTGGTCAGTCCACTGCTCAGGTAGTGGGTGTGCTGAAAATCCAGGTGAATTAAATTTAGTGCACTCAAGTACTGTATATACATAGTAGTAAAGTCAAGAAAGAAACACAATTTTACATATTAAAATTCCCCTGTCTCTAGGTACACTATTATGAAGATGGGAATGTGCAGCTGGTTAGCCATAAGGAAGTAGAAGAATCAGTACCAGTGACTGTAAGTTGAACTTTAACACAAAGCACAACAACCATACTCACAAAGTAAAAAGTGAATATTTTTCAGCATTGTTTAAGAAAAGCTTGGTTGCTTAGAAACTATAGGACTAATTTTGTTCAGTCACGATTGTGCATACTGTATCACTCAGCTGTTAGTGGAGCATATGGTGATTATATTGTATGTATGTTTCTGAATCAGAATGAAAGCCAGACAGCCAAGGAATTTGTTGACATCATTGAGAATGCTGAAAATGACTACCAGGTAAGCTGCCATTGATTGATAACACATTTTGTGTCCTAATGTCTACAAAAAAGCAGAGATTATGTTCATCAAAGCACAAACAAATATTTTGAGAAAAGAAATTTTAAATTCACTAAACACGTTAGTGTTAGGCAAACTTGGTTACCTTCACTTTCATCCTCAGACTGCAATCAGCGAGAACTACCAGACCATGTCTGACACCACCTTTAAGGCCCTGCGTCGCCAGCTGCCTGTCACACGCACTAAAATCGACTGGAACAAGATCCTAAGTTACAAAATTGGAAAGGAGATGCAGAACGCCTAGATGGAAGGTCAGGGACTGACCAAGGAGACACATGCTCCACTGGGCTCACAAACCACCTATACATGCTCAAGGACTAACCAAAGCAAAACTAAATCAGTATGGGGCAAGGAAATATTAAAAAAACAAAAAAAGTGAAACGAAGATTTACAGACTGTTAGGCACAAGTTTCAGTCTGCTGTAAGGAAGCTGTGGTTGTGGAGATAATTATGGTTTGGAGAGAGTGGTTACTTCGGGATGTGTGCTGTGAAAGAGATGTGTTGGGTCAGTGTGCAGGGCTGTGCTCAGGACCGCTACATTAAAGGGTTATATCTTTCTTATGCCATCTCCAGGGAACTGGTGTATGCTTCTGGTTTCAGAAGTTTCTATAGGATACAGGTTGAGAGTGAAGACCTCAGCAGACAGGGACAAGAGGCAGGACCGTACAGGGCAGCTAATGGAAGAAATGAAGCACACTATCACATATCAGGGTTCATTTTGGGCAAAAAAAAACAAAACATGAATTTTGCAAAGGTTTTTGTGTAATTGGTTGGCAAGTAGGATGGAATTAGAAATGAGGTGCATCAGTTGGGACAGTGGCATGAAAATGGTTTTCAAACCTTGTATCTGGTCCCCAACTAATAATATAGCTGAACTGACATGGAGTTATACTTAACTAGTAAATTTGACAGGATTTGTACCTGTTAACATTTAGCAGTAGCACAATCCTTAGCATAGCTCTGTTCCTGCACTGTTGACCTGTATGAGTGTTGGTGTTTGTCAGGGGTAAGGGAATGTTTACTTGTTTTGTGTTGTACTCCACTGATGTACTTGTCTCCACCCATGCAAGCTATGAAGACTGAAACAAGACAAAGCGACGTATGCGCTTCTGCATCTATATTGTATTCTCTGTTCTCTTACTTTGGCAACAACACCTCCATTGCTGTACAGCTTTTCCTTTGTGAAAGGAAAACATGTTCATATTAACCAAGATTTATTTGCCAAAATCTCTTTCCTATGGTAAAGAACTCCATCCTCCCACCCATGTATGCAAATTTCTATTTTAATACGCTGTTTTTTTTTTTTGTTGGAGTCTTAGAATATTGCACTCTTAACTGTAACAAACTGTTTGTGCATTGGTCAATGCCAAGTGGACACAAAGCAGGTGCCATGTAAAGGCAAGATCATATACAATATATGTTACATGACTTCTGTAAGGCCAGGTCATATGTGTTACATGACTTCTTAGTAGGCTGACTCCGGATCAGTTACTTGTTAGCTGTACTACGTGCTGTGTTCAACCCTCACACTATACTACAACTGTGTGCTGATCAGTTCTAAAGTTCCAAGACTGTACTGCCCCATTCTGTTGTATGAATAAATGGATTCAACATCATGGCTGGGTATTGAACTTTTATGTTGTCGGATATAAATTGTTACAAAGTGTACCAGAAAACACTCAACTCACAAGTCTTAAGGCAGAGGCAATTTATTTAAAATAGCACTAGACCGTGTAAGTGTTATGCAAAGTTAGTAAGAGAGAGCAAGGAGAAGTCGTCCCACAAACAGACATTGTATGATTGGCTTAAATATACATTTCTTGCAACTATTCCATGGTATTTAAAGACAGGTAATTAGCCGGCATAAAACAACCATCTAAAACACAATGCTATGTAAATAATTTGACAGATAATATGAAAAGGTACAGTAGCAAGATTCTTTAGTCTCCGTTATGTTCATGGATGGAATATCCCGAGGAGTTGTCTCGTAAACATGACACATGGTCCCTCTTGGTTTGGGTGGAGCAGTATTTTAACCTTCCCTGAATAAAAAAAAAAAAATCTTGAAATTCTAGACATACAGTATCTTACATTAATGTAGTGCAAAGTGTGCTTTCCCTTTACAGTGTATTCATGACAAGTATAGTAGAAAAAACTGCACATGCATGTGATCTTTATTCATTTTCAGTTCATTCTTTAATCTTTACAGTACTGTTTTCACGGACCATATACAGAAGAACTGCATATGAATTATTTAAGAAACTACATATTCACTATTTAATGTGAACCGGTGCACTACACATTTGCTATCTTCATTTTTTACCCACCTACTAAAGAGTTTTGCGTCTTACTAACTTATTTTAAATCCTCTATAGAGTCAAACAGAACGGGCAGTTTGAGCTTTAAAGGGAAGGAAGGGGAGTGTTGTACTGTCTTAACTGTAAACACCAATAAATAATTTCATTCTGAAATTTTAAACTTGCAAAATTTCTCTATAGAGGAATGAAGACGGGGAAGTGAGCAGAAGAAATATTGAATTATATTAAATAGTTATTTTCAGATCGGTTGTGGTGTAGAGGTGGGACCACAAACAACTCTTAAATGCGACTGTCCAGCTTTGAAGTGTTTCATTATTTTCTACATAACTACGTATGAGTTCTATAAGTGGGTTTAGGGGCTGGTGTAGATAGACAGTTACAGTAACTGTTGACAGCTGGTCTGAAGGTTGTAACTGTTAGCTGCTGGAAGATAACACCAGGTCCGGCTCCTTGGCTCCTTCCTGTCCACTGTTGTTGTGCCCACAGTTTCCAGTCACCTCTGGGAACAGGATGGTCCGGACAGTGTGACTTGGGGAGCCTGGAGTTGGACTCATGCCTGGCTTTTTGGGAGGGACTGGAGGAGGGTGGGTTCGCTCTGAGCGCGGAGTGAGTGGAGAGCGGATCCCTGGAGATAAAGGCCCTGAAGAAGGAGACCTCCCTCCAGGAGGGGATGCTGCCAGATTACGGTAATCTGTACCAAATGGAGAGCTGCTGATTGGTGCCAGTTTAACGCCAGCCTGTTGGCTAGTGAAGCGGGACAGCACCTGAGTGACAGTGTTGCGAGCCAGCTGCTTAGCTGTGCTGTTTTCTGGTGGGGGAGGAATAGAGGAGGTAGTGGGGGAGAGGTCCCTAGGGGACAAAGGCCCTGCGCTACCATGCTGTTGCTGCTCCAGCTCAGCCTGGCTCTGGAATTTGTGCCTGGCAGCCTGGAAACGCTGGTTGACTCCAGCCTGGTAAGAGGACTGATGGAAGCCTGGGCTACCAAGACGCTTGGCCAGAACTGGGGAGGAAATGGGGGAGGAGGAGAGTGAAGAAGAGGCTGTGCTGGAGGGAGAGTGAGGATGAGGGTGAGGATGGAGGGGAGAATGCAAAATTGCTCCTCCCCCATTTTCCACCATCCCTCCATTTTCCTGTGCTGTTGCTTCTGTCTCTTTGAGATTGTGATGACCATTGACCTTTGACAGTGAGGCTGTTTTAGTTGTAATTTTTCCATCTGGCTCAGTCTGAACAGATGTGGACTCAACCATCACTTTAGAAGGTGACTCTTTCACACCTGAGACAGCCTCCTTTGCTTCATATTTACATTCTCCACCTGTGGCCAACCTCCTCTTCAGCTCCTGCACCTGTCTCTCCAGCTCTCGACTCTTCTCCACTTCTTTAATGATTTTGGCTTTCATCTGCTCTCGCTCCGTGTCAAACTCAGCCAGCTGCCTCTCCGAGCTGGCCTCTAGCTGGGCTGCCCGGTTCTTCTCCTCTTCAAGAACCGCTTGGAGCTTCTCCAGAGCACAGGTCTCCTCTTGGAGCCTGGTGTGGAGCTGCAAGACCTTTTGGGCCTCCTCCTGTGCTTGGCTGCTGGCTTTCTGGAGCTCCAGAGACAGAGTGGAGGAGAGCTGCTGCTGCTGAGACAATGACTCCTCCACCTGGCTCACTGCCTGTGCTTGTTCCTTTTCTAACCTCCGTACTGTTGCACGCTCCACTTCCAACTAGAAAGAAACAAAGAAGAAAGAGATATGCTAATGTCAGGAAGTGTTTCAAATTTTAACCACAAGGAGGCAGACATGCCTAATGCTGAATAAGAGACTCCCCCTTTTGTTGAAAATACAGCAATTGTTTTTATGAAAGGTATAATGAAAATTAAATTAATTAATTAAGTCAACTGTAGAGATTATACAGACTCAAATTAACCTAATGATAATTATCAAATGCTATTTCTACATTTTACATTGCACACTATTTGCCCATAAAATGTATGGTAGAGTATCACCTTTCAATTGCACATTTGAAGTAAGTTAAGAGTTTGACTTAAATGATATTCCGTAAATTCTGTAACTTCTCTCCAACTTTCAGGTCAATCTCCTTGTAATTTCTAAAAAGAATGAATTTAGTATGTCCACTTGGGTCATACAAAATCAGGAAAAGGAGTGTGGTATGTGTGTGTGTTTTTTTTAACTTAGCAGGAAGCATTTGTTCATTGTGACATCGTCCTAAGAATTATTTGCTTGCTTATGGGAAAGGTCAGTTTGCCATGAGGTTATTAAGGGGTAACTATGCCGCTTAAAAAAGCTTTGATAGATGGAAATGGGAGGTGATGAAATGCAGTCCAATGTGTGTGGTTAGTGTACAAAAACAACACGGGCAGGAAAGCTTGAGGAAGACTGGGAGACACTCAGGAAGCCTCTCTTGCATAAGGCCCTCGCACAAAGTTTGTATAGTGCCTCATGGTGTGCTCACAGTGTGTGTGCACAGGCTGACCTTACATTAGTCATGGACATCCATTATCTCAGGTTTCCTGAGGCCATAACGCCCCATTGCTGCTGGACAACTAAACAATGGACTCTTCCTCCTCCGTTTCCTATGGAACAGCCCTGTACTTGTGCACATGGTTCATGTGAGTTGTCTGTACTTTCACAGGCCAAGCCCTCTCTTCCCTGCTGAGTCACACAATGAAGGTCCACTGATGCTTCCCTACTCAGTCTCTGGGTTTTAAATCACAGCAGTCAGGTATACTAGAGTTACAGTTTCGGTTTACATCCATGTGTGTCAAATTCACAGATGGTTCACGTCTCCAACTCAGCAGTACACAAAACCTGTACAATCACACCTAAGATTAGTTTAATAAATTCAGTATCCAAACGTGATGTAAACTATGGTCACAATCTCCAGTTCTGTTCCTGAGTTATGGTGTCGAATAATGGTCAAAAAAGTATTTTTGCAGAAAATGATGATGTCACAGTGATGTCGTCTTTGACCCTTTGGACATAAAATGCCACCATTTTATCCTATTACACAATTGTGTGAAGTTTTGTCATAATTAGCATATGAAATCTTGAGTTGAGTCACAGTGACCTTGACCTTTTGACATCTTCATCCAGTCATTTCTTCCGCAACTCTAAGTGAATGTTTGTGCCAAATTTAATGAAATTCCCTCATAGCATTCCTGAGATATTGTGTTCACATGAATGGGACGGACAACCCAAAAATATAATGCCTCCAGTTATAGCTGTCGTTGGCATGGAGGCATAATAAAAGGATAGAGAGGGAAGGGAAGGGAAAAAAACTCTTCTACCACATGTGCCCATCTATCAGCCAGTAGGACTGTAAGCACCAGTTTTGCTGGGAGTTTGCCATCCTTACTACTTTAAACACATGTGAATATATTCAGTAACAGCAAAACCGTTTGCATCATTTCAAACAATGCCTCATTTCATGTCAATCATACCTGTTGCAGCAGTTTGTCTCTTTCTATCTGCAGCATGAAAGTGACATCATCAACATTTTTGGCAGAGTCCTGGGCATGGCGCCGTTTCTCCTCCTCCAGATCAGCTATCATCTGTAAAACATTCAGCCAAATAAAACAGATGACATGACACATGAACACTTCACTCAGTTCAGAACTGATTTCTCAAACTAGCAAATACAATCTTTTTTTAACTTCCTGTCATGCTTGGAGTGGTACACAATCATGTATTGCCACTGTACATCTTGTAGCTCAGCTAATCATTCTGCATAACAGAACATCCTCTGTAATACAGCGTTTTTATAGTTTTCAGTAACTTCATCATCTGAGGCTGATTCAGACAATGATTTGCTCGAGTGCACCAGACACCCATCTCAGACCTTGAGCATTGCTGAGTTCCATATCGCCCCTCTAAGCCTTGGGTGTGGCTGTCTGTCTACTTTACTCCCCCAAGCCATGTCTACAGTGGCTGAAACATGGAGACAAATTGATACACAAATACAACAAGCCTATTGTGCATACAAGTGTTAGCCCCAGTGTGACACTAGCCTGATAGTTGGGTGGTTGCAACATTGTCTCACACACACATCTGAAAGGCAGACGAGTGAGGAAACGTGACAGTGTGTGCATTCATGACTGTATAAGTGTGCACTGACTCTTACCCGCCTGTGTCTGCTCTCAGCAGCAGCCAACTGTCCCATCATCCTCTCCTGCATCCTCTTGCAGTGAGCCATGACCAGCTTAAGCACAGCCAGAGGATTGGGGCCCACTGCCCGTCCCTGCAGGTGTGTGTGAGGCTGGGGGAGGGTGTTCTGACGCTCCACTGCTTCACTGTCCCTTTGCAGAGCCAGGAAGGGATCGCTGAGGTCGTACTGGCCGTAGCGCTCTTGGACGAATGCATCCCTGTGCTGAGCCTACACACAAACAAGCAGCATACAAACTGTTAGGTATTTAACTGAACTTTCACTAAGATACTGACTGGCTTTAAAATTGCCAGGTTAAGAAATACATTTTTTTAAAAGACAGATTCGCACACAAACAAATGTAGACTTGTAGTTTTATTTTGAAAAATTGAATGGTTCTAGTTTAGTTTTTATTTAGTTTTAGTATGTTTTTTTGGGTATTATGGGAAAGCCTTGATCAATAGAAGCTGAAAAGGTTAAAAGAATGCATGAGATCAGATATAATTTATTTATTCTTTTACACCGTGAACCATCCAACCAACCAATCCAATTTCTCCACAGCAGAACTTGGTCATTAAGTCAAAAACTTTACTAAAACTTTCCAACATGAAAACTACGCTGATTTTACCTGCAATTCTATATCATTTCAGTTTGTTTTACAGGTTTTATTTTGTATTTCTGACATGGGTAATTTTTATTTTCATTTCAGTTAACAATTTTAGCGTAAGTTTTATCTTAGGTGTAGGCAAAGGTACAGACAAAGCTGTGAAAAGGGGAGGTCAAGCCTAGCATTTCGGAGGATATACAATGACAGAGTCCTGACTGAGCAGAAAACACATTACTAAATGGATCTGATTGGACCATGGATCCATTCCACATTACAACACAACACTTTACAAAAACGTGTAAAGAAGAAAACACTGTTCCAGTGCCAAAAACACACACATTAACTCATCAAAAACATATTTACGCACACACACACATAAGAGAAGATTGACTCGTAGCCAATCACATGTCCACTGAATGAGAGTGAAAAGTATATGTGTGTGTGCAGGAAATCTGTGTGGACTGATGTTATTGTCAGCGTGAGCACAAGCAGATGGTCCTTCCTCTCAACCCAAACACAAAGAGGTGAGGCACGGCTGTCCAACCCCCATCAGGGGCAGATGTTAATTCCTCCCAAGGGATGTACAGGGGTGAGGGACGGGGCCACAAAATCTGACACATATAGAGCTGTTTCTAACGAAGTGGTTAGATCATACCTTAACTAAGACCAAAACAAATCTTGTTTAAGCAGTGTTGTGTACTTCTGCATCATCTTGTTTAGGGTTAGAAGACACACAAGGCCTTGTTGCCCAGAGTCACCCATATATATTACCAGGAGCTCTCATTAGCTACATACAGTGCATAGGGCTGGGTGCCAGAGGCATGCAGGGTCAGCTGGCAGTGCTAGTGATGTAAAGACATGCCAGCGAGCCTATTCCACATGCCTTTGGGACACTCATCACTGTCTCCCCGTGCAATCCTCATCAGACACCCCAGTCCTCTGGCCCCCGTCGGCCCCTGCCTAAACACGCATGGCACTGCATTCCTCTGTCTGTTCATCATTTCTCAGAAAATGCCTCTCTTCACTTCTGCCTCTCTGTCATCCTCTTTTTCTCACACCCTCTTAGACTGCAGCAGCGCAAACACACAAACATACGGACACGCACAAACCCTGAGGGCATCAGTAAGGAGGTTGCATTCGAGGCTCTTTCTGTGGCTGAACAAAGAATGTGACCCTCAGTGAAGAGATTACAGGACTCACACAAAGACACCGTCTCAGTGCCTTCGGTCTCATGCATTGTCTCAGTGTCTGACCCAGAAGGCTTCAATATGAGAGTGGGCACGAGTGTGTGGCTAACTATGTCTCTCTCCCTCCTTGTATATGTTTGTAAAAGTGATTCTTGTGTAAGCTAATGTGCGCAGGTTTCTCTGTAGCTTTGTGCATGTGTTTTTATGCTGGGCATTTGTTTAAAGTCTTCGTGTAGCTGAGGAGACAGTAGTGTGGCTTCGTGAGTTAAACAACTGTTTAAACAGACCATTAAGGGCTGGGCTGAGATTGGATTGTGTGTGTATGTGTGTAGCAGTCCTAGCCCAGGGCCTGGTCTCT
The DNA here is from genome assembly GCA_037367275.1 of Coranthus polyacanthus. Lineage (NCBI taxonomy): Eukaryota > Metazoa > Chordata > Actinopteri > Kurtiformes > Apogonidae > Coranthus > Coranthus polyacanthus. The sequence goes on along the minus strand of JAPQRN010000025.1, from coordinate 12,614,283 downwards.
CATGGTTTTCTTTGGGATAGCCCCGATCCTAATGACAGAGTGTGGTTTCCTTCATGAGAGGGAACAACAAGTAAACCCTCTCTGCTGCAAAGCCCTCAGTGCTGCCCTAGAACTCAAGGAAAATGTCTCGACAACTAAGCTGTAGGAAGAAATAATACAATAATGCACGTGATATTTAACTTTTTTTTACCTAGTTTTGTAAATAAACAGTTGGTGTTCTGAAATTTTATAAAACATCTAAGAGTGCCTCTAAATATTTTGCACTAGTTTAGCTTTTAAAGTGTGAGTGCTACAGATTTGTGACTTGTCAGCCCGTTTCTTTCTTTAATAGCATCTATTCTCTAATGTGTTCCTGCAGCTCAAATGAGTTGTGAAAGACAATCTGATTCTTTTCACCTGGATAAATGCTCTGTCAGTCGGTTACCTGCAGCTCTAAGGCACAATCGTGCCCTTGTGTAAGCTGAAAAGAGGCAGGGAGTAATGTTTCTATCATGAACCTCTATAATGACAGTCACACAATGAACTCAGCAGCTGGCAGGGACAACATTACGGCTCTGGACTTGATCAGGTTCGTATCTCCTGTTACAAATGCAGACTTAGCTGTTAATCTCAACCCTAAATAATATGGAGGCTGAAAGGCAGAAGTGCAAAAAAGGGAGCATTGATAAGCATTTGCATGTGAGTGTCTGTATGTGTGTGTCTAAAGTGTGCAGCTGGCATACTTGATTGAGAGTATCTGCACCACGCTGCATAAAGTTCTTAGCATAAACGGCTGTCTCCAGGGTAACATCTCAAGTCCAAAAGCTTTGCAGTGGGGGTTATGGGAAATGTACGCATTCCTAGTGAATTAGTTCGCTCCTCAGTAGCTCAACACAGTTACACACAGACACACACAGAAACAAAAGGACAGCAGGACCAGACCTGTCAGATATGAAAAGCCTCTTTCATGCAACTAAAACTTAAAGAGTCTTGAAGCAAGCGTCTTCACAACAACAGGACAGAGGACAATACATCATGGTTGTTGCGACATTTTAATTTTGGTAAATGAAACATAAAAAAAAAAAACCCACACTATGTGGCTGTTTTTCAGTTCTCTTATGTACATTTTAACAACAAAAAGCAGTTTATTCAATCTACAACACTCATTACAAACCTACTGTGCAAGCAGGTGTCAAGTAGTTGTTCGAAAAAGACTTAAAAAAAATCAGCCAAGCCAAAGATGATTCACGTTAAGCAAAGAACGAGGAGCACAAAGGAAGGCAGTAGGTCAGCTGTAAGCCCTCCAGTGTTGGATCCAGTTCAGATTGCTGTCCCTGATCTAATTTTTTTTCTCTTGAAGACTGGACAACTACGCTGCACTATTTAATGAAGAAGGGAATATAGTCAATGGACCAATGGACCTGTTAGCTTCTGAAAAGGCAGTACAGGTTAACTCTAATTCCATTTAGTCCATTACTTTGCCTTGAGAAATGCTCTTCAGAACAACTATGCACTGGATGTGCAAAAAATTTGTGTGCTTGCATTTCTCCTCAAGCACACAGCTGATTTCCATAAGAAATACCAATAACAAGACCTATCTCCTGCCATCTGAACAGTACACACGCCTTTGTTTGGCTGAGCACTAGCAATGAAGAGTCATGCAACAACATAATCATTAACTACACAACATTTTGACTGGATATGATTGTGCAGTATTGTCCTCCATGGTTTTCCGTGCAAAAAAAAAAAGAAGTGAACTTTTATTTCACTCAGTTGAGGTGGTGCAGTGGAATCAGCCAACCCCTGCAGGCACCAGCATTTAATCCCCTGCAGTGCTGCATCCAACTTGGTACCATCGAGCACAGCTGAAAATGTGGGGAACCGGTGCAGGGTTGTGCCTTTGTTACAACACTAGAATGCTACATATTTTTTTGGTACTATTAATAACTATTAGTAATGTATAAAAATAGACTTGAAAAACTTGTATAGGTTATCCAACCCACAACATGTTTGTGTTCTCAGAAAAGCTACAGTTCTGTTCTACCTTCTCCTGAGCAGGAAGGGCGGAGGTGTTGGCCAGGACAGCTGTCAGTCAGAGAAGTGATGTGTGAGNNNGGGAGAGATTTAAAATGCTTTCTGAAGTGTAAGCTAATGTGTGTGCTTAAGGCTTAAACTGTATCCTCCACACCTCCCACCCACACATTATAACCACAGATGGCACTGAGATAACTGGGCAGACGCCAAACAAACCTCGCTTTACTTTACGGGCCGTGCAATAAGACAACTTCCAAGTAATGTTTAACTGGCTCACATGTTATCATCAGTGGTTAGTGATGAAACCTGAAAGCAGGTGCCCTCACCCTTTGGTCAGGCAGTACTTTTAGAGAAGCACAATATGTTATTAGGCAGCGCAAAGCGCTCCGGTTTGACTGCAGAGTCAAACACTGATTGGGAGATTCACTGATAGTCTCTGGTTGCCTGGTTTGTACAAATGCAACACAACAAAATGTCACTGAGAAAGCAGTGATTTTTCCTCTGTCACAGACTGGGTGTTTGCTTGGTTGAGCCTGACCTCCTTAATAACCATTTTATTGTAGTAGGTAAATATTCTGTTGAGAGCAAATACTCAGGGGTGGAGTTGTTTTCCATTACAGATATGGCCCGTTTTTTTAACCAGAGTTTTGTGAAAACAGAAGCTTGTATCGCTCAGTCTTTGTGATAATGTTACAGTAAAAGCAAAAAAAAGTAACATCAGGTGCTTCAGTGTTGTTTTTCAGGTCAAGGGGCTTTACTCTCAGGCCTCAGGCTCAGGCTGTTGATATGGAAGAAATTCACTGACGTCAGATACTATGTGTGCATTACAATGTGACACTAGATACTACTTTTCTTTTAAGGGCACCGTCTATGTAGTTTCTGCTTTTTAAATCACATTTCCCCCTAATCTTGACAACATGTCTATATTGGGCAATGATCTCTTGTAGAGTAACATAATACACAATCTTATCGGAACAGTGCACTCTTGCCAGGGTTCTATTGTTTATGGAGTCAGGAAACCATGTCACCCTGCAAAAATAGACAAAGCATTTTAGGATTACAGGATATGATATCATATGTAAAACAAAACAGGCCCAGCTGAGAATGACCACAGCACTTTAACCACACAAATCTGAAAGTCTGGGTAAACATAAACACTTCAATCGATTGTGATCCTCGTTTCCTTATGTATGAACACAACTACATATTTGGATGTAGAGACCTTTAAAGCTCTACATCCAAATATTTTTAAGTGCAGGTGTAGCAGTCAAGCTTAGATTGTTTTTATGCTATTTCTTTGTGTGACTGAGAACTGAAGGCTAAGTGTGCTAGAATGCCTGCCTCAATTCCATTTATGTCTGAGAATATAGAGAATCTACAAGGGAACCGATGCTGTTATTATCAGCATCGGTTTCCTTGTAGATTGCCAATTGTCTACACAAAAGATATGCCACTCCTGCATGACGGCAGGACCTGTTTCTGATGTTATGTTCTCAAGAATGTACCCTCCGGTAAAATTACTTATCTGTGTCCTTGGTGATGAGAACCTGAAACCAAATCAACAATCTGTAGAGACATGTCCTGTTGGTGACGCCATCTTAATGAGAAAGCAAATGAAGTTCCAAGTTTTCACGGGTTGCGGGCAAAGAAAGGGTTAAAAAAGAGCCTGAATGTGGTTGTCCACAGCAGCCTACAGGCATCCCAAGTACTTGCTGCTGAGAGGGGAAAATATTTAAGGTTGAAAAAAGAGCAAAGAGGATTTGAGAGCCTCTTTTCCTTTCTCAATCATCCTCACATGGAAGTAAACATTATTGGCACACACTGTTGTTTGCTAGCAACACTGAGAGAAGAAGACTGCAGAAAAACAGCATTAGGAATTGCAGTTTGTGGTATCTTGAGTGGGGAAATAAAAAAAAAAAACGAGACAGACAAAGACAGACTGTTGATTATTGCACTGGCATAGACGAGTTTTGTGTTAGCCTGCTACCACCCTGCGACACTCCCCTCTGCAGCCACATGTGTACACACAGTCAACCCTAACATGGGCCAGTCAGAAAAAAATGGTGTACAGGCCCCAAGTGGGAACAAGGGAAGTGAGTGATTTGAGCCTCCCGCTTTCCTCTCCGCAATAAACACTGCAGCCTCTAACTGTCCCACTAGAGACCACAAGAGTGTGCGTGAGTGGGTAGATAGGGCAAGGGCCATGGTCAAACATGAAAGACCCCCCATAATGTGGTGGTATGTGAGGAAATAAGGAGGAGGAAATGGGGGGGGGGGGGGAGAATCAGTGAAGCTAGAGATACGGAAAGAATAAGTGCAGACTACAAGGCGGCTGTGCATTTGTCCAGAGACTGTGCGTGTGCATTGAGTTTCGGGTCAAACCCTGCGTGTGTCAGATCTGGACAACTGCCACTTAAGATGCATCTGAGCTTATGTGGTTACAACAGCTCCTCCTTAGCTCCTGGCACTGAAATTCATATTAATTGCGGCCTTACTTGCTGCTGAATCAACTTAACTGAAAGGCCCATAAGACGTTTATGTCTTTATGACAACCTCAATCACTATTTCACACAATCAGTCAAACGTTCAGACCATACAGACGTCTCATCCAAGCCTGTCTGAAAAGCAGCCGATCAGACTAGTCTTAAACACAACGGAGCAGCATAGAAAGCTTGTGTCTTTTATTTTTATACGAGCAAAATAATCTGCACAAAACTGAGGGTTATAGGAACAAGGGAACAAGTCCTTTTTCCTCCATTTTCTTTGTATAGAACTGGTTTCAAAGGTTAAACATCTGCACTGTGAGCCTGTTGTGCCAGAGCAGCTGGTCAAATTGTGCACTTGAGTGATCCAAGCTGTCCAAGTGGACAATTTACCACAAAACATCCAGGAGTTACACTGGACAATTGTGAGAAAATATTAATTGTAGTTAAAATGCATCTCTGACTGCTTGAAACATTGTCTAATTATCTTAATAGCTTAGTGTTTAACATTACAAATCCAGCTGGATACAAAGTGCCAGAGCCAAGCAACTCCTGCAAAGTTTTAAGATACGTATCCGCTGCAAAGTATTAAATAGCCACTGCAGTTCTTCTGTTTGGCTAAAGGCAAATTTAGTTTTTGTTTGGCAGCAACTGGAGTTTCCCAGATTAAAGCAAATGTGAGCTCAAATAGTCACTCAAGACACAACTGGGACACGTAAAATATAACCTACAGTTCTTAAAAATAAGGATGTAACATAACATATCTAGGTCTGAATGCTCCCTAAAGAATGCAAAAAATAACATGGCCAAAGACTGGTCTGACCAGCAGAGACACTGGTGTTTTATTGGAATGAAAAGCCTTGGAAACAACTCCTTTGCTATTGTCTTCATAAGCTCTGTTTTATCCTTTTCCTGTTGACACACCCCTCCCTGTTAGCTGACATCCTTTTTGAGGATTTAATGCTGAAAAAGATATATCTTCTGTCTTTAGGGTGTCTTTAGGATGGCTATAATGTTGTAATAACAGTTTTTCGGTTAATAATATGCAGTAGCGGTGTTTTACTGTGATGTTATATTTACAATCCCTTGTCAGTTCACTACGAGTCTGTGGGCTAGAATAATACTGTAGGTAGTAGACTCTTAAATTAATGTGAGGTGTCCTTCATTTTATATGACAGACTCAATTATGGGATTTGTGTCTACCAGCTGTAGTGGTAGACAACTTACCCGGAGGGCATGAATGACTACGTCCTGAGCCTCCAGTTCTCCCTCTAGGATACTGAGGAGAGTCAGCAGCTCTGCTCTGCTCAGAGCCTCCACGTTCATCTTCTCCTAAAGAAAGAGACCAAGGGAATTAGTTCACAGGTGTAGTCACAGAAACATGATACAATGTGTGGCTCGTTACACGGTGTCTTTACAAAACACAAAAGAAGCTACCCAACATTAAATGCAACCAGAATGATCTACTGACACATTAAATAAAAAAATGCTTGAGGGTGTTAAGAAATACACTAATGTGTCTGGGTGCAGTTCATCAGTGGGTGCAGAGCTGATATAGGATAGGACTTGGGTTCCCATCTGTGGCCTCGCTGGGTTGTGCTCAGGGTTATAAACAGGAAGTAATTAGCATATGTGCATGTTAAGTTGCTGAGGGACTGAAGACAGTTGTCTATTCAGTTTTAACTGTCCACTGTGGAGAAGCTGCTGTGCTCCCAATACAAAAACTTTGGGTATTTCTTGTTGTTGTTGGTATAGATGTGACTCTATGTAATATTTCATTTCACTTTTAAGGACTTGGCAATTCTGCTCTCTATCCACTGTACCCTGTGAATCATCAGCTGCATCCAGTCTAGTCATCGGGTCCAGACACAACACACCTCACAAAGTTGACATCATCATCCTCAGAATTAGCAGGAAGACAAAACACTCATCTCACGATTGACTTCATCTTTTGAATTAGGGGTGAAGGCAAATTTAGATCACAATCACTGTCTTACAATAGTGCAGCGCAGCGTTAATCATGTGTTTGACACGGTATGTGCAAGCTGTGAAAACAGATAGCAGAAGCGATAATGATCAGCTTGTCTATTGCACCTCACATTGTTTAGTCACGAACACTGTGTATAAATAACATGGCACCGAGCAATGAGGGTGAATGCAGGATATCACACTGTAAATTGGCCCCAAATCCTACAGATGGGTGTCAAACAAAAGGAGAGACTAACGTGAAGTATCGTAGGCCACCACAAACTGTCAAAAGCGAATGCTACTTGCCATTACTTATTGGAACTACTGTACTGGAGGGATGATCACCATTCTTCAAAGACACACTCATTCATTTGGCTAAAATTCGATCTACCAACTATAATGGGACTTGATGCGAGTTACCCCTTGTTCATTATTTTTCTCCGCTCATTTATTCAGGGTTTTCCTTTCATCAGTCACCTGTCTGCCTTCCATCTTTTCTGTGCCGTCCACCGCCAACAAAAGTTGAATCTCAAGTGTACTGTTTACTTTCTTTCCGCAGTGGCCCGGAACATTCGCTCTCTCTTTCAAAAATTCCTCTGTGCATTCTGTGGCTCACCGCACATTCACAGCACAGCACAAGTGTGAATCACGAGTTATTTACTGGATTCTAACATGATATGTATCGCAAGTAAGGTTTCTAATACCTTCCTACACACACATACAGAGTATTCTGACATTAGTTCATTTAGTTTTGATACCAGTGTGTCCCATTGCTGTCAGAGTAGGCCAACTTGCTGTGTGTCACCTAATATCTGTAAATAAGCATCCATGGAAAACTATTCCAGCATTCCAGGGATGACCACACCATGGGAATCATCACTCGAGACCCCCGAATCCCATTCTGCAGCACACACAGGGTTTCAAGTAGCAGTATTTCAGCTTGGCTTTTGTGAAGACTGCTGTTTTCAGCTGATGGCTGAGCTAATAACAAACACAGACCAATGTAGATCAATCCAGATGTGATGTGTGATGGAAGCGTAGTGTTGCCTATATGTCACCCTGCCTCCTTGTCAGTGTGGTAATGTGAGCTTGCGCATTAATGCACAGTTCACTGTTTTTTTTTGTTCCGTTTATCTTGCCCTCTTTTTCCACAGGTTTTTTTTTTTTTTTTTTTTTTTTTCACTCTCATGTCGCAAACTCTGAATTAAACTTATCCTGGCCCAGAAACCAGGAAGGACCTGTGCTAATGTGCTCGATGTGCAGGACAGACTGCTCAGTGTGTTCAAAGCAATAAATGATCACGGTGGTTGCTCAGGAACAGCAGAGGATCCACCTGCCGTTCAGGGCCTTTGTTTGACAGAAGGGGCAGTCATTATTTTCCTCTCTTTCCATTATTCAGTGCAATTCCTAAGTGTCACAGGCATCACATAAACACCAAATTAGCCATCGGCTATATAGATCGCCAGTAATGAAAATGGTAAAATCAATGCAGCATCAATATCACTGAAGAACTCACACCCACTAGCCTGAAAATGAACTCAACATTACACTCCTGAATCTCAGCCACGGGTTCTTACTCTTGTTCTGTATTCATCCAAAAACACTTTGCCGTAATTATGTTTGCATAAAGCTGCGTAAATCCGTATGTGCTACTCAGTTTTGTGTTAAGTTTAACTTAACGTGACCTGACAAAAAGCCCCATAGACGAGCAGAATATTAGGTGGAACAGATCTGTGTGGACTTTTACATTTAAAAAAATAAAATAAAAAAAAAATTCCCGGAGGCAAATGCTAAATATTTTTTTTATATTTTCGAAACACAACCTACCTTCATGCGCTCTGTTCCGGCCGCATTCAAAATTCTACAAATCCACAAAAAAAAAAAACAAAAAAAAAAAAACGAGGCTCTACGACAGCATGAATCAGTGTAGTCTGCTGTCACAGGCGCTCCTGCTCTGAGGCGAAGGCGAACAACAGACGTTCAATGACGAGCCTGCCAGCCAATCACGGGGGCGTAGTGCTGCACTCTGACCAATAAACGTTCGGTGTTGTCGTTGAGGGGGCGGGGACGAAGGCGTTCCCTTAACTGTGGGATAAACCTCTTTGTTTCGGACGTCCAGTTGGTGTTGATTCCTGTCCAGTCCCGCGTACTAAGGCGAATTGTGTAACTGTGTGTAATTGTAGCCTCTATGCGTTTGGTGTAACGTCGGCGCAATAGGCTACACTATCCGCGTGTTTACCGGTTTCGCCAAGTGCTTACGTTGAAGGTTTTGGAGCTTCCCCGAATTAGCTATGGGTTTTATTCAGCTATACGATCTAAATTGCATATGAAAGTATTGCACATTTGGAAATAGCTACTTGATTGCGTATAGAGCAGCTTATTTCACAATGGCCCGATGCAGAAGAGAGCGCCTGCATCGTGTCGCGCTGTTTTACTTCCCCCTATCGGCCAAATGAAAGCAACACGTTTCAGGTCTATGTATAGCTACGAAAGGCTCTGACCAAAGGTAAAAATCCTTATAGGACCAGAAACCCGATAGACTGGATGTCTTATGTTAAATGGGGCAAGCATGTGTTCATTGCACAGTGTTGTAAATCATACTCTCACAAAAGAAGCTTGCTGTTCTCGTTTTTCTCCACATATCAGTGGAGAATCTCACCCTGGCCTCATATTTTAATTACCATAAAAACCCTAGCCCTAATGAGGCCACATATTAATCTGTGTTTTCTCATATTCGAAAGGGGCAGACAGCTGTAATAAACATATAAGCAGGAAAAGTAACCAATTATTGATTCAAGGCAAACCTTTTTGGAATCTACTGCCTACAAGTACTCTTAGTTTGTTCATGCATAGTTTCAGCATTTCAGAGTATACAACTTGCATTTCACTTTCTACTTTTACAGTACTGATTATGTAACACGAAGGAACCGCCGGTAATCTTAACCTTACTGTATTTTTAAAAAAACTGCAGATCTCTACGTTAAATACAGCTAACGTATTCATCACCTGGCACCAATATATGGCAAAAAAAAAAAGAAGAAGAATATAAATGACCAAAATGAAAGCCACTTAGCCGACTCTACCGACACTTATATGGTGTCCTAAGTCCAGCCCACTAAAGTGCAGTTCGTGAAACCCGCGTTTCCACCTGGTGTAACTTGGTGAAATCAGGATCAAAGTCCACGGCATATCGGGGAATACGCCACAGAAAATGAGCAAAGCTGTGGGAATCAGTGGGTGATTTAATGTGAGCAAATTTATATTCTATACAGCGAGGACAGCGTTTGTGAAAATACTGAACCAGCACTTCACAAGCACATTGTAAGAATATTGCAAATCAATTCTATGTGTCAAGGCACTCTTTAGAAAAGCATTAAAGTATATAATGGAAAAGCAAGATTTTCACAAACTAAGATAAAAAAAAAAATGCAATAAAGGCCTATTGAAAAGGTTAAAGTAAATGATGTTAAAATACATACCTTACTTGAAGGGTGTATTCGTATGCATGCCTCTGCCAAGGCCCCACAGTTATGTAACTCAATCAAATGCCTCATCTTGCAATATTAGAAAAAGAAAAACAGGCCAATGACATATCCTTTGTCATAAAAATGAAGTTTCATGAAAAATGGTGCAATATTTTATGGGTAATCCTGCTGACAGAAGTGTCTCAGTAGTACTCAAGATGACTGACGCTTCAGTATTAGACTAACCTGATTATGACTCAACACCTCATAAGTGGCACATAAGTATTCATTACTATAAAATTAATTTTGAATCCAAATGCTATTCCATAGATTAGTTAAGCGTCACTAAATTCATTAATCCTCAATTCTGTGCCTAGAGGCAATATGAACATCAATATGGCCCATGTTAAAGTAAATTTGTTCAATCCTGACCACTGCATCGCAGGATGTGTTAGATGTATAATTAACGGAGTCACATTATTTGGCCAGAAGAAAAAAATGAAAAATGAAGTATGTGTGGAGGAGTTAAGTGTTGTGTGCACTTTATATGCCCGTATTCACCAAAAATATTAGTTTGGTCCAATGTTAAAAAAGAATCTCTAGATTCTAGATTCACAGTTTGACGAGTGCTATGTTTTAAGATGGAATCATATGCATAACAATAGGTAGAGGGTTGATTAGTTCAGTTTTTCAGTAGAATAGAATTAGAAATGGTACCTGAGGCAGTATGAACTGATGATTTGATAGTGAAGCAAAAAATACAACAAGCATTGCATGGTTACAGATAATCACATTTAGCTCAAAGGAGAATCTGCAGCAGTTTCTCTGGGCTCTAGCTTCAGTTTTATGGGATTCGTGGGTGTAGTGAATCCATTATTTGAAAGCTCCACCGGAATCTAAGAAAACAAATGGCACAAATGAAGCCTCACAAAAGTTCAAACCAATGTGACCCAATCATGCAAAAAAAACCTGTCATTATATCATGTTTTCTCACCTCCGTCTCCTTGCATGTGACAAAGCTGTATCTCTGAAGGATCTCCACAATGGCCAACTTCATCGACAAGAGAGCAAATCGCATCCCGATACAATTCCTTGGTCCTGCTCCAAAGGGTAGGAAGGCATAGGGGTCGACGTTGTCCTTGTTTTCTTTGCTGAATCTGAAAACAGAAGCAGAGCATCAGCAAATCCTTTTAATTGAATAGCCAAATAATTGACGTTTTCATAAAATATTTTCGTCACTTGCAGTCAGTCTAGTCAAGTACCTCTCAGGTTTGAAAACATCAGGCTCAGGCCACAAAGCGGGGTCACGGTGGAGAGCGTAAACTGGGACCATAACAACAGTTCCTTTAGGGATGGTCACACCGTTTATTTCCACAGAAGCCTTTGACATCCTTTCTACTCGATTTGCAATGGGGAACAGCCTCATTGATTCATTCACCACCATGTCCAGGTATTCCATCTGCATCAAGCCTTCATAGGTTGGCTGACCCTATGGAGATATAGTATCAAGTTATCATTGGTAGCATATAACCAGTTGCTAATGAAAACAAGCAGTGGCAGTAAAAAAAAAAAAAAACATTCAAGTAACCTTATCTGGGAAAGTTTCATCAATCTCCTCTTGCAGGATCTTCTGGGTGTGAGGGTGGATCGCCAGGTTATAGGCTAAAAAGCACAGTGAGCTGCTGCTGGTTTCATAGCCAGCAAAGATGAAAAACATGGCCTGAGCCAGGATCTCGTTATCAGTCAGCCCTACAACACAGGTACAACAACATTAAACCATAATACCTAGAAAAATAGTACAAGTAGTGTTAACGTTTTAATTACCACGGCAGGCACAAAAAGGAGATTATCGGTGATTTAAACATTTTGTAGTTTCGTAATCTAACCCAGAACTATCTTTAGACGAATATTGTTCTGAAGTGGTGTGAAATATGTCCTTTATATCTCCACTGTTTTGTGTCTTTGTATTTAAAACTAGAAAACTGCAAATCTGTCTTAAACCACGCCAGTCTCTGGATTAATAAATCACTTTGGTCCAACATTACTATCCAACATTGTTGTCAGATTCTTAAGCAGATTTGACCATCGGAGATGGCCCAAAGAAAACACTTGACAAATTCACTTATTGTGTAATGCACTCAGAGCGAATGTGTATATGAGGACAGTTGTCCGGAGAGCAAGATTTTATCCCCCCCCCAGCTTATATTGTGGGGGGATATAGCGATCAGCATGTCTTTCATCCTTTTGTTTCCGGAGCATAACTGGAAAACCATTCAATATTTTTTCATCAAACTTGCTACAATTTATCAGTCTAAAAAAGTATAAATACACTAAGTACCACTTTTGTTTGTGGAGGCCAGGGAATATGCTATCCTCTGATGGCTCTTGCTTTCTTTAACCATGACTGCAGCAAACATATAAAACGCTTTTCATAAGGTCTCTGGTCTCTCTACCTTTTTCTGAGCTTGTCTCCTCGTTCTCTGCAATCTGAGAGTCCACCATCAACTGCATAAAGTCCACTCGGTTCTGTCAAACATAACATTAGAAGTCTCATTTGATCCTCTGTAAAATGCATGGATCGCCTAATTTTGAAGGAAAAGTTTATAAAACCACAAAACATAAAAAAATTGGCAAACAACCAATATCTAAAAAAGAATTACTTTGTGGTCATTTTTACGTCGATCTGCTTTGACTGTCTTAAGAAAGCTGCAGAAGAAAGTCCACACGTCAGCAGGGAAGAATGACACATCCATCATTTCAAGAACTGGCTTCAAGAATGGAAACAGAACTAAAATAAACCAGATTTGACAAGATATAGTTAATTTAGCGGTCAAGACGATATGACAGGCATTTTGGTTACAGCGTAATATTTGACATACCCAAAAGCACAAGCCAGGGATTGAAGAAGCTGAACTTGACCATTTTCTTGATGTTTGCTACAAAAGGATCAGAAGGATGATTGATGGAATCAATATCCACACTAAAGGCAGTGCTGGTTACAATATCCATACTGTAAGGCCCAAAAACTCTGCAAGAAAAGACAAATATGTCATTCCAATAGATTATAATATTACCTGTTATTTTTAATAACACTAGAGAAAAACCAAAACATTCAAGCATTACTCACTCTTTAACCTCTATGACTTCATCTGCTGCTACCTTCTTGTGAAGACTGTACATCAGATTACTTGAGTGCTGCATCATTATTGTGTACATCTGCCAAAAGGTGAGAATTAGTTATTTATCTTCTTCTCACAGCTATTATTGGCAACGCAGTTTTATAGTTGGTTAACGATGCAGCACAAATAAAATAAAGAACATAAAAGTTAACGCCGCTGTGTTCTTTGTACCTCTTTGAGTCGTCCACTGGTGAAGGAAGGTGACAGCACACTGCGGATCCTCTTCCACTCTTCATCTTGTACTTCTGACACAGCATCCCGAAAAGGTCCATTTAGGCCAAAATCCTACATCAGATAAACCCAAACACAGGGGACGGGCGCTTTATGTGATATTTTAGGATTCGAATTAAGGCATTAGCTGATGAAACTGTCTCAATTCTTACCCTTCTGTTGGTGAAAACAGAATAGCACTCCTTAACCAGAACTGCTTTGATTATCCCTGTGTCCATTACGGCTAACAGAGGCTGCCTGCCATCATAGAGCCTTATAATGCAAAGAAAGAAGTTACTGTAGCAATGAGGAGTCTTTCTTTCACAATAAACTGAAAAGTAGGATGCATTCTTTATCGTTATAAACCAAACAACATATGTAAACACACTTACCCCCATACGTTTCCATATTTCTGAAAGCACTTTGTGTCAAAATTGTGAACGCCCTGACGAATGAAATGAGCGGAGTGAGAAATGGTCATGCTCTGTTATCAATGGTTACTGTACTCATGTGTACTAATATCCATGACTGGGAGTGACTTGCCTGCTTATACTCTAAAAATGTCCCAATAAAGGGCAAAGGCTTTGGTCCACGGATGCCAATTTTTTTGAAGAATCCGTAGGGAGCATATCCATATCTGAGAATAAAAAAAGTGAAACCTATGTTGTGAAATCATATTAACAGAGTCATTTATTTAACCTCCGGTATGAGAAGTACGGTTACCTGAATGACTTTCTTCTGGTTTGTCTTGTGCTTTTTATTCTTTCAAAACCCAACAAAACAAGTAGCCTAGCTCAAAAAGTCAGACCTACATTGTAAAAATTATATGACGGCACTTATTATAAAACTGCATTTCAAAACATTTCAATCAGCTAATTATACGTTTTTTTTTTTTACACACGATAAAGGTTCTAACAGGTAACTGGTCAGGTTCAAACAGCAAAGTCCAAATTCTTGATTTTATAACTCACTGCATATTCTGAACTCATGCACGTCTATAAAAACAATCCAAGATAAGGACTTAGGATAAATAATCACCAAATAATAAGCATTCTCCTCATTTTGGCTGATCTTTTTTTTTTATTTTTTTTATTGTGTTATAAGGAGAAACACGTCTACATCTACTTAAGAAGAAGAAAGAACTGTTGTGAGAAAAAAAATACTAAAAAAAAAAAAAAACCCCAAAAAACAAAACAGACGCGTTAAAAACACTTGCGCCTAAAAGTTGCGCGTAAAAGTCACATGATCATTTAATTGGCTCTTGGTCGTTTACGCGTTTCCGAGAACAGAGGTGAACAGCTACGGTGTATACTTACACTAGGATGAGGGTAATGATAATTGCCATTAGCGTCCACGTCTCGACTGAAAAGTCAGGAAAGTAGCCCATGGTTGTTCCTCTGCGACGCCTTCCTCACGACTGAACCTCGGGTCGCTTCTCTCGGATCATTATGCAACTGGAGGAGGCAGTCTGACTGAACTCCAAAACAACAGGAAGTTAGGATACTGGCAGTGTAGTAACCTGTCACCTACTTCATAAGTTAAGTCATTAAGTTAATCGTCCAGTATTAATGATTCTCTGAATAGTTTTTGTGTGTGTGTGTGTGTCGCCCATGTGCTATAATGTAACTCAGTTGGCTTTAGGTTAGACTTTTTATTCTGAACGTTCACGTTTAAATTCACTTCAAAAGACTTGTCTTTTGGTATGGCGTTTTGTTCCTGCTGATGCATGTAAAAGTAAGAAGGCTGGTGAGAGAAAATGAGGATACCCTCGCCGAATTTCTCAGTGACCTCACCTGACATCTTCGGAAAAAAAATCTCGACCTAACGCCATGCACGTTTTTAACCCCCGGTGAACGCAGAATGACGCTCTTTGACCAGAAATGGTTCATTATGAATTGTTCACGGTTTTGCAAATGCATCGCATGCGGCTTTACACTAACTGGCCGATGCTCTCAGATCATTCTTGTGAAGATGAGTTTTCAAGCAGTACAGAGGAAAGGCCGGGTGTAGATCATCATTAAAACAGCGCCTACGTGCTCACGCTGTGTTTTATTCCCCCCTGTCGGTCAAATGAAAGTAGCGCATATCTCTCAGATATATGTGTATCCGCAGCTCTGATCAAACGTGAAGTACTCGGTAAAATCACTTGTTAAATGTGCTTGTTCAAAAAAAAAAAAAAGCTCAGGGGATTTCTAGGTTATGGCTGTAGTCTATAAGATGATGGTAGAATGAATAACATTTGCGTCTCGGTCCGCTGACTGCACTGACTGCACAGGAGAAAAGGCGTGGAACAGTCAAGCGCTGGTTTTTGTCCAACAGTAAGAAGAAAGGGAGTGAGAGGTCATGGTGGGATACATTCCTATTCAGACAATGCCTTAACATGTCAAAGCAGGTCAGTTATTCAGTGGAAGATGGAGTGGAGAGCTGGCACCGAAAGCTCTATTTACTCTTTAGTTTTCTTTCTTTTGTTTCCTCGTGACTGTCCGCTTACCTTAATATAGGATCAGAAACCTGATAGACCAGATGGGTTTGTTAAACGGGGCAAGGATCTACTCATTGTACAGCGCCTTTTGTTGCTGTATGTTCACCGGCGAGCGCTCACATCAGAAGTTTTGAACTCACAGGAGTGTGGAAAACACCCTTGTACTGAAAGTAGCCTTGAATTCTGAACTTTGAATTCTGGTAGCAATTAATAATTAAGTCATTAATTATTGGTTTATCTATCCCCTATCAGTAGTTTTAGTTTGTTCAGTTGGATGATGCACTGTATCATTTCAGAGTATACAACTTCCTCCTTTTCATAGGGCTTTGGTATTTTTTACAGTACTGATGATGTAACCTGATGAAACAAACAGCAATCTTCTTAACCTCGCTGTACGTTTAAAACCACAGATTGCTACTAAATGCAGTTATATTCACCACTCAGCACAGATTTTTTTCCTTTTTTTTTTTTACATTAAAAAATCAGCCATAAATGACAGAACTTTCTCTTACTATATGGAATACAAAATGCAGAGCACTGAAGTGCAATTCATGGCTTGGTGAAATTAGGATCAAAGCTCACAGCACACCAGGAAACACAGGAAGTGAGCCAAGCTGTGGCAATCAGTGAGCAATTTAATGTGAGCAAATGTATACTCTGTACAGTGAGGCCTGAGCACATAATATATTTTAAAGCAATTCTGAGTGTCAAGGCAGATCAGTATATAATAGAAAAGCAGAATTTTCACAAATTAAGATTTTTTTATACTCCATATAGGTAAAAGGTTAAAGTACACTATGTACCGGTAGTTATTTAAAATAGATTCATCACTAGAAGGGCACTTGTTAGGACCCATGCCTCTGCCAAAGCCTCACAGTCCTGTAATGTTAGAAAAAGGAAAAAAAAAGTACCCATGAACTATCCTTTTTCACGAAAATAATTTTCATGAACAAAAAAACTTTAGTATTGGATTGTTTAGTAGAAGTAATAAGAATTAAGAATTCAAAACTTCAACTTCAATGGGGCCTGTGTTTTTATTTTACTTTATTTCATCTTTTTAACCAGGAAGGGCTCACTGAGACTAAAAATGTTTTTATAAGAGCGCCCTGGCCAAGACCAGCAGCTCAGTTAACAGGGTTTAGGCAGCTGAACATACATGCACGCACGTCATGAAAATAAACAAATTACAGAATCATGAAATACTAAGTTTATGTACATGTTGTACATATAGTATGTCTGTCTGTTGCACTCAAATCTGAGGTCACCATATACAGATGCATTTCCAAGCAGTAGTGAGAAAAGGCAGTGGGAGACAGGAAAAGTTCATGATGTCTGAAGAAGACTTATTCTT
The DNA here is from genome assembly GCA_037367275.1 of Coranthus polyacanthus. Taxonomy (NCBI): domain Eukaryota; kingdom Metazoa; phylum Chordata; class Actinopteri; order Kurtiformes; family Apogonidae; genus Coranthus; species Coranthus polyacanthus. The sequence goes on along the minus strand of JAPQRN010000025.1, from coordinate 12,597,133 downwards.
CATATTCCCGAAGGAGGACTATGAAGAATGATAGTAATACCCACATATTGATTCACATAGTCAAGTGTCTCTACAGTCCAAAGCTCACATTGGCAACAGTTGTTTAAGCGGCCCCAGGCCGTATGCAGGAATATATTCAGTTTATTAATGTAGCTCAACAACATGCAGTGAAAGTTTTAAGATTTTGTCATTAGGCGGTAGTTTAGTTTTAGTTGTTATGCTGAGGAGAGAGGGAAGTTAAAAACTGTGTACCAGCAGCTGGGTGAGCAGTGTGTCCTCCAGATGTTGTCTGGGAAATGTTAATTGACCTGTTAATGAAGTCTGGGCTCGTCCTGCCAGCTTTCAGCCTCAGAGAGTCTGTGACATTGAAAAGGGACACCTGCCTATCTGATCAGATGACGGCCAGCCTGAGTTGGAATGAGACAACAAAATGACCACATTAACCACCCCACCCCACTCCACCACGCACATGTTCACATTCTGTATATCCACATACATATGCCTGTCAGCATACACACACACATAAGATCAACAGAACCAGGCCTAAAGTATTAGGTATGTATTAAATGAAATTTAGGTCAGTCTGATGCTGTTTTTGATGGACGGTTAATTTGATATATAGAGCAGAATTACACCTTTTTCATCACTGTCACATATACAGTGCTCATGCTGAGTAGTAGTGCTGTCAGGAATCCCTATAGTTAAGTTTGCCCTTGTGTGGGTAGCTGTGCCCACTGTGCCTTACCTGGTGATTTGGCAGACAGCCTGGCGAAAGTCACCTTTTATAACCAGTGAATGTGTGCCTATGTGTGTGAGTGTATGTGCACCTCTTCCTCCATTACTGACGTGCATGTATAAGCAATGCTTGGTGAGTCATGCTGGGAAGAGGTGGGAATGACTGGCTGCAACAAGAAAACGAAGGCAGAGGTGAAAAGAATTCAAGGTGAAAGTCGAGGTGAAAGCAATGTTACTTTTCAGTGCAAGTGCTGAATTAGAATCACAACAACCATTAGAAGCTGTCGAAGTCTGTAAGTGAAACCGAAAATGTTTTTGTTGTGACTGCTTTTAGCAATTGCTGACATAGTTTTCATCTCAAATGTAAGATGTGGGTTTGGATGTAGGCTACTGACCAGCAGAGGGCAGTGCAGGGTAACATTTGCAGTAGTCACATCTGTTAGCAGACAGTTGCTGGAAGTGAGGCGGTAATGGCAACTTTACTTTCTCAGATAACCGTCTCCCCTTTTCAAAACGTCATGTAATATGGTGCCTTATAAATTTAACATCACAATTAGCAACTTTTTGCAATGAAGTGATATGAAGTAAAATAGACCTGCACTTTTTAATCAGTGTCAGTCTTCAGCTTTCAGAACCTCATTGGTCTGCACCTCTGAAGCTTTTCTTTGCTAGCTGCTGCACCTTTTAAATTAGTTGCAATTACTTTCAGTCCTCCGAGCATCTTTCTGGGTGCACAACCCTCACAGGAGGAGCCAATTGGTAGTGTGGAGTCACAAGGGGAGGGTCATACAGGGACAGTTAATGGCAGCTGCGCTGGTGCAATGTGTCTCTGTGCAGCAGCAGGTACAGGGACCCCCCACTCCACCCCCCACACCCACCCCAGGGAGCTGAGTAACATTGTGAGTGTGTCCCTGCTGTGTTACTGCAAAGTCAGACACAGCTGCATCACTGTGATGGCGCACCACTGAGTCTGGATGCTCTTTTGCTTTCACATATTTATGTGATGGAAAATGGGTATGTAGGTGAATCACATTTCCTTTACTTTTTTAGACAGAGAGGAAAACAGAAGGGAAGAAAGGGTAGGCGAAGGGTAGAGAAAGCAAATCTGTATGCGAGAATGATGAGAATGAGACTCTGATGCAAGCTTCTGAGTGTGTGTGTAATGTTTACTTGTTCGATGCCAGCTCCGGTGTCCAATCTATCCCATTAATTTAGACAGGAAATCATGTCCTCCATCTGGCGGTGACTTTCAATGAGTTATAGCTGCTTGTCCAAGCACGCTCTTGTGATGAAAAGCAACTTTGCTGGGAAAAGCGCAGCAAGAAACATACGCGGATTTACGGCGCGCCCTGGTATACACACAGTTCAGTGACAGCGTGATTTAGGACTTTTAATCTTTCCTAAATTGCCTGACATTCGCTCTCTCACAGCAGCACCAGATTACACACACCAGTAAACTACGTGAAAGAGGATCCTGTCCCAGTCTTTTATTGGGAGATGTTTGACATACATCCTTGTGAATGTTCAGGCAAGAGCTCTTGTACAGGAGTACAGGAGGGGCAGTAAAACACTCTTAGATCTCCACACTAAAGACCATGAACTCCAAGACTCCATTACTGCCATCAGCTGTGTGTGCTAAATCGCTGATTCCACTAAATCCACTTGCTCCACATTGGGTGCCTTTCCAAAGGATTTCTGAGAGGTACCAAGCCAGTTTCTTGTGATTCTAAATCCCATCTCTATGTAGTGCCAAGCTGATGTTTGAAACAGCCCCAGGGCAGAGAGCTTTGGTCGGCGCTATGCCCTTATCTGCCTGCCTTTTTCATTTTAATTCAGTAAATGGAGTGTTTACAGAACGGTAATTTCATCTCCTCCATTCTTCTGCTCTCGTTATGTTCTTTGGGCAGTGAAGAGTTGAATGATAACCTGATATTATCTTTTTTAGGGTAACTGAGATGTTCCAATTTTGGCTTGTCACCTATGACATGGTTTATTTTATCCTTGAAAAGTACATTCATTCATAAGAAAAAGAAAAAAAAAAAATAGAACATGTACTTAAACAGAAATGCATAGTATGCTTTCATATCTTGTTAAGGGTCATAGTGACCCTTCAGATGATCCTGTCTAGACTGTCCCTAAAATTGTATAACCACTGCTAAGGTTAATCTTCTGTGGATATGTTACATGACTCAGTGAGTTTGAACCAGCTTTAAATAGCACATACTCTATGTGTGCAGATTCTGCTAAAGGCAGATTTTAGTAGTTATAGACCTGACTAGCAAAAACATCATATGTGTTTTGGCTGCAGCTTGAGCTGAATTTGTCCAGGGCTTTTTAGGGCCATATTTGCAGATTGCTCTCTGATAGTGAGGGCATTTTTGAATGTGTGAAAGCTGCTTGGAGATTAGATTTCTTTAATCTCCCAATCCATCTTTGGGTTGTTTTGAAAGGTTAAAGAGACAATGCCGGTTAGTGGGATACGTTCCTGGCTGTTTTTGTTTTGTCATTGGATTTGTTGACATTAAGACAAAAGGACGGTACCCTTTTAGAAAACTCCAGACCTGTCTCCGAGTGAAAGACAGAATCAGCTTTGACACTTTAAAGCAGTTAAAGTCTTGCTTCTCCAAAACCGTTTAGTAAGCTTAAAATGTAAACTCATTGTGTCTATATCTGTCTAGTCTATGTCCTTCTTCCATTCCTTTCTTCCACATGTTTTATATGAATGCAATCCAGTGTTGATGTTAATGCAAATGTGTGTATGTGAAACGTCCTTTGATTTAAATCTTCTGATGGGACTTTGTCTCAAAGCAGCAGTCTGAGTAACAGACAGCTTTACAAGATAAAACACAATTAAGGTGTCACTTTTATCCCAATCAGTCAAGCAGCAATCTGTAAACCATCTGAAAGATGTCAGTGGTGGGATTGGCTTGTCTGTGCGGACAACCACCGCAAGTGTCTGACCACACCTCCCTCCCTCGATTCTCCTATTTTACAGCACTGGTGAATCCCATAAAAGACTGTCTCTATTTATGTGTATGTCTCTAACCCTCTTTTAATGAGCCTCTCCCTCTCTCTCTCTCTCTCTCTCGCTGTTTCTTTGAGTGTGTGTGTGTGTGTGTGTGTGTGTGTGTGTGTGTGTGTGTGTGTGTGTGTGTGTTTCTGCATCTCCCTGCAGCTGGTGTGTATGAGTAAGTCAGGGGCTTATTGAGATGTATAGGGTGACACAGCTGTTATCATACTAAAGCCCCTAACTGTGTCAGCTATCCTGACATTGATCCCAGTTTGGGATTTTCAGAAATGCACATGAAATATAAAGTACATCCCTCACACATACACACACACATACGTACATGTGCTGTGCGTTCGTCACAATATGGGAACATCTGAATGTGTCTTTTACGCTGCACGTTTGTGTTTGTGTGATGTGTGTCACGCTCAGTCCTCTTACTTTGCTCTTAGAGGTGGACTCTCTAATCCTCAAAGAACTGAACAGAAAGGTCCTGCGAAATGCATTATTGGATTTTGGCTCTCTAACTCACGCAAACCAATGGATTTACTGCTGGCAAGTCTAGTTCTCTCTCTCCTCTGTTTTTTTAACCTCGCAACCAGTGACAGCAGCAAAAATAACGGATTAGACACATTCAAACCCAACCAGGCTTACCTTGTTGGCTTCTGATGTGAGTCAATTTCTTCTGACAGTGTGCATGAGACAAGTTGAACAGTGGTAAAACTTCCATTGAAGCCTACCCAAATTGAACATAAAAGTACCGTGCCTAAGGTATTGTCTTAGGTTTTGCCAGGATTGTGGAGACAGGAGCATGACCAGCAGTGGCAGCTTTGAACATAATATTAAACATAGTAATACAGCAAGAAATAAAAAAAGAAATAAGAATTCTGAAATAAAAAAGAATTCTTAATTATTATGATGTAAAGCTCGCCCTGTGCCCTGTAGTTCATGTCAGTATTTATTGAAGTTGTTTTTAACTGTATTTACTTAATTTCTGTATGAATATGTTCACTTCCTGGTAGTGGGACACTGGCCAAACGAATGTGTGTGTGTGGCTCCTGATATTTTTGGCAAACAGGTGACCTGAGGCTGTGCTCTCATTGGAGGATTAAAGAATCAGCTTGGGGCGCACATTTTGCACCCCATAGCCAATCAGATTTGTTTTTATTTTCTTGTCCTCATCATTTTTCGCTGTATTGCCAAGTTGCCTTGAGTGAGCTACAGATGCTTTCAGGACTCCAGTATGAATGTGAAGCAGATGATTAATCTACTCCAAATGTCACAGTTTTGTCCTATTCAGCCCGTTAAACCTCCGTTTAGTCTCCTCCGCCTCTGGGTTTTACACAGGGACTGTAGTTTAATGCAGTATGAGGCTAAACGCCACTTGGTTATTCTTCTACATACATGTCAACACACAAACATTATCAGCTGGCTGACAAATTTGACTCACACAAACTCGCACAAATTCATAACTGCTGTCTTCATATCCTCCTGAAAAACATAGGTGAGGTGTCTGTATGCTGTATAGTAACAGTTTACAAACTGTTTGTGTCTTTGTTCACCTTTGACATATGTATGCGCAGTGAGGCATTATTATCAATATTTCACCCACCTCCAAATAAAGTGGTAATAAGGTCAACCTGGAGGCTTGTTGGTTTGATCTTCTGACCGCTTGTATTTATTTATTTATTTTTTGCAGTGCTGCTCTTCGTGTGTACAGTCAATATGAATGAGAGCCAACAATACAAAGATAAGGCCCAGTTGTAAAAATAACCACACATCAACAATCTGTAAATTAATTTTCCTGGGAATAGATGCCAGTTGAACTGTTTCACACACCATTTCCCACTGTTTTCTCTGCACATCATGTGAAATACATATAATATACATACAATACGTTGAATCTTCATGACAAATGCCCAGAGGAAAGTGGGGATTAATCATTTTTCAGCCTGGCCTGTCAGTGTGGTGACAGACTCACACTGCTCATGGATCACACAGTCTCTCATGCTGACCCACCATCCATCATCACCATTGCCATGCTGGAGAAACATGTGTGGTGCACTTTTACACATGGACACACAGACAGACAGCCACGTGAATGAGCAGCATTGCTTGTACACTGGGTGTTTTGAAGAGCGAGCAGTGGTGCATTTGTGAAAGTGAAAAAGCTGTTCGAAAATCTGTTTATGTCTATATTTAAAAGTGGTTGAAATGAGTTAATAATTAAAAGGCAACCAAGCAAACTACTGCACAGGCAGTATTTTCTCGGGAGTGACACCAACGGGCTAACATCTGATTTTTAATAAAAGGTGAATCGCACAGGGGAATGTGTGTTTTATCTCGTGCTGTCATATTTTTCTGTTTGGACAGGCAGGACCTGATGCAGTCACGTTCATTTTTTTTTCTTTTTCTTGTTGTTGTGTGTGCACCAGTGTGCTTTTATATCTTTTGCAAACCCTCCTTGTTGCTGCTGAATACAGTGCCAGTTGTTGATGCGTGTGTCTGTGTGTCAGATATAAGGCCATGTTTCTGACTTATTTATGCTTCTCTGACACTACTCTGCTGCCTGATAGAACAGCCCAAGGTATGCGAGAACACAAGAACACACATATAAATAATTGAAGGTTGCAACACTAGACACAAACGCACAATCACAGAATAAAAAAAAAAAGAAGAAACAAAACACTATAGAGGATATGATATTTCCACAGAATTCTAATTTCTTTAGCATTAGGTCATCAAACAATGTACTGTTATTAATGCACATTCGCTGCAGACGGTAATATCATTCATTGCAGTGGGAATGAAGTGGTGTGCGTTAGAGGACGACTGTACAACTGTGTATGTGTGGTTCACATCAGTGGAGTGAGGTATGTATTGAGTGCAATCTCAGACTGATGAACTACTCTGCCAGAGTGACAGTGTTGCTTGTGTGGGTTTTTCTATTTTGCAAAGCAGTTTCTTTGTATAGTTTCTCTCTCATAGCGTAGGGGAGGAACACTATAGTACAAGACATATTGAAAAACACGTAGCTACCAGTTTTTAGCAAACACCTGGGAATTCTGTAGTCAAGCACATGTAGTCCTAATACTTTTTTTGTACAGCAACCAGGTGTGCCTAATAATAAATTGGTGGCTAAATTTACAACATCATTTTGCATAGTAAAAAGTTGACAGTGTAACCGAAATAGGCTGAAACAGCCATTGGAGTTTTTGAGTTTGGGACAGAATTCCATTATAAAGCTGCCACATTTTTCTTTCAGCTCTTATCAGGGGGGAAAAGTGATGAAATAAGTCCCTGCTGTGGTATCTCAAATAAACCTTTGCAACTCTTCACGTCATTCATTTTGACACTTAGTCATTCATTTGGCTTGGTGTTTTTATTCCTGGAGCACTGCTATTGCTGGTATTACGTTTCAGTCTTTTGTAAAAAAAAAAAAAATATATATATATCATGTTCAAGGAATGATGGTGTAATTTTTAAAATCTGAAACACAAGTTTGTAGAAAGATTCAAAATACGACAAAATTCTTTCAGTCAGACAGCAATGTATTTCATTGAAGTAAATCATGCTTAATGTTATGATGATCAAACTTGAGGAATTCTTGATGACTTTTATAAGCTTTTATTTAGACATGTCTTTTTCTCTACTTCTCGGGTTTCCATATAAAAACGTTTTTTAGTTATTTCACTTCAACCAGACCCGGATTTGTTTACAAAAAAACTCCCCGTTCAAGTAAATGTGTTTTCATAGCAGCTATTTATGCAGTCCAGCCCTGTTCCTTGACTGTTTCTTGCTGCTCTTTTCTATTGCATCACTCTAGAGCTGTCACTGCAGGCGCACACAGCTCTGCATGTAACATACGGTGAGATGATTACTAATTACTAGGCCTCCTCCTCTGCAAACCACTGTATTACTCATTGAAACACACAAAGGTGAACATGCATACGTCGAGGTATCGCAAAAAATTTCATCATATGTGACTCCCAGTTCTCTGCAGACGGCTGGCCGCAGTGTTGCCAAGTTTAATCTTTATCTACAGTATTAAAACAGGCAGGTTACTTTCTGATGTGGTCCATCTTGTTTGTCAAAAATAATGATCAAAGGATAAAAATCTGTCTTCTCTGTAGAGACAACAGTCTCTTGAAGCCCAGGGGAGAATCTGTGCTTCCATGCCCAGAATAAATGAAAAGCAGATATGATCAGTGAATTGAACCAGAACCATATAATTGAGATTATTTCCCAATGCCTGTGATTTTCACAAATAACCTTTGTGTATATATGGGAAAACCTAGGCTCATGATTGATTTTAAAATGTCAATATAAAAATAAACCTTGGATTCTAGATGTTATGACAAATGGGAGTTGGGAGTTGACCCACAGCATTTTGTAAGAAAAAGAAAAAAAAACAAAACAAGACGAGTAAAGATCGTTCATTCTTTCGGACCATTTAATCCATATATGTTTGTCACTGAATAAATAAGAATGCAAGCAATGACATGGAGGCAATAGTCAAGTTAACAGAGGAATATCTTAACACAGGTGTTTTGAGGAAATGAAACCCTGTCCATTGAAGAAAATCGGCATCCATGCATTGTAGGAAAAGAGCTTTACAACCCCATCCATTTGCGGCACATTTTTACCAACATGAGAGAAACTATGAGAGAGAGTGAAAGAGAAAGACTGAGTGAGAGAAATTACAGTTCAGAGTATAGATTGCTGTTCTGTGTCACTCTCATCTCTCCATGACCAAATCTATTTCCTCAAAGGAGACTGGAAAAGCTTTTAGCTGGTGCATGAAAATGTACACCACAAAAGACACAGTCATGCTGTGATCGAAGGTCATGCTATAAAGTGTCATGCGGAGAGCAGAGCCTTTGTAACGTGCTCTCAACCCACTACTCCACCACTGAGACCTTTTCACCTTCCAGAGCTTTTTCCTCCACACCATAAGGCTAGTTGTAGGAAAGCCACATGAATGATACCACAGCTGTAACACAGTGTATAACTCTTGCCCCGTGACTTCTAAATGATGTATGGCCTGAGGGTTAGGTTATAAATCACATTAAATGATATAATGAACCTACAACTTCCTGTGGTTTGAGGTGTTAAAAAAACAAAAAAAAAACAGACCTTTGTACAGGCAGCACAGACACCTTGAAAGCCATGTATCCACACCCAATGGAAGAAAAAGATATATCTTAACAGTATTTTTGTCCTGTGCAAAAACCCATTTTCTGCGTCAATTTAGTTTTATTTTCCCAGTTCCTAAAAATATCAATATTGCGTATATTGACAAAAAGTATTTTGGTATTGACTGGCCTGTTACTATTCTTCTCCATTATTTTCAGGGAACTATACCGAAACAGCAGCTGCAAGACTTGGTATTTACCAGCAACTAGACCGCTTTTTCAGCATGTTTTCCGGGAAACCCTAATGTCAAGAAACACATAGGCTACACCATGCACACATACAAACTTGGGGGCGCACACATACTCACACACATCCTTTCAGACAAAGGTGCAACTCATGGGAAATCACAGCAGGAGGATACGTAAAGTCATTAAGGTTGAAAGAAAAGCAATCAGCTTAGTGTGGACATCTGAACTGATCTGTATTGCCCACAGACAACCTAAGCAGCCCTCTCAAGGTCTCATTATAGAAACAGAGCAGAAGTGCAGAGCAGGAAGATCACCGCAGATAAAGCACTCCTATCTTAAATGTTGTTTCAGTTTCAGTTGAGACATTTAATTAATTTCAGTGAAGTTCATTATGATTTAATTTGAATTTTTAATTGAATTTAACAGAGCTGACTTCGAATTCAGTCTGACACCAAGAGGTAACTGCAGGTGTGCGTAGACCTCACTGAACATACATATGTAAGTAATAATATTAATGATGGCTCTTTTCAGTTAAGTGTGCACTTCCAAGAAAATGAGAAGGGCACTGTAGCCGATGGTCCACTATATTATTACCCAACAAACATTCATTTCAACAGCTCTCTGTGATTTCGTTATGTTAAAAAGAAAGAAAAAAAAAAAACACGGTTGAGAAAATACTAAAACGATCTTCCTTGGCCATATCTTTGGTCTGAACTGAACTTCTAATTTGTCAGCGGATGCCACTGTTTCTTTGAAAATGTTCTAAGTTAGCCTGGGGCTCTCCAGTATTAAAGAATGTTGAAAAACGCTGCCAGCCTCTCCTGCTTTTCATGGATCTGCTTTAAAATTCATCCTCAGCCCTTGTCCTACCCTTCCACCAAATTTCACCAACAATCCTGCTGAGAGTGATGTTGAATGAAACCACTAAGTGTCTATTACATGAGTGACTGAAGGAGTTACTTCCGATACAACCCAGGTTCCTGGACCTGGATCAGCTATCGTATGTTTTTCTGCTTTGACATGCCATAATATTTGCGGTGAAAACACTGTATTGCTTTACGAATGACAGACATGAACTGAGAAAAACACCACCTCTAGAGGTCACGTAATACAATACAGTATATTGCCTCGTTGTCTCAATTGTGGTTCAGCAGAGATATTTTTCCTTCCTACACCACAATCATTCTGTCATGTCACTGTGCATGTCATTGAGCTGTGTCACAGCGATAGCAAGGAAACGTGTGCTACTACAACACAGTGACATGTCATGGTTTTGTGAGTGCTGGACAACACAGAAAGAGTCTGACATATCTGTCCCTCTCCACCTGTCCTCTGCAGCCATTACAGCAAAGCCAGAGAGTTTGGAAAGCAGAACTGTGAGGAGGGGAAAAAAGAACAGGAGCAGATGGCAGTAAAACGGGAACGTATTCACTGCACCTAATTCGACAGAGCACCAAAAACAGCCCAAGTATCACCTCATGACACTGTTAAGCCAACCACCATCACAGTCTCATGTCAGTAAATCAAACACTACCCTTTATCTAACTAATGAGAAAATTACATGTGTTGTCCTAGTCTGGCCATTCATTTCCTCTCTCGGAGAACAGATACAGCAGATAAAACTGTCATGGTACCTGAGGAGCACAGATTGAACTTGTTAGCTGCTTCATCAATGCGGCAACAGCATGCTCATACACCCCTGATTGAGATTCTGATGACCTGTCTCTTTTAATCCAACATGCTTCCACAACCTTCTGCTAATGTAATATTTGTTAACTGTAGATGCCTGGGACTCTGTCAATTTACCTCAATTTTGGCTTGTTTGTCAGTGTGGATTGTCCCTGGCTCCGTCTCTGTTGAAAATGACAGCTGTGTCGTAATGAAATCAGCAACATTGTCTTTCGTTATGTACGGCCGCAGATAATTTTCCTAACATTGAGAAAAAGGTCTCCACACTTGCTGCTTTTGTAGACTATGTTGTAGAAATCAAGTGATAAAAAAAATATTGTAATGGCTGAGTTGTGTGAAATCATATTTTGCACAGACTTACAGTAAGTACAGTACACTGCATGGGCTACAAAATAACTGAACGTGAATCCTTCTCTTAAATTCAGGGGCTTATAGTCAGCTGCTCAGCATGGCTGACCGTATTAGCCTTGCAGAGCAGAGGATTTTGCCTCTGCAAAGCTTTCTAAAGGACCATATAAAACAGACTGTAAGCATTCATAGTTATATGATAGGGTGTCTCAGGTTTTAGCCATTTGTATTGCAATTTATATTCCTACAAACAATGAAAAGCAAGGCTGCATACTGAGCTTAAAGTATTGAAAATCACGCACTTGTGCATTCAGGTATTACGGTATTTAAAACATGCCTTTGAAATGGTATAAATAGGCAAATATGGAGTTTTTCAAGGGGTGATAACACACTTAAGGAGGAAATAAAAGAACAACAAAGAAAATGATTCTCCTTGAACGTTACAGATATGGTGGAGAAACACGGAGCCATATTGAAATGGAAAACAGAGTGGGAAGGAAGCAAAAGCACATACAGAAAAAAACCCCAAATAATAGAAAGAAAGGAAGTGACAAAACCACAAATCATTGTCACTCAACTCAGCAAGTATTGCTCAGCACGTGGTTAGGTTTTATGGCTCGGGTCCATCTTTTTGGTTCACTAAACCCGGTCTTCAGCCACAGCAGACATACCTGCTGTAAACTACCAGTCCAGCACCAAATGACAGAACAAACTGGTGAATAACTGAAGGTGGGACAATAAAATCTGTCTAAAAGTGGAGACTAAAATGGAGACAAAACAAAATGGCTTTAATACAGTGTGCCTCAGTAGGCCAGGTCCCAGTATTCAGAATTAATACCACTAGAGAGAGATATTAATGTTTACCCTCAGGTCCTAACACACTATGTTTTCTTTCAGTGCTGTCAATACAATTCATTATTCAGCTCCTGTATGGATACTCTTTGTGTTTGTCAGACACTGCTTGACATTTTCTACATTCTATTTACATTTTGTAAGAACAGCATGTATATGTGGGACAAAGTGAAACAAAGAGATAACCAAACAGAGATGAAGTACTGTATGTAAATCTGTGCTTTGAGTATAATGCTTTGTGTTGTAATACCAGCTGTTGGCCTGTCTCACCTATCTAAATTGTTAATAAACTGATGGATGTCCAGAGAGCAAGAGGCTGAAGGCTACTGTGTCTTAATAAGTCAATATGTGAAAACACACACGCGCACAGCAAGAGAGACAATTTATACAAACTGACAAAATACTGACATCACCTTTCACTCTAAGTTCATTAACATAAGGAGAACTCGGAGACAATGATGTGATGAGACATTGCTTTTGCATTTTTCAGTTCAGCTCAATTTCATCTGCAGTTTCATTACCTCACAAACACCTCCCCTGTTTTTCTACCTCCGTTTCTCTGCCTCTGCTTTACTTTCCCTCTCTGTCTTTCAGAATTTAGAGGAGTGAGTAGGATGTGTCAGCAGCATTAACTTGTCACTCTACTGTGTTTGCAATGCCTAAAAAGACAATTGACAAGTAGTCGGTATCTGATGGAGTGATCTGGAGGAAAGCTTGGTGTGTGAGTGTGTGGTACAAGAAAAGCCTTTTTCCCCAGCCAACCTGGTGCGTTTTATTCACATTGTTAATAACTTGCAATAAACAGTACATCAAAGTGAAATACTCCTCTTGTTGACAACACGCTCTTTTAAATGTCACATCATGTGTCTTCTTTTAAAATCACCTTAACAGTAAGACTTGATAGAAACATTCAAAACACTTTGCAGATTAAATTAAACTTGATTGTTACTGCATAAGCACAAGTACTGCAGTTTGACATTAAAACCTTAAAATCAGTAAACAGTACTTCATATAAAAAAGATGTTCTAATAAAGTATAGATTTACTTGTATATAAGGAATCCTATCATATATACACATGTATGTGTGCAAAAATATAAGTACATAAGAAGAGCAGGACATATTTGCATATTTTGCAGAGGAGTAACTACATGGAGTATGAATGTGTCATTGTCAAGAGTTCAGCAGACAAACATCTGCTGGCCTTGTTCAGACCTGGCATGAACATGACCCTGTGACCAGCGCTAATGCAAGGTGTGAACACACTCAAGATGCATTGAGGATGCATTGAGATCCAGTCCCTCAGGACACAATCAGAGGTGGTCACGGATGCCTGGGATATCCACATTCTTTTAACAGTCTGAACAGGAATGTGGCCTGGGACAGATCGAAGGACTGCCTGCTCAGTGTTTTAAAGGTGTCTGAAAATTTTGAAAAGCCTTCAAAGTGTGAAGTGTGTGCTGATGTGCTGCCCGTATTCTCACGACTGTCCAAGACAAATTTCTCCTAAGGGCCACACTAAAGGCTAATTTACTTTAATGTAATCACAATGAGGTCCTTGGTCTCCTTGGTTCAGGGTTAGGTTGTTATCTCCACACTAAGCAGCCAGATGTTGAAGCTCCTCACTGTAGGCCTCCTCACTCTCTAAATGTCCAATCCATGCACAGGGACCCAGTCATAGGTGAACAACAAGTACAGAAATGGACTGAGCACACAGCCCTGTGGGACCCCAGAGTTCACTCCCAGAGTAGAGGAAATGTGGTGGTCTCATCTAAGGGACTGGAGTCTGTTGGTCACAAATGCATGAACATCTGGACATAAGCCTTGTTCTTGTACAGGTGTATCAGGGCAGAGTGTGGAATGGAGGAGATGGCATCCTCCATAGGCAAACTGGTACGGGAACAGGGTGGGAGGTAGGCAAGCCTTCAGTCAGAGAGACATCTGTGTAGTAATCCTGGTTGATGCCTTTATTACACATTGTAATAATGGGTGTGGAAGTCATTCCTGTTAGTTACGGCAGAATGTTCCAGCATGGGCACAATTGCTATAGTTTAGAGACATAGGTGTGGGAAAGGGAGGGGTTGAAAATGTCAGCGAAGACGCCAGGAAGCTGCACTGCACATGCCCTGTGCACATGGTCAGGGTTTGCATCAGGTCCTGCAATCCTCTGTAACTCTGTTGTCTCCATCATAACAAGTATAAAAGTGGTCAAGTTTGTTTGGGGGGGTGGGGGTG
>JAPQRN010000025.1:12553729-12574892 GCA_037367275.1 Coranthus polyacanthus | reverse complement strand
CAGCGGACCTGTAAGTACTGCACGTTTTGTGTCGATAATTGAAGCTACTTACTTTAGCATTACCCTTTAAAAGATGGAACACGCCACACGCCAACATCACCACTTCCATGCCTACATAAGAAATGCTTGTGTACTTGTAAATCTTTTAATGCACTAAAGGTAAGTACATCAACATGGTGAACCGAATTGATGTCCACTTATTGTGCCCCACTTTTCTTTTCCATGTTTAACAGTATTGCCAGTAAGGATCATGAGGTCGAGTTCTTTGAGGCTCTGGACCTTCACCCCCCCACGTTTCATCCAACTCTTCAAGTCAAAAAAAAAAGGAGCTATCGGACAAAAACTGACAAAGTTAATGCATGACATCAACAGGGTGGTATCTTAATGAAGTCAGAGCCACCACCCCCTAATGAGACGTTAGTATGACCTTGCTTCCTGTACCCTGACTAAGCCACACCTACTTTTAAAAATATAAAGTAACATAAAAATCACTTATTATTGATATCAAAATATTAAGTAGAAAATCTTTAAAACATAGTAACACCCAAAGACATCATTGGATATATGAAAAGGAACAAAAGCTCTTACAGACGGTTTCTCAAATGAGATCGGGTGATGTTCTGTATATGTGGAGGAGAGACACGGCTCCAGCTTTAGTGATCTTTCTGGTGAATGCCAATTATTGGCCTTGATATTCCAGCATCAGCCACAGAGACATATGAGGTAGGATTGTTGGATTATATTAGTGTAACGTGTGCATGTACAAACACAGACACACACATAGTGACATTCAGTCAAAGATAAACTGATTTAAAAAGAATTTGTGCATGTGTGGTCATGTACCGTCCTACGCCCGTCAGATGACCTTGATGCCTAATAGAAATGCACCTGACAGTGGCATAGGTGCTGCCATCACAAGTCTTCTTTTATGAAAGGATTGCATCTATCAAATCTATACATAGCTTTCTATTTAATTTGAAGTTTTTGTCCTTTGACCACATAATTCATCACAAGCAAATCATTTACAAGCGGTAGCTTGACATGGAACAACTTGGATTGTAAATGTTTCTAAAAACATTGCTGGATATCATTTCATATTTTGTAACTGTCGATTGTTAAATGAAATGCATTGCTGA
This sequence comes from Coranthus polyacanthus, assembly GCA_037367275.1. Classification (NCBI taxonomy): domain Eukaryota; kingdom Metazoa; phylum Chordata; class Actinopteri; order Kurtiformes; family Apogonidae; genus Coranthus; species Coranthus polyacanthus. Next base: position 12,573,756 of record JAPQRN010000025.1, on the reverse strand, counting down.
ATATTTAAAGAACAAAAGTGATTGATAGCCTCATCAAAAATGATTCTATTTTGATGTTTAATATCTTCATTAATATTCTGTAATGAGTTTTACTTCCATGCCAAGCAATCATTGTGTCAGAGAGGCTATCTCATTTTGAAATGGGCTCTTCTTCTGCCCTTTATATCATATTTAATTATTACTCTCCTCTTAATCTTGCAACACACACATGCACAGACAAAGGTTAGATGTACATATGCACACACACAAAACAGGAAGAACCCGAATGTCCACATATTGTATTTTGCGCTCCCTTGTCATTAAGGGACATCCATCACACCAACCTCTTGTCAATATTGAAAGCACATCTAAATTAACTGGTGCCAGAACTTTCAACTACAACATGCAAGAAAGTAAACAAGGCAGTGCATCATCAACCTTCATTCTCTTGAGAATTACGTAAAAGGACTCAACCTAAACATGGCCTGTTGGATAATTGCTTCCCCTCAAAGCATTTGTTATTGTGCTTGACAATGATTAATATCTCTTGTTTATGATGTACTGCATTATGTTGATAAAACAATGATGAGGCTCAAATCTTTTATGTGCTTCTGATGGATTTTGTCTAGCTATTATCTCAGACTGTGGTATGTGGACTGAATGGGTTGTACCTGTCTTCTCGTGTTTTTCTTTTGTGCCGTTATCACACATCTCTATTGCCTCCATGACCTGGTATTTCAACCTGAAATTAATCACTGTCAAGACAAAAGAGGTTTACAAAATATCCAAGGTCAAAAGTCTCCATGCTCTTCTTAAAACATTGTAGCTTTTAGACGTGAAGCTTGGGAAATATTCACACTTTCTATTTTAACAACAAAGACAAAGAGGTGTTTTGTTCTAAATTCTGTCAAAAACACAATTTATACTCAGAAAAAAAAGGAAATGACATTGATATTATACTCGAGTCAGGCGGAATAACCTTAAAAGAGTTGGGAAAACAAACTCCAAAGAATCATTTCAATTTTTAAATGAAAAATAGCTTCATCAAACATAGTGAAAACAATGGCTATTAGTGCTGTCTGTAATCCGTGAATACATAAATAATGTGCATTGGGAATATTGTATCACGCAGCCAAGAGAAAATAAAAAAAAAACACACCAATATCATAAATAGGGATGGCAGGGGAGAAGGTGGCCTAGTTACAGATGTCCAGATGTTACGGACAGTTTCCAGTGGCTTCTCCAAATGTTGCTGAAAACTGAGGCCATCATTTATTTTTGGAAGTGTCTGAGGAGTGGTTACTTGTGTAAAGAAAATCCTGGTTGAATTATAACATAAACTGGTCACAAAAAAACCCATAAACCGCAAATAATGGGAACCAGGCATAACTACACTGTTTTGTCCGAGGAACAAGTTGCATTTAAATCTGACACACTGTTTGCCAGTTGTCTATTATGTATTAAAAGTTCAGTGTGTAATGTTTAGTGACCCTGACCTACAGTGGCCACGAAAAACACTGAAGTCCCTCATCAGAGCCAGTATTTGTTTTGTCTGCTCTTTGTCGTTTAGTTAAGGGGATATCAACTCTGGTCCACTCAAAAATAGTAGAAGAAGTTGATAAAACAGAAAAAAATGAGAAGAAAAAATCTGTTTTGATCTACTGTAGAAACACGAGGACGCCACACGGCGGACTCCGTGCGGGTGGGCCTACTCCCTCTGTAGATGTAAACGGCTTTTGTTCAGGGAAGGTAAACAGAGCTCCAAGCTGACTCCGCCTTTGACCACTCCCCCAATTAAGGTAGCTCACCTGGGCTCGCTCTCCCTTTGGCTCCTGACTCCTGTGGTTGCGGCTGGGTGGCCGTGATCAGCCGATTACCAGGTATGACAAATACTTTCCATGTGTGCCAGGCAGTTATCTGATAAGAACAACCCGGATAATTAGCTTCTTTGTTTCCGTTTACCCTGTGCTCCAGAGTGTGAAGCCCTAGTGATCTGCTTTTGGCTCATTGTCTTAGAGCCCATATAAAAGTGATAAGTAGGGTCATGACCTGAGGCAAACAGTATTTTTATTTTTAGCTAATTTCAGTTTCATGTTCGCGTTTTGTTTTGCCTTTATTCATTGAACAGTTTTTAATTGTGTTGCTATAGTCATTACTCTGCTCTGGTGATTCATTTGCTTTTGCCTTAGTTCATTGTTTGGTATTTGCCTTACTGTGTTTTTCCACAGTTGTTTTGTTCTACATTAGTTGGTTTAGCTTATTTAACTGACCTTATTTTGTTAAATCATAAACATCCTAGTTGGTTTCCTTTAGGTGGCTGGATGCCATAGTGTAGGGAGTTTCCTGGGCACCATGGTGAGGCCTCCCCACATGTGCGTGAACACACTGGGACATGATAGAGACTACACCTTTAATTTGAGGTGAAGTTTGCTATGTCTAATGGAGGTATGAGGCAGCATCCCTGCACTTCTCTGCGTAGTCCGTCTCTCACAAGTGGCTCCAGCTCACTCTCCACATTTAGGTTATTTTGTTGTGTTGAACTGCTAACTTTAAATATAGATTTCGTCAATTTTAAATATTTTATAGGCCTTTTTAAAGACTTGGTTAAATAAAATATTATGTTTATTCACCCTATTAGTTGTCATTTTATTTTGTCTATTAATCTTTGTTCTTTCTCCTTAGCAGTAACAGCACTTTAGTTATTGACTTCTTAAAGTAAATTATTTGCATTATTTCAATAAACTTTTTTGATTGAGTTTAAACATGACTCTGTCTTCTTTTTTTTATCAGGAGTGGATCTGCAGGCCACAAACTACAACAGTAACTCACATTTCCTGGGGTTTTGATGCCCAGGTTTGCGTAGTTGGTCTCATTCTCTCCATAGCGTGAGCTCTCATCACACGACAACTCAGATTTTCAGGTGATTGTACAGAAATGAAAACAAAATTATGAATATTATATTCCTTTTCTGTCACTAGATCCTCCTAAATCCCTGTAAATCTTACACACTACACCTTTAAATAAATTAATATGCCATAGGTTTTGACACATTCAGTCAAGTTTGGGCGGTATGAAAAATGCAAATTAATAGAGAAAGCAGTGATTTACTTTGACTTGCATTTTGCCTTTCTGTGTATGACTGCTTACTCACTTGCTGAATGGGACTTTTTTAACAAGCTACACGAATAAGGCCATCAAATGACTTTGTTACTCAAATGCTTTGTTTACTGTTATATTGTGTCAGTAAACTAACATTTAACATTAGCTCACCCATGACCTCCCACAGGCCTTTTGTCCAAATATGGTCACTTCTGGCTCCAAAAAGCCAACATGGCAACAGCCAAAATGCAAACTCCTGGCTTCAAAACAACAGTTAAATCAGTCCATCCACTTCTTAAATGCAGTCTGATATTTACAAATGAAATCAAATTTACCAAACAAACATGCTTTCTTTTTGAATGTGTATTTTCCTTAGCGCCCCAACGTTTTCTTATTTGGGGTTGTACATCGGTGGACTTTTGATCCACATATGGGAGGAACCAGGGAAGCAGTAGATTTAAAGCTATAACCCTGCTGTTGTTCTTTTAAACATGAAAAGCACTGCAGCGATCTCTCTGTACATACCCTTTCAGGACTAGGATGTAGTAATTTGAAATAGAGTGCTGTGGCTTGCATTCATTTTTCCAAAAGATTGTTTTTTTACCTGTCACAATTGCTGTAGAAATGGGGGAATATTTTTTTTCATATTTTCTACGTCAGTCAGGTACAGGTAATGGGTCATTTCTGCTTCACAAGTGACCCATTGGTTACAGAAAGCGACTGACCTGCGCCTCTGAAGATGATCTGTTAGTCGGTCTCGCTGGATCTACTCGGCCAGAATAAGAGTGAATATTTCTGTCGCACAGTGGGAGGATTGTCATTCTCCTTTCTTCCACCATCTGTGCATTACCCCCTACGTGAAAGAACAACAACCTCCGAGCTGCAACTACACCCTGAAAATGGCAAGTTTTGACAAAGAAACATGTCTTTTTATGTGTCATTTTCTTTTGTAGGGATTTAGTCATTTTAATACCACAACACACATGTTCCACCAAAAGAACTTCTCTCCTGACACTATTTTTCAAATGCACTGTCGCAGCATCCTCAGCGTCACCCAAGAACTAACCAAACAACCCAGATAACTTTTACCCCTATTCCACAACGATACTGGAAGGTGCCAGACCTATCTAAAGCACTGGTGCAGTGTAAATGAAGTGTGGAGATAGGTCTGGCTATGTGAGACTAGTCATCTGTTATAAGAGGGGTTGAATAAAGGAGATGAGCAACAAAATGGTAAAAAAATAAATAAATAGAGGAATGTAATGCCCAGGTAGACCTGAGGGATGGAAAGGAAACGAAAGAAAGGGAATAAGGAGGTGAACTAGTAGAGGAGAAATGGCATATTACCCAGAGGTGGGGTGATATTTCTAGTGTGAAGGTGATTGTTCCTGTTCAGCGACTTGATTTGCCAGAGAAATGACCCTTCTACAGACCTGACAGGCTGTTTAGCTATGAAGAAGGAAGGATAAAGTGAGAAAAGAAAGATATAAGCAATGGAAAATGTAAAGGATGCAGAGAATAAGAAAGGTTGAGCATTGGGAGGAACAAGACAAAGCAAAAACAAAATTCACAAAAAGCAGGAAAAAGGTGAGGAAACAGAAATAGTTAATAGTTAATAGATAATAAATATTGAAAAACAAATAAAGTTTGGTGGGTTATTTGTAAGTAGAACAGAGTATAGTATTTCTGCTGTAGCTGCCTGAGGTTCAGCTGCAAACCCAATTTTTTGGGTTTTTTTTTTTATGCCACACACAAATGTTCTCTTTTCAGTTCGCCAAGTCAAGTCCAGTCAAGTATGTTTTATTTACAGTATATAGTCCCACACACACAACTGTTTCTCGTGGTGGTTTCACAGTATGTACAGCACTCAGCACCTTCTATCCATCGACCTTTAGGAAATCATTTGAGAGTGAGAGTATTTTCACTGGCACATACTGCCTCTTAATACAGGTCTAACTACTTTTTAACATCGCAGATAAAGTTGGTCCCGTGAGGATGTGTTGGTGCGCTGGACTGGCTTGTCAGACTTCATTTTCACATGCAACATCTTCTAGCTCTGCCACTAGTATGTGCCGCACACTCTCGCTGCCACAGACTCTCGCTTGTTCTTTTGTTTCTGCCTCTCTCTTCCTCTCTCTGTCTTTCACACAGAGACAGACACAGCGCACCAAAAAGCATAGTCCAACAGTCATAGAAGAGTCATTCTGCAGCCTGAACTTATCAGTGATGTGCCAACATTTATTTTCATTGATTTTCACAATGAGTCACACTTCAAAAAATGTACTCCACTGTCTGATGGGAGTGGAGAGGGGGAAAAAAAGGACATTACTCTAGATAGCTCAAAAAGAGCACCCAGATTGTATTCAATTGTTATAAACACCATAATCTTTTATTGCTTTTATTTTGATGCTGAGGGAAGAGTTGCTCCACACACAAAAAAAACACGTTTTGTTTCTCTTACATCCATGATTGGGCCATGCAGGGTTTGGTTTCTTGCTGAGACAAATTATTGCTCAGGCGACCCAGCAAGGGTTTATCAAGCTCCAGCTCTCTACTCTGAGCTTCGGCTGCTTTTACCTTTCATAAGCGTTTACTTTCAACACTGCCGTACTGCGTGGTAGTAATTTACTGCTACCTTTAGTCAAATTTACAACAAAACCGATGTCCGGAATACACGCAAAGTTTCATTTTCTTTCCTTCTCGAAGCATTACAAAAACATGGGGTGAAAAAAAAAAAAAATGCATGAAACTACTGTGAATACCCAGTGATTGTGGCCAGCAGTGCCCAGCTTTGGATAATCATAAGTGGTGCTATTGTAGATTCCTTTATTCTTGTGTGATTTAAAAAAAAAAATATAGCCTGGTCCCAGAGTCACACTCTGCTGCAGGAATAAACAAGCAGTGCATTGTGTTGTGATGCTGCTGCTGCCTCCTCTGTGTTAGGAAATGTAAATGTGAAAAAGCAGCCAATGATTGAGACATAATACAGGAGAGACACCCCAACCAAGAGAAAGAGAAATACAACTACAAATATTCTTCCCCAAACTTAGCAGAAGAATACTGTGTTAAACTTAACACAGTTTTTAACAAATTAAACATTCTTAACAATTAATAACATTGTCTAGCATCATGTGAGAATGCTGTACATACTGGGTTTTATCTGTTTTTTCATGTACGTTTATGTATTTGGATGCCTCGCTTGTGGTAAAAGCCATGCGATTGGCCTTTAGCACATGCAACATGTTAATTTGATTGACGTAGTCTGTAGCATCTGATCACTCGCTTACTCAGTCCTTTCCTTGTAGTCAAGGATTCAGATAACACCAGCGGCAAGGTAGTGTCGCATAAGCTTCTGGCTGGTCATCCTGTTAGTAACTGAGACTCTGATAATGAGATCGTTATTTCTTTACTTGCCTAGATTCACTTGTAATGCTATATGCTGTGGAGCTGTGGTGTAGATTAGCTTTGTTTTGGTGTTCTAGCCATATCCAGTGCCAGTCTGACCATACTTAACATACACCTACAGACGCACACGCATTCATTTTGCAAACACTTGTTATGCCATGCAGAAGATCTCTGGCACTGCCCTACTTTGATGCACTATAAGCATCCATGAATACTTTTTTATGGCTGGCATCATTACAAGACACTCAGAAATAAAGCTACACACACACACACACACACACACACACTCACATTTCCATTAACACACATATATTCATGCACGCATCACAGCCTTAGTCCAGACATCAAAGCAATAAGAGGAGGCCTTGCTGAACCTCCACAGGCTCTGCTCGGCAACAGGAGACTAGCAGCCAAATAAAACATTTAAAAATCTAGGTTACTGGCACGCATGAATATCTTATGCAGCTCTTTTTTTAAGTGGGAGGGTGACACAGTGATTTGTGCTGGGGGAGAGATGCTGCACGCCTCTGCATAGCGTAGCCTGATTTCCCTCCTCTGCGACATAATCTGAAACAGAGATGCCTTACTTCTCTCATTTGAACGGGTGTCAATGTGTTGTCACAGAGTTTGCTAACATCAATATACATACATCATTGTGCCTAGGGGGGATTTACAAGAGATGTCAATCAGCCTGTTTATCTAAATACTGCACATCCTTGTTAAAAACAAAAATAATTCAATTCCATGATCATAAAAAAAGGACATGTAAACTGGTGCTACAGCTTCAATCAATTAGTCCTTGAGTCAGGAGACAGTTGCTAACAACCCCGAGGGCAGATTTTAAAATGGTGATGTTATTTACCTGGCAATCAATCATTTGTGAGTGAAGACACGGCCAATCTGTTAAGGTTGATCTTTTCTGCTACCCTCTGAGACTTTTCACTAACATCATTCACTGCTGGGGATGAACAGTGTGATTCAGCCTTTAGTAGAAGATTACATTTCCTCTAACTGAGTCCTAGTGTCTGTTTGGAGCACACACGGGATGCTTTCACCATCCTGTGTGCTAAAAACCTTTTCCCCTCAGACATAAGACATTAAATTGCTTTTGTCTGAAAGCAATAAATAAATGCAACCTCAGCAGTCAACAGGATTAATATTGAAGATTTGGGGCACACATGTATAAAAGCTGCACTTACAGTATTCATGCACTTAGGATTTAAGTAAAAGATGGATTCAGTTCAGTCCTTAAAGTTGTATCTTATCTAGTTTAAGGAATGGTATTGCATTTTTGCATCATTTCCAACTTTTAGTACCTTACTATTCTGAATAATATTGTAGATTATGGTTTGTAAAGATAAATTTGACTTTTGGCTCTGCCTACACTGCATTTTTTTTTACCTTGTCTTTTAATTTGTGCTCATAATCACACCTTTGCATTTTATCTCTTTGCTTTAACAAATTTAACAGTTCATTTGGGTGTTCGCGCTGTTATTGCTCAATGGTGACTTGCTCTATAACCTCTACAATTGTGCAAAAATACACACAATTTGTATTGTCAACTGCATAGTCACATATTCCTGACTGTAAACAGACACGCATAATTGAACCATACTAGGAGAGTTTATTTCAAAGAGGGATGGTAAAGAGTTAACAAATTACCAGCAGAAGTAACTAGAATCCACATCTGACTTGATCCATGAGCTTGAGAGAACTTTAAGACTTGATCCAGAATGCAGATAGCTTCTTTCTGAGCCTTAGAGCCTTAATGCTAGCTTTATAATCAGACTACTTCAGACACAAAAGCCGCGATAAATCATATGGATGATCATAATTCATCCCAACGCTGTGGTTCTTTTTCCGTGAAGAAAAGTAACATAATGGGGCCCAAAGCACTTTAATGTTACGGCAAAGTTAACTAACAATAGACCAAGCTAACCTTGCAAATATAACCAGCAGAGGAGAAGAGTAAAATATCATTGGCATTGCCTTCATAAACAATAGATGTCAAGCATGAAGAGTAAAATACAAAAAAAAAACGGATTAAAAATTAATCACTTACCGCTGCTGTGAATCCCTCCTCTTGCTGCCGCCAGTAATCCCGACCAGTAAAAATCCCACAATGCATCTGTAAATTTTAAATTTCACAGGCTCTGCTGTGCATTTGATCCAACTGTCCAATGAACTGCCCCCAGTGGTCTACTGCACTGTTGCAAAAACAAGAAACTCACTGCAGAATCATGCTCAAATTTGATAGCAATTCATTACAGTGTAGATCTAGAGGGAAAACACTATTAAATAAAATGTTACAGGAACTGCTTTCTGAGATCTTGGTTTTATTCGTCTTGAACTGAACAAATGTACTATTCAAAATGTAGAACGGTAATGCGTGGCACGACTTTAAATGTGTCCATGCACAATTGCAATTTCCAAAAATACAGCATTTTCCCATAACGCTTTGCAAATTATAGTAACTAGCTTTAATTTTTTAAGTATTTTAAAGGGTAACAGTGTTGCTTTAGTAGTTTACATTTTTGGTGATGCACATCTCATACATATTTCAGCACAATATGATAAAGCATTCTCACATGAAAATGTAGTGTGTTGTCGAGACCTACAGCGATGTAAATATTCAATGCCATCTTTTTGTCTATAAAGCACTCGCTCCACTATCCTTTCTAATCTGCTTCATTACACTGATGGATTTTACCCGATGTTCCACGTGTACTGTGCCATATTAAAAATCTTAACTCAAACCTCCCTTACACTGCTTGTAATTGCTTTGCTATAACTATATTTTAGATTTCATTGTATGTTTTTATTTATTTTGAACCTGTCTAGCTATCTAGCAGTATTTTAGATTTTGTTTTACATATTTATTTTTTTAGCTGCTTTTTGTTAGTGCCTTTCTTTGTGATATTTCTTCACTTCGCTTTGAATTTGACTCGATGCCATTGCAAACGAAGGTCGCGCCTCGGTGATCTCTCGACTATCAATGAAGGTTGTATTTATTGAATGGGAAATGAACAAATCTGAGGAATGAAGCAGAATACCAGATTAATTATTTGATTTCATTGATGTGGCTACTTTGAATAAAAGAGTATGTTTCTGTCATTTAGCTTTAATGTCTGATTTTGCCAGTGTCTCTCTTAGGATAAATATTTTTGCAGTGAATGGACAGTAAGGTCAACCATCATCAGCAAAAATGTACTCTCTGAGGTAATAAAGAAATGTCAGTCTAAGTCCTACTATTAAAAAAAAAAAAATTACCATTTCATTTTATAGACTCGTAAAATGAATGTAAAGTGATGAATGTAAGCTCAGAAGGTACTTTACAGCTCGGGTCTTAATAAAGTGTGGGAGGATCAGCCTGGCCTTTAAGATAATGTGGTCCACCTTCTTTTTGATCCTTCAGGGTGTGGGGCAAGCACGTGTTGAGCAACACCACTCAACCTCAACCTTATGGTAATGTGACTCATTATGGCCATAACCTTGAGGCTACGAGTTTGTTTGTATGTGCATGAATAAAAAGCATATACTGATATATGTACTCATATGCTGTATATGTTCTGTGCACATGTACAGCATGCGTATTGAATGTGTGCAGCTCGTGTTGGGTGTTGTGCTGACATATTGCAGCCTTTGGCGTTCATGAATCCCAGATTGCAGTAGATATGCACACCAGTGTTACAAGTTATTACGCTTCCTGAACTACCCATCATTGTCTTCTGCATATGAAGTCATTCAGCTTGCCCCTTTGTCTTTTCCACTCCTTATGCTGTGTTTTCAATGTCCCTGCATGCATCAACGTCAGCCGCCCTCCCTACAGGCTTCTGATTTATGAAACCTGGTCTGTCATTACTGCCTCAAGAAGGGAGCATTGATGGACCAATATGTCGAGTCTGTGACCCAGGAGAATCACTCCATGTCCACAAACATCATGAATATTTTTCTGACAACCTGTAGCCTGCAGCAGCTCAGATTTAGATGACGCAACATGATATATTGAGATTTTACAAGAAATACCGGTTTGTTTTATTTTGTAGTTAGATCTATTTGTCTTGCTGAAGCCCTTCCACCAAAATCATGTTTTACAGGATGTATTTCTGTGGCTGTCATGGCTCTCCACTCTTTGATTTTGATATATCTTTAGGTCCACACATCATACTTTTTGCTTGCCGTTCAGAAACAATCTCCCTAAAATAAGACAAACATTTATGTTCAACACACTTGCTGCAGTTGTTGGTGGACCAGGTGACATTTTCCTTTTTTAGCTCTTTTTCTCTCTTTGCAGCTGTGACTCTAGCACCTTGTTCTCGTTTTTGCAGACAGTTCCCCCAACAGCTGCCGATCCAAACTATCATCCCCAGAGGAGTGAGCAGTAGGACAAAAGGGCAGCCTGTACTCTAAAAATATAGCAAGATCTAGTCTCTGGTGCATCTTTAATAACACCAACCCAGGGCGTGATACAATGTAATTATCGCAGGCAGAGGCTCGAGGGCAAGGCAGCAAACACTGCACAGGTCATGTTTGATAGAAACAACTCACAAAGAGACAAATCTATCTATCTATCATTCATCCATCTCTCAGCCCTAGCATCCGCTCTGCCTCAAGACCATGTACACAGACACACGCACAATCTCTTATGTAGCCAATGCCACTTTTTGATTTGATTGACTTTTTGCTTCTCTGGTGTCCGTGTGTTCACAAAGTTTCCCTGTGCACCGTGTGTCTGTGCACTTCCAGCATAGACTTCCCTGTCAAAGAAACGGCTCTATCTTTCTCACTTTGTATGTGTGTGCCTTGGTGTGTACTTTTCCTTGTGTGTGTGCGATCCTCCAGGCTTACTTATCCCCACATGAACTGAAACCTTAGAATAGCAAAGTGGTCATTTGTGAGGGCAGCGTGTGTGCACACCCATTGTTTCTCCCTTTTGTGTGTGTGCGTGTCAGCAAGCGTGTAAGCTATCCAATGTACTGTATGTCACGAGGACATATTAGACGACTCATGTACTGTAAGTAAGTGTGGAGTTCACTTCAGGCAACTCGCTTCCAGTAAACTCCGTTGACCTTTTGTTGCTTGGATGTCCTTAATCTGTTTGTGGCATCTGCTATTCTTTCGAGGCCTTGATGGCAGAGCTGTTTGTGCGCATGATTTTAAAATATTGATTTGGAAAACTTTCTTCCACTTTGCAACTTGTCTTTTTATTTTACGAGGCAACGTAAAGGTACCTGAGGTGAGGGCCAAAACAGCACCGTCTTAAGAGAACCACCAACACTTATAAAAAATTCAACGACTCACCAAATACTGGCAAGAAGTAGAGGAGACAGATAGCCGCAGGTCTGATGTCATCATGTTGCCTTGCATTCACATGCGGCACACATCTTGGAAAAGCATTGACAAAAAAAACACTTACATCTCCAAGAAAAGACTAAAAAAGTAACCTTACCACACACGCATATCCCTCCATCACCTCTTACACACACAAACCTTGTCAGTATTTAATGTGTTGTTCTCTCCCAGGGTGCTATCAGCTGTCCTTTGCAGATAATGTCTCAAATGTTTCCATACCTTTCCCTGTACACATGCATTCACCACACTGACAGAGATACAATAGGCTAGAAGATAGAACCAATGATATCCTGGCTCCCCTATTCAGCCTCTGTCCTCGTCTCAAAGACTCGATTATGTGTAACCCTATGCCAGGCAAACACCACCAACTTGGACCCATTCACCACTGTTTCCGACTCGTAGAAGACAGCTTTGCTATTTATCCTCAGGCGCATGCCAGCCTTTTTTTTTTCCAACCCAGCCACCTATCAGGGGTGGCGTGGGTAAGATGGTGTAATTAATCTGTCAAAAGCCTCATGCCAGAGGGTTGCATTTGGGGATCAGACAATCCTTCTCAGTTGCTCTCGGCAGCACAGCCCTTGATCAGGAATCAGGCCAGCTATTATCTGTAACAACAGAGATAGGATTGCTCTCAACGTCATGTCTCCCTGACAACCAAGGAGTGGTGGACTCAACGCTTTTGAAAAAAGGGACATCTTTGACCAGGCACTTTCTGTTCTTTCCCTAAAGTTGGCTCCATTAAAACAAACTGCTTAAGCTGTTACTGGCCCTTTTGCTCCTTGCAAAGAAAGCCAAATGGATCGGCAAGACAAAAGCACTGGTCAGAATGTTGAAATGTTTCATGATTCAAAACCTATAGAATTATGCTGCTTTTTACTACTAATTATTAAAAGCAGACAAAAAAAAATACTCACTAAAATTACACTTAGTTGCCAACTTAATCATGCTCAAAGGTTTAAAATGATTTGAAATGCTTTGGTCTCAGCCCTTCAAAATCTTGGTCTCGTCTCAGTCTTGATACACTCTGGTCTCGGTTATGACTTGCTCCTGGTGTGGGTGGTTTTGACTACAACACAACTGGAATTAAAGCAGACAAAAATCAACCATCATGTAGCTGATGTGGTCACTCACTTATTTGCCAACTTCATCACGCTCAGAGCCAAAAGAGTTGGCCAACATATTTAATCTTGTTCAACTGGGTCCATTTAGGGGCAGGGGATGCATGCTGGCACTTCTTTTGTACCATGACAAGATTGTTGTCAAGTGTTATTTATTTGATTGTTCCCTGAGAGCAACACATCGTCATCATGATTTTTTTTAGAAAAATCTGATTGGCAGCACCTCTTCACTCCATTGAAATACTGTTATAGTCTCAGTGAATGATACAGAAATTTTGTAATTACCAAGTGACAGTAGGTCATGGAGCCAATTTTTGGCTTAGATGGCTAATCACACACTTTAGAGAGGTAGGAGGGCTACATATGTGATTGACATCTTTAATTATCGATAGCTGTTAAGATTCTGTCAGACGCTACGGCTCTGCTCCATGGCTTGTCACAGCTTCACTTTTTTCCATAGCCTCATATCATCTATCTTTACATTTAATCTTTTGATTTGGACAAAGAGGAGAGAGCCCCAGGAGGAAGGTTTATATTTGCCGTTTCTTCCACTGATTTCTGCCTCCTGCAGCTTTAATGCGAATATATCATGGATCTATAGATGGATGAGATACAAAAAAAAAACCTCATATTTGGCTCAGCTAATTGATTTCTTATCAGACTTTTTATCTGATTGCACTGGCATTTGAACTTACATTTCATCTCTTCCCATCTCGCCGCTCAGTCGCTGGAATTATCTTGCTTCTTTTACATTTCCTGCTACGGGCCCAGGATATGCTTTATTGGGCATCGTGGTTGATATTCAGATCACTTCTTTTTCATTGTTTTTTTTTCCAGCCTCAAAAGACCTCCCGCTTGCCCGTTCAGCTTTGTGAACAGATAAAAAGTCTTGAAAAATTATAGGAGAATATTTATGGTGGAAGGTGATTTCAGAGTTAAGCTGCTGAAAAGAATTGGCAGGATGATGTCAGTGATAGCTATCTTCCTGTATTCTGCTTTGTTACGCCCTTAACCTTCATCTGTCCTGACTGTTCACTGTTGTGACTGTTCTCATTGCCATTGTTCACAGTGACTAATGATAATTGGTTCAGTGCAGCTGTTAGTATTTGGAAATATTCTCATTTTCAACAGTTTTGTCATCTAAAGCAGCCGTTTGTAAGCTTTGTGGCTCGTAAAACCCTCAAAACACAACAAAGACTGCTTGCTCATTGCTGTTTCAGGAGCTTCTTGTCACTGGTAGCTCGTAGAAATGAAATCATTACAAAAGAGATTTCAAAATAGGGGCATGCCAAAAAAACATCACTTTGTGTAGCAGAAATGTGTTTCCCCTTCTTCTCCACCCCGTTGTTCTCAACATTTTCTTCAGTCTCTTGTGAGGGGCTGCATATATTTACACCAGAAAGACAGCTCTTAACTTAAGCTGAAAACGAGTCCTAGCTTAAGAATGATTTGGGAAACTTCTGAGCAACGAAGAGACAAAAACTTTTATCTCAATGAAGCAGCGTTGACCCCATTGGTGCATGTGTAGTGGTTGATCATCACAAAAACACCCTCATGTGATATTTAGCAGAGAATGGCCAGTAAAATCAATTAGAATTTAGTTTCTCTTAAGACTAAGTACTTTAATTTGGTTTTATTTTGGGGACTTGATCATTTTTTTGTCAAGTTTTTCTTTAGTTTTAGTATTAGTTTGAGCTTTTAACATATAATGATGAAAACCGTGTTTATAGAAGCTGAAAAGGGTTGGATTAAAAAAAAAAAAAGCGTTAAAGGTTTTCAACCAGATGGTTCAACCAGATTTTTAGCCAAATGAGAAGAATTCAATACAAGAGAGAAAATCTGAGTTGGTTGCTCCGTAAGTGGTCAGATCAATGAGAAATGGTTCTGAACTGAGCTTCAAAATGATTTGCCTAATTTGATTTCCAAGACCAAATGTGACAAACACTTTCATGCAGAGTGGAGGAGAAAGAGCAACTGCAGGAAAACAAACAGTGAAACAGAGAAATATTGAACATCAAAAAGGCCAGTTTCATGAATTTCATTAACAGCCCCTTCTAGTCAGTGATGGTTTACTTATGAGATTAGTATATAACTTGAACCTGGATTTTAAAGAAATCTTTTGTCCAACATTTTGCAATTATTGATCACTTTTAAAGTCTGTTTTTTCCCCCCAGATACTCTCATATTTCATAGATTTTTTTGTTTCCCCCCGGCCTCTCTTATCTCGCAGTTGAATTGGTTGCAACTAAGAATTCCCCCATGTTTTTTATTTTGTATTTTTATTCAATCTTAAATTACTTTAAGTCATTTTTGTCCTGATTATCTGTAGGTTTTGAAATAGCAGTTCAAAGCCCCAAAATATACCAAATTCACTGATGCCGGCAGCTGAGCAACCCATCGCCCAAGTGACGCTGTTTATGTTCAACCCACTAACTGGCATCAAAAATAATTAAACAAGGGCAGGTTCAATGAGCACTTCCCATCTGCCCGTGGAGAGGAAATGACACGTTTAATATCCTGCTCATCCTAGTATAGCAGATGTACAGCCCCACCTCATGCGCCGGCTGCCACAGTGAGTGAGGCACAGGTCCAATTAGTGAAGAAGTTTCATTTACAGAAACACCAGTATAAACAAGACACGGGAAAACTCAGTTCCTCAATGCCAAACTTGCTTCCTAAATGACAATGAAAAGCAGCAGAAAGTATACTGTCACATGATGTCTGCTGCTGGGGAAACGGCAACATTCATTCAGAGTGATAAAGTGATTTAATATCCACAGCGTCTGGGCTGCTCTGTTCAGTGGTGCCAGGAACAATTACCGTCATCAATAAATGATAAATGCCAGAACAGAAGAGAGGCTATTTCTCCACTGAGGAGTTGTATCGCTTTGCTGATGGATACAGGACTTTCACTCTCTCTGCTCTCAATGATAAGTGGAAAGGCAGAGGTTGAGACATTAGAGGGGAACGGAAAAATAATTCATTTGGGATAATGATCACGAAGAAGTGCAAATAACAGAGGCATTAAAGTGATGATCAATCCAGGTGGAAGCAAATTGTGGCTTTAATTTGCATCAGGCAGACAAAACTTGAAGTTGCATGTAAACACAATATGCAATTTACAAGAGCTTTGGTATTGTGCATTAGGGTGAAGTGATACAACGAGTCAGCTAAGATGTAATAACTGCATTTACGTTGCCAGTGCCTCTGAGCTATTTCTTAACCACCAATATTAGACACATGGTAAAATACAACAATGTGCGCTGTGGTCACGGCAGGTGAAGAACAATACCTTTGTTGTACTGCAAATGATTTCAGTCTTTAGAGACCAGTAGCAATGGCAGCCCTGATGGACTGTATCATGTACCTGTTCAGAATAGGTTTTTCCAAATCACTGCATTTACTACTACTTTTCCTGAGGCAGACACTGCTGTACAACAGATCTTCCAGGCCTGCATGGTCATATGGGAGGTGCAGTCTGGCATTATTATGGCTGTGAGTTCTGTTCACCAGTTAATGTGCTCATTCAGTGAAGCAGTAGAACCCGTGAGGTACAAGTATACCCTGCCACTGAGTATAGTAGATGCAAGGAACCATGGAAAATACAAAATTGCATGGTCAACATAAAAATCTAAAAGAAAAAGTACATTGTCTTTCTGCATATATCTATGCTTTCACACATCAGTGCATGACTAAATGGTGTTTAGCTTCAGCGCTAACTTAGGTAATTGCTTCAAGTCAGAATTTCAAGGAAGAAAAGAGCAGCAATTAACTATGACCGCTACAGGCTTGCATACTGATGCAAAACAGACAAATTTCAGTGTAAGCATGCAACTATATGTTACCAATATGATCCTAAGCATGTTTTTCGACAATTGACAATTGAATCCAATGCCAAAGTAACTTGAAGCGTAACACCACTGATGGCTTCTAAATGCTGGCTCCAGAAAAGCCTGGTTCCAATTGACTTCCACTGAACTTCTTTCTAGAAATATTAAGCCAAGAAATGTTTTTTACACTTTTTCATTTTGGACCCTAATAAGTGTTCTGGAGGTTTTGCTCCTTTAATAAGATTTTAGAGCTTACAGAAACCTTCTCCCTGCTGTCAGTAAGGTGCACTGATGTTGTCACACAAATATTTCACAAAGTTTACTGTTTTACCTAGTCCGGGACCCAGACGCATTCACTCCATTCAAGCTGACTTCCACTGAGCCTAGATTGGGTAGAGCTAATCACAACCATTTATCTGATATGGAGCAGGACAGATGAGGTTTCGATACAGTGATGTGCTTTTGATACAAAGCATTGGCTTTTCTCTGTGACCGTTACTCTAATTGGCTGTCAGTCTGTCCAGTTGCATCCAGAGACATTTTGGTCGGTTGATAACACCCATTCGAAATCAAAAACGAACTGAGAGGGACCAGTCTAATTCTCATTTAAGAATTAGTCGGGCAATGCCAGGTTTTACCATATTAGTAAATTAGTGTTAGTCTAATCCATGACTCCTTGCTCCCAGCTCCACCCTTTTTTCCAAATATGGTCACTTCTGGCTCCAAAAACTAATGGTTTACAGCCTTTGGTTTTCAATTAAATCTTTCCTCACAACACAACAGTATTGCTCATTCAAATGCCTAATATGACTTATGTTACATCTACCACCACAAGAACCACTTCCCCCTGTGTGAATTATGACTTGTCTGTCAGGAGCAAGAGGCAGAGGTGGTGTGATGTTTTTATGAGTGAGAAAATCTGATGGGGAGGAGGTCAGGGAAGATGGATGAGAGAACAAAGCATGTGATTGCAACAAAGGACACTTCTGTTTGTTTTCTGTTTACTACTCGATCATTTTGTTTTCTTTAAATGGGTACAGTCCTTTCATACTATTAACTAAGTAGCACTTAAAGGAAGGCTGTGAATTATTAAACGCTTTTTTCTTCCTTTTTTTAAACCTCGGAATAGTTCTCTTAGAAAATTGCACCCACAAAAGTAATTGCTGAAATCTCAGGATGAGGCAACATGGCTAAAAATAGATCCAACAGGACAGATTGTGAAGAAGCCGAAAGATATTTCAGATGAGTTATTACTTAATTGGAAGTAAAACAGAAAGCGGGTGCACCTGTGATGTCGCTAATAGTCCCCCATTGCATGGGAAACTGTAAATGTGGAAGAACATTGACAAGTTCAGTAATGACATTAGAAACAAAACTGAAGACCTAAGCTACCCCATTAGTCTTCCTTTAAAGTGAACTAAACCATAACCATAGTTATGGATGACTATAAAACAGACATATTTCATTTGTGTAATCAATTGAAAAACAATTGCTGACAAGCAACACATTTAGTTTGAGTATTTGAGTTTGAGTTGTACCAATATCGTATTGCATGTGGATTTGTTCGTCACATTTTTGCTTCATACATAATGTATGTCATGGAAGTTCTGCTGCACAGCACTTGGACAAAAAGGCTGCAATTTGTATCGTAGATATGTGAGATGTACTTTGCCATTTCTGCCACCTCTCCCTTCTCTCTGTGCAAGCAGCTGCCTAGACCTAGACAGATATTTGTCATTTCAATCCATAACATGTCTCAGTTCATCTCATCTCGCAGGCTGCTGCTTAATGAGAACTGTCAACCATGTGCTCACTCTCAACACATTCTCATTCTCTCTATACATGCAATATATATATATATGCACTATATACACACACATTATAGACACCAGTGTGCACACACACATGGAGATTCTGTGTGAATATAGATTTACACCCAATTCACTGCCCACCTCCTTTGAACTCACCTCCAAACTGTACCTGTAACTTTGTGACCCTGGAGTCTGTGGTTGTTTTATCACCTCGGTGTGTATTGTCATGACTGCATTTCCATCAGAATGACATTGGAAAATTAGACCTGACATGGTTTAATATTTGATAAAGCTTGCTTACTACTTTGCTGGTTGATTTGGGCTCTGATATAATAGCTGGAAGCTAGAAGCATGATGAAAAACTTACTGTTATTGTGCACCTCCCCTCTCAAGCTGTAAATCAACTGAAGGACTGTCATTTGCTTTATTGACCAAGACCATTTTTCGTCTATTTCATTAATTTTAAATGAGGCTTTATTCACTTTAGAGCCTTCTGTGGGAAGTGTTTTATATTGTTTCCTACATTTTCACATTCAAACACATGGGATTCATAACACATTAGTCATTTTTAAAGTCAACCAGTGACACGGCTGGTACTGTATTTCCCAAACTACTTTTTGCACTAGTTTTGCAGCAGAGTCGGTGCTCTTGTTTCAGATTCTGATTCTGATTCATTTTGTGTCCAAAAACATTTCTCAAGCTTGGTGTCAAGGGTACTGACTGTGATGTGAATGAGCTTCAGGCAAATGTACCTGCCTTGTGGCTTTCTGTCGCTCTTTCATTCTCAAAACCATTTACACAATGCACATGTCAGTTGAATATTTCCCTCGTCACACATGCTGTTACTATACTTTGACAGCTCCATGTTCAAATTTCCTTCCTCAGCCTGGTGGCAACCCATTAACTTTCTCAGCTCATCATAAACCACACCAGTGTCTCAACGGAGCAAAAGTCATCAGTGGTAATTAAATGTGGTTTATTGTAATCAGACAGCATATGGTAATGGTTAGTGGAGGCAAAATTAGCATGTAGAAACAAATAAGCAACCTATTGTCCAATGATATAACGTTGATTATCACTTGGAAATAAAAAACTGCCAGTGTGACAGCTTTCAGACGTGGTATCCGACCACATGTGCTGCAAGCAATTAATGCAGACTGGCCAGCGTTGGCCTTTTTGTCACTATGGAGTTTCCTTCAGCTGACTTTGAGAATATGCAAATAATGTAGCTTCTATCTCATAAAGCTGAATATCTTTTCTATGTTAACTGTGAACTTTGGTGAACGAGATCCCAACTGTTGCACCCCTGCCATATGGACAGACTGATTATAATATTTACGCACAGCACGCACGCATACACACACACACACACACACACACACACACATAGAGTCCCTGACTTCCTCATTAACCTTTTTATAAAGTGAAGAAAA
>JAPQRN010000025.1:12523054-12539693 GCA_037367275.1 Coranthus polyacanthus | reverse complement strand
GAGAAAAGGCATCCACACCATGTCTGAGTCTGGGTAAAAATATACTGTACAAAATCAAAGCAACCCTTCCACAAGTCAGGACTTTAAAGGTCTAATACATTATGGAGAACTGAGTTTTGCTTTCCCTTTAAGTTTCTTTCCTAGCAACTCTTACTTCAAAGAAAAAAAGACCACAGGCCATTTTCTCCATGTGACATTCCCTATCCCAGACCTCTTCCCACAATCATTCTCTTTGGGTCAATTCTTCTCTTATGGCTGACAGTACTGGGCCAGCTGACTGTTGAGTCTCCCGGGACACTCTTCATAATCACAGATCGGACTCCCACGTCCCTAATGCCCAACAGCAGGTGACCTCAGTTTGGGCTGAATGTAATGGAAAACCTATGTTTTGTCCGCACACTGACCCCTGTGATGAATGAAGGCTCCTCACTACACTTGACAATCACATTCTGTAGCATCAGTGCACTCAGTGTTGGAGACCCTTGGGCACTGGTCAGTATGGCCTTTTGGCTCCTTTCTGGTGTTTACATCAAAGGGAAAAGTGTAAAAACTGAAAACAGATTGGTGTCTGGGGGATAGCATTCTCACTCTGGCCTCAGTGCACAAAATGAAAGCTTTAGCCTACACTGGGCATAAATTATGTAACACCTCATGCTCCACATTTTAAATATGACTAAATATGGCACATAATCATAGGCTAGCGCTGGTACAAGTTTAAGGATGTTTGCAGTTGCTCAGGGAATAATCAACTCAGTGCGAAAAACAAACAAAAAGCTGCAGTAATGCTGAAAATATTCAGTTTGCTTAAGTTAAGTGGCCGTAACAAACCCCCCTCGCTGGCGATCATATCATCTGGATGGGCACATTCTTTTACGTCCTTACTTGAATGTTTCTTTCAGACAAGCTTTTAAAGTGTTGCAGGAACATGATTCATGGGTTGCATCTCATCTGGACCCCAAACACATCCACACATTGGCCTTGCAGCATTCCTTTTCTGAGCTAAGGAAGCCCATCAAACAGACACACAGACTAGATTAGGCAGCCTTGCTAAAGAATAAAACATTTCCTCTTCAAAGAGAATCAGGTATTATGATCCCTGCTAGACTAATCTGGAGATGATTCTTTTCTCTTGAATCTTGTTGTGACTCTCAACATATAGTTGATTTAAGAGGAGAAGTGCTTTTTTTTTTTCTCTCGGCATCCCCGTGAGATAAACAATCATTCGTCTACGTGGATGAGTGTTTCTGAGTTTTCAGTTATTTAGGGTGAGTCTTCGCAACGCTCATGTCCCTGATCTCCAACAATGTTATTCCTCCTGCCTTTCCTCCTACCACAAAGAAAGACCTGCATCCACAGTCAGTGTCCATCACTATGCACCGCATAGACATCACATATTGGGTGTCCACAAAATAGCTCATTACTTCAATTCTATCTTTTGAGCATCTCATTACAGCTAAGGTACTGAATATAGTACATGCACTTTTTATCGCTCCAAACCGTACCCTGGGCTAATCTTGTACTGGTAGATGAATTTTCAGTGCCTGCATAAATGTGGATGTGTTTTTAGTGGAGATCCATTCTGAAATAAGCTTACCACACAAACGTCATGCTTAAAAAAAACTGTTTTTTGAGTTTTTTCTTTGACTCTAACACATACCAGAGAGAAAATCATAACATTAAAAAATCTTGACACCGCCCTGATAATTATTAGAGACCTGTCTGGGTTGAAGGGTTTAAGTAAAAAGTGACAAAAGAGCAAAGGATAACACTCTGTGTAACTTAATGAAAAGAAACATATTTGTCAATGCTGTGGAGAGTGTCACAAAGTGGATATTTGTCACAGGCAAAAGTGTGCAATTGAAAAGAAAGACAAAGAACGACTAACAATGGACGCCCACAGATTAGACCCTTAAAGAAGCAGCTCTGCTGATGTGGAACAGTAATCAAAGGGATGTATTTGCATACATGGAGCCTTCAATTACAGTAACTTTTAAAAAGCAAGGCTGCTGACTTTGAATCATGCGGCAGCTGCTAGTTAGTAAGCACACAACATTATGCCATGAAAGCCTCTGTCACTGGTAAAGCTGAGCAGAACCCAACTTCAAAAGCTGTTTCTCACTGGCTTGTCACTCTAATTGCCACTTTATCCAACTGAATCTCTTGACAGACTTGGAAAATGTCAGTTACCACCACATTTAATTAGTTTTAACTAGAATACAGAGGGGAATCAAGTTTAATTAACTGAGATGAATTGTTCTAATGACAAGAACTTAATTTGTACCACACATAGCTATTCTTCAGCTGTTGGGTTATTTGCTGTATGTATAGCCTTGTTATGAAATTTGTTTATTGCTGTCAGTATGAAATTGATTGAAGTTGACATTTGAGCATTACGCTGCAATTTCCCATGGATTATTGAATGATTATGAGCAAAGACCCTGCACATTATCCATAATATATAATTACACTCTATAATTGGAATGATCTAGTTATTTACATTGTGGTTTAGTAAAATTGACAAGTGACTGGCCCCAATTTAGTCGAAACTGAGAAGCTTTCTGAATAACTTATGTAATGAGATGTATCACGGTGCTTTGCTAGAAATGATTTCTAATACTCAAGTTTTTACAACTTGTCAAAGTTTTGGAACAACGGGCCGCATGCAAGAACAACTTGCAGTAACAACTTTGTTCTTAAACACAATTTACGAGACCACCAGGGATCCCGTGTAATTACTTTTTCACGAAATGATTGTGTATTTCATTACTTTGAAGCATTTTCAATTTTGAAAACCATATACACTTCATTATTTGTAGACGTTCTGTTGCCACGGCTGGTGTCACAGGTGTCATTCATCATGTTTTGTCATGTGTGTCATTTGTTTCAAGTTATGAGCATTTGCTTAATCTGATGAGGCACACTCATCTGAGCCCATTTTTTGTTTGTTTGTTTTTTTTTTCCACAATTTTGCTCAAAGCAAATGTGGCTAAACTAAGTGTGCATCACCATGGACACAGCAATACGAACTGAAAATTGAGCGAAATTTCCAAATGCTTAAAGAAAATAGAGTTACGTTTAGCTTGCTTATGTTATGTAAATGCTCTGACTTGGTGTATTGCCACACTGAAGAGTGACGTATAAGTAAGGGATAATGTGCAGTGAGCATGTCGTGATGCAAGGGTCTTGATCACCCTGAAGGCCTGCTGTACATTATTCCACTTATGACGTGACTGCTTGCCGGCACTAAAGAAATCATTATTTTCACCACAAATGAAATAAAATGCGTTTATTGATTTAAAGATTATCTCCCGAGTCTGTGATCAGAACGTAGCCCATAGTAACAGTGTGTTATTCGTAGCAGTAGTCTGGTATATAGACATAACAGACTGCAGAATGTCATCATTGACCAATTAGAATCAAGCATTCAGAAAAGCAGTGTAATAAAAGGAATTCACGTATATTATACCATAGACAATATAATCTTGTCTAAAAAGAGTATTTTATTCTACAGTATTTCTACATACTGTATATAGCATTGGTCATGCACTATATGAAAATATATTGTAGAAATTTGATGCACTTGATGCTTGTCGTCAGAAATGAGTAAAGTATACACATCGTTTACTCAAGTAGAAGGGCAGATGCTTGTGTAAAAAAAGAAATTCTAATTCAACTTATTTACTCAAGTAAAAGTAAAAAGTACAGACTCTGAAGCACAGTTCTTATATCTATGCAATGCTAAATGAACCTTACATCATATTAATTCAATTCAATGACTATTAACTTTTTAAACTTCAAATAAAAAAAAATATATTGAAAATTAGAAACATTAACTTCACTCAAATGTGTAAATCAGTTTTCGGTTTCAGCAACAGAACTTTTCTCTGCTCTCCCTTTCATGACTGTTTTGTCTTGTTACATCTTTTACTTTTTTTTTCGTGAATGATATGAACCAAGGGATCACCTTTTTTATATGTTACTGTCCCATCCATTCAGACGTGCAATGATGCATAGTAAAATTAAACAAGAATTCCCCTTAAATAAATCAGAAGTAAAGCAATGAGCCTGTCTTGAAAATGTAAGAAGTAGGAAGTATAGAGATTTGTGTTAAAATGCAGGGAGTAAAAAGTAAAAAGTTGTCGGAAAAATGAATACTTCAGCAAAGTGCAGATACCAGATACATAATAGAGTATCTGGGTTTGTCACAGTGAGATTATGATGTGAATTTTTAGTATTTTGTTATAATTTCTTGGCAAAAACAACTTGCAGATAATGTAGCAGAATAAAATGAAACCAGATCCAGAAAAGAAAATAAACATTGTGCACTGTAGAACCTCCTCGACATGGACAGTACAGTTCAACCTCACTGGCCCCCCTGTGGACACTCAGCTCACTGTTCTTCCTCAAGGTTCAAACTTGTTTTAGAATAAATCTAGAGAGATTCCGCAATGTGATTATGAATAATAATTATAACCTTATCTGGCAGTGCCCGCACACTAAACCGAAACAAAAAAAAAAAACCCTCGCTTTTAAATGATACAAACTCATTATACAGATCCTATGCCGGCGTCTGTGCGTGTGATTTTGTTTGTTTTGTGCTGTGCTGTGCATGGGGGTGTGCGTCTGACATAGCCCTAGGTGCTCGGTCTGCGGTGCCATCACTCTGATGTTCCTGCTCCAGATGTCCAAATGTAGCGACGTGTGCATAATTGTGTGCTTGTGCATGTGTTTGTCTATGTGTGTTTGTTTTTTTTTTTTGTCTCCTGAGAGCTACGCAGTGGGGAACAGTACAGGGTAGAGGTGCATGGTGCTATAGAGTGTGACGTAAATGCACAGCGCTGTCCAGAACCTGAAGCAATGTACTGTATTGTGAAAGGTCATGTATGGTGTGTGTTTTTATGTGTGAGCATCTTCAAAGGTCTTCTACATTTTGGCAAAGATGAAGTGATTAAGATTATAAGGGTCATAAGATGTGAAGATTTAATGTATAGTGACTTATTACTTCAGGCAGGCACATACATTTGTATAAAACAGTATATTATTATATAGATTCACACACAACAGCTGGGTTTTGAGTTTTTGTTTCGTAGCATTTTTTTGATTGACAAAGTCCATTTCCATTTGTTAGTCCTCTATCTGGTTTATTTGTTCGTTAAATTTCTCTGCTGGGGTTTCTTCTCATGATCCCTTGTGCATAGGTGTGTTTCCCACTTATCTTTCCTCAGTGACAACAAACTCACAAATCCAGAGAGAAACCGAAGCACAGTGGATGAATAATCTGTGGAAAATCCACCTGCGATGCTGGAAAAGGACATTATTGCTTTAGCCAAACATTTTAACCCTGAGAGGGAATTAACACTTGTATACTTAAATTCTCAAGTCTAAATCAACTGTCATCTTATTATAATCCTTAAAATACTATTGACCTCATTTGAATGGACACACTGCTGGGAAAAAACTGAAGTTTTAAGCCCTTAATCTTTCTAAATCCCCTTAATTACAATGCTGTATACAGTTTGCTTTTCTTTATCTCAGATGATAGAGCATCAAGTCACGGTGCCTTTGAGTGTAAATGCTTTTCTTTATCTCCCCCGAGGCTGTGATTAGTTTACTCCCCTTTAGACTTCCAGACGAAACTTTATTACCGTTCAAATTTTGTCCAAGGTCCTGCCAGGTGAAAAGGTTTGTGGAGCTGGTGAAGGTGCTACAATCTCAGGGGGCTGCACCCTGTATAACGTTTCAACGCAGTGATCAGAACTGAAAGAAACCCAGGGGGGTCTGGGTCCAATCCTCCCCAGTGTACAGTCCTGATAATAGTGAAATCTCCAGGGGAGGAATGCAATCCCTACATGATCAACCACTTCACTGTATAGACCAGTGAAACTGACACCATCCCACGAGGTATAGGTCCAGTCAGATGGAAAAACATGTCCTTCACCTTGAGAGGTGACAGATGGGACAGCTAAAAAACTTTCTCTTCTATTAAACTTGTGACAGTAAGAATCCACCGCAGTCTATCCACTCTCTGTTGTGCTGTGAGTCAAGATGTTTTCTATTCCTGTAAAGTACACAGTGCACAGGCATTTTCCAACATTTTTCAGAATTCTTAATGGCTGAAGCAAGTGGAAAGTGTCTAATCTTATTTTCTGTTACTCAACTGAAACTTCATTGAAATAAAAGTTTGCAGCTTTCAGCTTCCCTTCTTTCAACTTTTAAAGTGTGAATGATTGTGGATTTAAATATGTCATATTGCCAGAAAAGAGTGCTCCACTGGGACAGTTATATTTTAGGTCATATTTATGACAGCCTGACAAACCTATAGTGCTACGTGTCAGACTTGAATTTATTTGGGAATTGTATCATCCCTTAAGGGCTCATATAGTTTTAATACAGCTTTAACATAAAATACTATGTTTTGCACTTTAAAAACTGGCTAACCTCCACACAGTTCCACTGGTTTGATGCAAAAACAATGAATGACTGGTCATTTCCTGATGCTGCCTGGAAGAAAATCTTTCATATTTTGTATTCTGTAGTGGATATGATCAAAGATAGTGCTTTAACCTGATATATCTCTGAAATGAAAAAAGAAAAACAACAACCTGGCAGCACAGGCAATGTTAATGTGTGATATTTTCTCTATCAATACGTGTCCACTTGATATGAAACAGAACGTTGCCAAGGGACACTAAAGAAATTTCAATGTTAAAGCATGAATATTTCATTTTGGTCAGCCATTTAGATTAAATATCTAATTAAATCTCTCTGTCCTTTGGGGAAAATACACAATGATTCTGCAATTAATTTTATACTTAAAGGCAATGAGCTGATAATCCAACAACACACCCACTGAAACAGCTTGTGATCAACATTCATTCTTGTACATTTACAGTAAGAGACCAGTGAAGTGTAGGTTTGAAAGAAAAAGCGACAGCTAGACGCCTCTATAAAACATTCATGTGACAGCAGAGATGAATAAAACATACAGGAATGATCCGTGGGTCAAGCAAGCAGTAAATGTGGGCGTAGCTGGTGTCATACAATGTAAATATTGCTAAGAGAGGGAGACGTTTTACTTCCTGGCTCAGATTGGCAGAGATACTTGCCTGGGAGAGGAAACACAACAGATAGTTTCCCGTAAGAGAAACAAGCCTTAGCTGTGATTCTTTATGATAAGAGTTATTCATTATGTATGCATTCAGCTTTGAATACAGCAGCCTTAAATAAATGATATGCCCATTGTCAGGCATAGATAGTAAAAGCTCAGAAGATAAAGGCTTTAAGAGACAGACAGACGGAAGGTGGAAAAACAGACACAAGATGTTTTTGAGTTGTGTAACTAAACAGAAATCTAGGGATGCCGGGATCAGAAAGTTCCCCCAGAAAGTTCTAGCTTCAAACTTGTTCTGTATTAAGTTTTGATAAAAAAAAAAATTGCACCAGAAAAGCGTGTTTCAAACTTGGATCGGTTATACAGTATTTCTCTAATATGTGTGTGTTTTTGTTACAGTATCTGTGTCACACTGCCTTACTGGGGCAAGCAAACGTTGTAATAAGAGCAACAGTAACAGAACTATGTTAAACTTAAAAAGAACAAGTATGTTTGAGTGAGTATGTGCATCCTTTCCGTACAGTGAATCTAATATTTAAAATGTATGTACAATTGCTTGACGATTGCTATGTTATGTTTCTGTGTGTGTATGTGTGTGTGCCTTTGGTGTGCAATAGTATTCTTATCATATTTAACTTGCTAACTACAACCCAGCACATCCACACATGCTCCAGGTTTTGACTGTACTGTCCAACTTAACAAATGTAATGCAAACATTACAGAAGATGCAGAAATCTTCGCAAAGGATTTGTAATTAATTATGTATTAATTTGATCTTACAGTAAGAATGCTTTTATTGAAATTCTTTAAGCGTCCGGCAGAGTCTTTGCTCTATACTTCACGTCCACATGTCTCTAATTAATTCCAGAATTCCAGAGCATTCGGCCTCTTTGTTCATGAACCATAACTAATGGTTAATATTCATGTGAAAACGGGAGCGAAGTGATCAATGTGGCTCAAGGCTTTGAAGAGAGCAAAGCAGGAACCTCTGTCTCCTATCCGCCTCTGCCTCTCTGTTGCCTCTTTCACTGCTCCTCTGCTGCTGCTGTGGCTGAACCCAAAGAGATGCATTTATCATGCCTTTATTTGTAAAGACCACACAACTCTTTCTCTCTCTTGCCTCAAAGTACACACACACACACACACACACACACACACACAGAGAGAGAAAGCACATTATGATACATTCTGTCTCCATGTTGCATTACATGCTTTCACAACATGTGAGTGGATGTGCACCAAGTGTTCAGAAACTGGATCCAGCAGGCCTCTCTAATTCACTCAGAGTCAGGAGTCAGGACACCACTGGCAAGACTTGGGATCTGACCCACTTGCAATTACATTAAAGCATTACGATGCAATGTAGAGGAGACAGCATTAATTAGGAGCCTGGTTGTTCAAAGACAAACGTTGATGCATAAACAGTAAAACTATAGAAACACAGGCCTATAAAAGCCCTCTCTGTTCCCTCTCACACATTTACTCTCCTCTTTTTCATGATGCAGATTAGACTTGTTGGCTCGCTTACTAAAAGGAGGGCACTGTGTCCCTGATAGCAGCCACTTGCAGGATTTCCAGTGAATCCTCCTAGTATTTTCAGGTGGACCGCTGACATTCACACTGACTCTGCTTAGATCACCTCACCCTCCTCCACTGAAATTGCTGCTGGAAGTGATTGCTCTGTGATTGTTGTGTAATTTTCCAGGGAATGGCACTGAAAAAGATAACTGCCTTTACTTTAAGAATCGTCAGAATAACAATATCTATAAGCTCTCTCAAATCCCCCGAAACATGGAAAAAGCAACTTAATTCAAGCCTGAAATGGCTTTGTATTCCTGAATAATCCCTCGGGGAAGGAACTGAACACCTCATAGTTTGACTTCAGAGAATATGTTTGAATGTGGCAACAAACGTGTGTGTGTGTAAAATGCAAAACATACTAATCAGCATGGATTATACTTCTGCAACTGAGGAAAGTCTTAAAGCATTAAATCTCTGTACACAGGTCTTTAGATTTCTTTGTCTATAATGTACAGACAGATTCCAGTGTGAGGATTCTGACACTTGTCCTTCATGTGGTGCAGGTAGCAGAAAGGCTGTAAGCTGATTTGAGAACAAAGAACAAATTGGAGATAAATTGCTGTGAGGTATAAAAAAAAGCATCAACTTTGAAAGTAGTTACCATGAGAGTGATGGGTCTCCGGAGTTACAGAGGACTGGTAAGACTGGAGTTGATGCAGCCCATGAATAAGGAATTAGGCCTGAAAGTCCAGTGGGTAGCTGAGCGCAATCCCACAGAGCCACAGAGGTCTGAGCCTGGGGGAGGTTCATCTCATTCATCATTAACTGCAGCTTAAGGTGAATGAAGGAAGAAAGACTAGAGAGATGAAGGGAAGCTGAGGCCATGCAAGAGAGGAAAGGCGACAGATAAAGGCAGAATGGGAGGAAGATTGTTGAGGGATTTGGGAAACAGATAAAGTTGGAGGATAAAAGAAAAAGTCAATGAAATGCAAGGAAAACTGAAAGGGAATCATGAATTGAAAGAGGAACAGAAGTGAGATAAAACATTCTTTGGAATAGATGGGAAGCTTAGGGGGAAGCAGGGTAGCAGGGGAGAGCAGGTCAAAGGTGGAGGATGGTAAGGGCTTTTTTATGGAATTTTACCCTCTGAATAGATGCCTCCTCTGCAAAACTGCACCGATGTCCTTGAACACATCAGTTCATGTAATCACACAAAGACTTGGGAAGGTTACTTTAAAAATGTATCCTGATACACCTTTTTTTGCATCCTAATTACATAATGCCAATCTATATACATTATTCCCCAAGCCTAATCATAAACCCATAACCCTCCTTCTGCAGATGATAAATATATTGTGTTTAACTCATACCTTTATATATCCTGTGAATACTCTGAGTGCGTACACCCAGACTTAGTATTAAACCTCTCCATAGGCCTATTGTTCAATGGGAAAAGTTTTTCCATATGAGCAGGAGCAGATAGGTCACATTTATTAGCTGATTAGACACTTGAGCTGCAGCAGAATAACCTCATGAGACCGTAATTATACTACATACTCGACGCAAAAAATGGTTATTTAAAAACGTGGTAGTTTGAGGGGAAGGTGAACCTCAAAGGCCACAAGTTGATTAGTAGTAAACATGAAACAAAATATTTCTGCAAGGATAACATTTATTCTTCAGACTTTTCTTTTTCTTTGTATAAAACTACACATTCTCACTAACAAATCGTCACATACTTGGCCAGGGCGTCACATTTCAATGCGCAGGGTACACCTAGAGTTACACCTAGAGTTACCTACACCTAAAACCTAAAAGGGTCAGGGTTAGGGTTAGGGAAAGAGGGTTGGGGGAATGGCTAAAATAAGAAAGAGTAAGAGAGAAAAAAGCAAAAATAAACACAACATGAAATGGGACATGAACCCTGGTCCGCAAACTTTGGTGTGCCGCTATATAACTACGTCCTGCTAAGGGTTTTTTCTGCTTAACTATGCCATCCATGTTGTCAGTTTTTTACGTCTTGCATCTAAGGACTTACATGGACCTCTATAGGGTACCCTGTGTGTCAAAAATTGACGCTATGGGGGTACCGCAGGTGTTGAAAACGCCCGCCAAAGGCTCATGACCAGTACGTGACAAGTTGAGACTGAAAACAGGCTAAAAACATTACACATTTTCCATCCAGTCCAAGTCAAAAGACTAAATATAAAGATAGATTACCTGAGGCTGTTTCACGCTGCAATGCGAACGTGAAACCAAAATTTCACGGTTATGGGAGCGATCTGTACTTAAAGCTCTCAGCCACATCCGTCTACTGTACATCTGCATCTATCTATCTACATGATAAATAATTAGAATTATGGAACTTTTGCCTAACGATGCTGATGAAAAAAAAATCATGCCTTGAAGCTTTACCCATAATGTTAAAATGTCACTAATGTATTTTCTCCAACAGCAAAAGCTTTCTTTTTGCAGTTCTTTCATTAAAATTCTAACATTCCCGGTAGGTTGTAGTAATTGGTGGGTTCCTCTAAGATGGAACAACGAGCTGCCAGTTGCCACCAGCTGTGGACTGACATGCATGGTCAGCCAGTGTTTGACACACACACTGATGCTAAATCAACACACTATGACAGTTCCAGTGAAATCTACGTAAACAACAGTTTCTGCTCCGATGGGCTGCCTGTTATCGATTTCCAGTGAAATGGGAATTCAGTGAGCATATTTATATATGTTGTAATTAATTCCGTGTTTTCCAAATGGAATTTTGATGAGTATTCCAGAATGCAGGGTTGTCTTGGCAGAGCTGTTATGGTTGTGCTGTTTTGTGTTCGTCTCTGTGGGTTTGCATTCCTGCAGGATCAGTTCTCCTATCAGCAGCTAACATGTCGAGGGAAATGTTTTACTCAGTATACAAAATGTGTACAGCAGGGGTGGTTGCATCATACGGTACAGTTGGAGAGTTCTTCTCGCGGGTGCACAGATTTCTGTAGATTCATTCAGTTTGAATATGCCATGTACTTCAAAGGGGCATGCGAGATTAGGAGTGTGTTTGTGTGCGTGTGATATGAGCCAAATACAAAATTAGGAAAAGCACAAACAGGGCATTTTTCCCAATATTAATTTCAATATTTTAAAATGTGTTATTTGTATTCAGGAAGGAAAAAAACAACTTGTCAAATAAGCTGGTGTTTCATCATTATGATATAGCTATAACTACTTACATTTTGATTATTTGTTTCTTACCTTTCATTAACATGCTTGACATTTATTTTAACGTTACTTGTGTTTTGTTTTCCTCTTAGAACTACAATAAACTAAGCACAGTTTCCCTAGATTAGCGTATGTTAGCTAGTTCACCTAATAGTAATGGTAGTTTTAAAATGATTTTATTTTGACGTTTATGATTACACAAACACAAATGAAAATAATTTTGCTGCATCAACAAACCCAAATTCTGGGATCTCTGCACATCCCAAGGAAAGGTGTGTGAGCATGCGGTATTTTAATATTGCAGAGAAGTACCTGTTTCATGGTAAAGGGATATCATCTGATTGATAATAAACGTCCAAAGTTCCAATCACTTCACACT
This sequence comes from Coranthus polyacanthus, assembly GCA_037367275.1. Classification (NCBI taxonomy): domain Eukaryota; kingdom Metazoa; phylum Chordata; class Actinopteri; order Kurtiformes; family Apogonidae; genus Coranthus; species Coranthus polyacanthus. Next base: position 12,527,469 of record JAPQRN010000025.1, on the reverse strand, counting down.
CTTTTCAGTGACTTTGATCCATTTTCCCATAGCACCTAGAAACTCAGTGAGGCAGACACTTTTAAGAGGAACAGATGAAAACCGGATCAAACGTTTCCTTCCTTCTTTCTCTATTCTATCTCCTCTAAACTAACGAGACAGAGAGAGTGCTGTGTGTTTTTTTCCCCGTGATCAGGGAAGTGGATCAGGTGCATTTTGTAATTACTCTGTGACGGGGTGATAATACATGAACAAACACATACCGACACATGCAAACAAAATTCAGTCACATAGATGCAGGCGCGGAACGACAAAACCACACATGCGCGCGCACACAAATGTCTCTAGCAGGTCGAGACACAGCTGTTTGAGGGTCTGTAGCCCATTTTAGTTCTGAAAATACACACACCACAAATAGATCACTGTCTGTGTCACTGCTTTTGTGCGCATTTGTACATGATATCTTAGTTTGAAGAGAAAGAAGAAAGAACGCAGAATTCAGAATTCCTGTCATTATCATCCCGTGTTTCCATCCATCCGTGCAAAGATCTAAGGCTGGCTGACACATCTTAATTATTGGTGTAATGAATGGAGCATGAGCTCCTGTGAATTCCAGCCTTGGTCTGACAGAGGTGATCAATAACTCCATATCACATGTTTGTTAAGCCCTGCCTGGCCTGTCAAAGAGGAGATATCTCCCCTAACATTGGATGCAGAAGGAACAAAAATTAAACACGGCACGGTGACAAATGGGTGTTGTATACTTCAGAAAAGCTGTCAAAGAACAAATTCATAAGAGCGCAGCATTTGTGAAAGCTTTGCTCAGGTGTAGATAGAGCAAGGAGCCATATTCCAGGATAATACAAATAACAGATAACAGATTGCATCCTCCAGAGTCTCTAATCTTACACCTTATTCAGACCTTTTGGTCCTTTCTTACATAGTGAAGCCATGTTATTTCATCCTTAGGTTCCTCTAGTGAATTACTATCTGGCAGCGTTATTTTTTGTGTCCTTCCATCAAGTAACTAATGTGCCAAAACACTGAATCAGCAAACAGCAGAAATCCAACGATGCTCGGTAGCAATGTAGAATCTTTTTTGATGCCTGTCTGGTTTATGGTAATAAGGTTTCAGAAGAGCCTCCTGAATGCGCTGTGCTCCTTGCTCTTTTCAGGTTTTGGACCAGAAGTGCATTTTCAGCAAGAAGTCACTGACAGCCCAGCAAACCAAACCATATGCCACAGAGTAAATGTGATTACATCTCATTATAAATGGATTCATCTGCTTTGAATACAGCCCAGCTCTCTCTGCCTTGGGACTTTCCATTACCAAATTACTCGGGGCTATAGGGTGGACAGTAACACTGATGGACTTTATTTCATCAGTCATTTGTGTGCAGAAGATCAAAATATATATATATATATATAAAAAAACAACACCTTTTTGGTTTCATTTTATAGAAGGCATGAGAAGGATAATGTGTCTTGGGTGATGCTGTTGAAATTGGATGTTAAATACGTTTATAGAGCATTCTGAATTATAAAATGGACATAATGAATTATACAATAGATGTTAGAATGGCTGAGGGTTCCTATCACTCAGAACAAAGAACAAAATGAATGAACTGAATCTCTAATAAGGTCGTAGCTAATTGCTCACATAGTGATAAATAATAAAAATCATTTTGCATTAAGCAGCAAGGAATTACAAATGACATAGAACGAGAGAAACACCATCTGTACGGGGTGAGTGGAAATATGCAAGAATGAATCCATAAATCTGATCCAATAATTCATTAAGTTTTGTAAATTACATATTGTGATTATTGACTCAGATGAAAGACACTTTCCTCTCTCTATTTATCAAAGCAGCTCAAGAAATAAATAAATCTACGACTGCATAAAAGATAACAAGACTGATAAGAAAAGCAAAAATAAATAAAGAGGGAGGAGAAAATGTATTTATTTAAGTAGCAAAAAGAAAGGGCAAGTAAACTAAAATATGTAAAAAGTTGACTGGAATGATTTGTTTCAGGAAACTGACATACTGATATATACTTCCATTTCAGTCAATACTATATATACTAATCACTTTACTTCGTTTTCTTATTTTCAACTCATCTTATTTCCTAATGAGTATAGCCACCAGTCATGTTTATTTTTCACTTATTTTTGCCACTGTAGTTGATTCTGACAAGCCCCGCTGTCTATCTGTCCACCTTCAGTGTTCTGCCTATAATTATCTATAGGAGGATTGATTTATTCTGTTCAGCATCTCTTTATTTCCGATAATGAAAATGAGCAAGATGAGAGCAGGAGAGATGAGTCTGTACACTTGATGGGCCAGGGGTAGTTTACCGTTCTGTTAATTAGACCCCTCTAAATCCCCAATGTTCCTGTCGGCGAAGTTTGACACAACCTGCTCTAATTGCTAACATGAGGAGATGTGATAAAGTATATTTGCTGTAGGGTAAGAGGATTAGGATGCACTCCATGCACAGATCTGAACCTTGGGGATATGCAGTGGGAACGGCAGGAAATGTTTATGTGCATGAGAAAGTTACGGCAGGTGCTGAGGTGTACATGGCATGTTAAGTAATGTAGTGTCGATAGGATATTGAGCCACTTGTTTCTCGTGCAATTGGTGGAGTCTTCCTATCGCCTTGAACCCTGAATTCATAAGCAGAACTCTGGAATAGCAGATTAGTGGTAACTAATTTAAGCCATATTGTAGCTTTCCATCCTCAAATAGCCCCCATGTCCTTGAACAAATTCTAAAGCCACCAGCCTGTAATTAATGACAGTCTCAGGTCTACTGGTCTAAACACTTGATTAACCTCACAATCTGGGGTCACTGCAACTTTGCGACAGAAATAAATGGTACTCCATATGCGTCTCTATATTCCGATAATCAGAGCAGACAGCCACACTAAAACCGAGCCAGTGTCCCTTCTTCCTGTGGTTCACAGGTTTGCATATGAACGGCAGGTCCCTACCAATATTTTAGGAACTTATTTGTATCATCTGCTGTAGGTAGGTGTTCATCTTTCAGGTGACGAAGCCTGCACATACGCATGTAGGCCTACTCACGTCATGTCAACGTTTTTTTTGTTTTGTCATGCCACCACCAAAAAAAAAAAAAAAAGAGGTGAAACATCAGGAGCTTTTTTAAAAAATGAACAAATCAAGCATCTGCTGCTCGCTCCAGTTTCCAAACGCTAAATATCAAAATTTGGGAAGTGCTTTGCCACTTCTGTTTCTTCGGCTTCTATACGAGAAGCCTGGGCCGAGGATTTAGATCAGAGTTCTGGGAAGATGCCATGACACGGATTCATTGCGGTTCCATTAGTACACCTTACAGACTAACCCGATACAAGGTGATGCAGGCTGAATTACTCAAAAACAAAACTGAGCCGCATGCTCCCGTTAGTATCCTCTGTGTGGAAAGGTGTTGCTCTGCCGGAGGGCCGTTAACACATCTTTTTTTGTTTTTGCACAATATTATGCAACTTTTGAACTGCGATTTTCAAATGGTTTTCAAAATTCTATTAGACATTAAGTCTGACCACAACCTGATCACTTAGAAACTTATTCTCTGACTTGGAAGTCATACCACTCTACTCAGCTGTGATCACTGGCTAAAGTAGACGTCATCTGTGGTACAGAATGACTGTGTCTGTACGAACCCAATACACTGAATACATATTGAGATATCACCTCTTATGCATGAAGACCTACATTCGGAGTTTAACTTAACTCCATTTATCTGTATCTGAGATGCTATTATTGTGCAAACATTTTAGGAAACAGTTACATTTTATCCTGTGTATTTTAAATTGTCTGGCAGCCCCTATGTTTGTTTCATTTTTTGAAATTATTGAATCATAGAATTATATAGAGAGGCATTATGCTTTCAGCTGTTCTGCAGATATAACCTTTGAAAGTCAAAGTATTCGGTCTTATATCAAAACACCAGTTTAGTCAGATCTTTCACTCAGTATTTAAAATTGTCCTAAAAATAAATTAGTCCGTATTAACCAAATATTTATATATGGATTAGGATTAGCTGTACATTAGCAAAGTACTGTATATGTAATGTTAGCAAAGTCTACCTATTTTGATGTTAACTTAGTTCTAAGTTCTCAAGACTTTATTGCCATTGCACTTCAGTGCAAAACAACAAGAAGTAAGTGTTCCCTGAGTCCTTCAGTCAACAAGCAACTATAAAAATGGGGGCAGACGCATAAGTATAAAAAAGTATAAAAAAGGTGCAGGCACATAAATATAAATAGTAAAAATGTAACAAGAAATGCTGATGCAATTGAATGTATGTATGCCGGAGGGGATCAAATACTGCTCAGCTGTCTACTCTTTTGGTGTGGGAGTGAATTGTCTGATATGGCTGGCAGTTCAGTTCCCTGTCTATCTATCTATCT